>VWZG01011728.1:394165-413788 GCA_013396735.1 Grallaria varia | reverse complement strand
GCGTTGGTGGTTTGGTTTTTTGGAGGGGAAGGCATGTGTGATGTTTTAGTTTTGTTTTTATTTTTGCTTGTTTGATATTGTGTCAGCTCCAAGTTAGAGGAGAAGCTCTTCAAAGAAGTTTTAGTTCATGGTGCGTTTCTAATGACAAGTGCACAGCGTCATTTTTGAGCTGTATCATGGGTGTTTGTGGATTAGATGGTGGGTTCACTTTTTTGAGCTGGTTGCATGCATATACTTTGATGCAGCAATGTTTCATTCAGTTGGTTGGTATTCTGTGTTTCACTGGTCAAAACGGACTGATTACATAGCAAAGCAGCAAGCTGCATGGAGTTGGGGAGAAAACAGTGCAGTGGAGAGAAATTAAAAAGTCATCTATAAATTGAGCGGTCACCACACGTACATGTAAGCATTGCATGTTTGACTTGCTAGACATCTTTTATATAGAACATGTAATTTCTTACAACCTTTTTTTTTAAAAAATTTTTCTAATGTCGTATATTACTAGTACAGCACTGCTGCAGGCTCTCTGAAAGCTGTGCCAAACTTGTGCCAACTGTGCCTTCTCTCCAAGTGGTCTTAACTGTCTCTGAATTATATAGTCTTTCAAGTATGCTTGATAAATGAAAGTCTGAAATGATGTTTGTACTGCAGCTTAAACATATGTATACCGTAAAACTATTCTGAAGTAAGGAATTGAACCTGCACATTGGTTTTCAGCCATTCAACCAAAGACACAAAAATGATTGAATTCAGTCTTAAATTTTATAGAACTAAATTTAATGGTGAGTACAATCACACTCTGAGGTGATTGTTTTCAGTGCTGCTTTATTAAGTTATGTAATGGCAAGAGTTCAAACTCCAGAGCTTGTTGAAATGGTAGATTTAGAGACTATGTTAGAATGCTTGTCAGTAACAAGTATATGGGCTTTCAAACCACAGAGATTTTTACCTAGGTATTACTGCAGTTTGTGATTTTTATTTAAATAGTTCGGAGGTTTTAGACTTAATACCCTACTTTTAAAAAATGTTTTAAAATCTTGTTTTATTCCCCAAAGATTTGTTTTCTGCTGTTGCGATTAGATGATGACAGCTAGCTGGCTTTTAAAATTGATCAGGAAGTATTTTGGCAGTCATTCAGTGTTGTAATAGCACTTTAATGGATATGAGCTATTCACCCAGATCAGACTCAATGTCAAAACAGGCGAAAATACAGCTGTCACTCTGGACAAGAAGTTACATATATGCAAGCAGCTGCTAATAATACTGGAAAGAAAGCCTTATAATAATTCTTTAAAGGTGCATGTGTGTATATGCATACATACTGCTTCTACATATGTAGATACCTCATAATAAACATTCCAGAGACATTATTTTCTGGCCATGGATGTGCTTGGGTGGGAGGAGGGGCGGGGAAGTGGGACCTATACTCTGACCTTTGAGGAAGTTGCAGTAAGTTCATCACGTGCTGATGGACTCTGGTTTTTTTTGAAGTAAGAACCTCTGAATGACATTTCACTAGGATTGTGGTGTAGATTTTCTGTTTTAGCAAAATGATTACTTTGTTGTGGGTCCTCATTTAATGCATGTGTTCTGCTGTTGATTTCAGTGGAACTTTGACTTTCTATAGGCTATAGGAGTGCAGTGGCTTTTCAAAAGGCAATTTTCTGTTAGAGAATCTAATATCAGTATCTTAATGCTCATATGTTAGAATCTCATTTGTTGTCAGGGTGCTTTTCTCTCCTTTGTGTGTGTCCTAAGGTTTAAAATAGATGTATATGTGGGTTTTTTAATTTAGTGCTGGAGAGGTAATTGGATAATCTTCATGTGGACAAAGCCATTCATGCCTTCCTATCTTGAAAAGCATTTAAAATTATGCACAGATAGAACTGATGTTTAATATAAAGGGAAACTGATTTCTGGGCATGGTGTATTTTCTTTCCTATTTGTAGTTTTAGGATGGAGATAAGTAATTGTAGAGTCCAGAAATGCTTTGTTGTTTGGCCAAATAATGCTCAAGAAAATTAAGAAACAGCAAGATTGGGTATGTCTTCTACCCCATTTTAAGATACAGTAGCACATATCTTGACTAATACAGGCTATGGCAGAAGCTAATTGGATAGTGTACAGCTAAGGATGGTGTTTCTCTTGATTTTTCTGCTCTTACTTACCTTAATGAATCTGTCTGCTTAATTTTGTTCTTTAAAGTGATTTTTTTCCATAGAGTTTTAGCTTGATGTATGTTAAATATAATGTATGTAAATATAATGTTAAATGTATGTGAGAATTGGGACATGCAAATTTACAAGAAATGCAGGATGTCCTCTGAGTATATTAAATTTTTTCACATATCTCCCTAAGCTAACGGGACAAATTCAGATGTTACAGGAGAGTATTTTGCAAAGGCCATAAAATATTAAGTCACTTGTGTTTATATATGTGTAAAGATTCTGTAATGAAGTTTGAGAGTTAAAAATAGTAATATATATACACACATAATTTTTTCCCTGAGCTTTCTCATTTTTGGACACACAGTAAACCTACACACACAAAACCATTCAGCAAGTGTGGAGAGGATAAAACTGGTCAAAACCATGAGGATTAACTCTCCTTTCGTACGATTCAGAGGCACAGGAAGGACTCTGAACAGGCCAGTGAAGCAGTCCGTGATAAAATGAGGAGTCACCTGCCTGGGCTGAGACATCCAAGACAGGGGGATGAGTGTCTACTTAGATCATTAAAGCACTGGGAGGAGGAAGAGTGGGACTAGGGCATATGCCATTCTTGTGGGTTAAAGAGCTTTTGATTTTTGCATCATTTGTAATCTACAGTGAAAACAGAGTAAACATTAGGTAGTGCTACATATTACATGCATATCAGGAGTATCCAACTTAACAGACTCATTTGTGTTCCTCTTTAGTCATGTAAATCTGTATTAGCTGTGAAATTCTGCCCATATAGATGGAATAAGGTCATGTTCTGTATAAGCAAATCTGTATTGTGTATTGCTTGCTGTATATCTGAAAGCTAGACATCTGTTGCATACTTTTGTAACCTTCTCCTCCTGGAAAAGGGAGCTATTTGCAAGCTCATGTATTCCTTCAGGAGAGGTGGATTTTCAAAAAATGCTGCATTTTTAAATCTTTACAAAATACAGTTCAGGAATTGTATTGTTTTGGCTATTTAAAATAGAAATCTCTTGACTGTAGCAAATTTTTTAAAGAGAAAATGGTGGTATAGTATTTACTCACAGATGCTGTGGGATTGCTTATTGTTCAGTTTTTGTTTTGAAGTAAAACTGAATCAGGAGAAAAAACATCTCATTAAAACACTAACCAGAAAGAATGTTTTCCTACCTGCAAATTGCTTTCTTTTTTTTCCCTCCACAATCATATCTCCCACTCCGAAATTGAAAATTTACTTTTTCAAATAATAATGTGTGATGTTCATCTGTGTAATGCACCTTTTCTTTTCTTCCCTCTTGCTGTTCTGTGAAAGATTTACAGTTTCTATATATGCTCAGCACACTGAGAAGAAAATACGCACCTCTGCGCTCCTTTGACTTACTGGCTTTTAGGACTGGTTCCCACCATGGTAGCCACCTATGGCTGTGGAATCAGGATCATGGCAGACTTGGAGCACAGACATCTAATGACTTGCTGTGCCTGGTATAAATTGCTCAAACAGCATCCTTCCAGGTTTTCCTCTCAAGGGAGCAAATGCTTTAAAGAATGACCTTCGTCTGCCCCAGCACGTCAACCTGGAAAGTTTCTATTTGCTATTGAATTCTTGACAAGTAATAGGCAGTACTTAAACCTACTTAGGGCATAAAATGTGAAAGACATGCTGCTTTTTTCTTTTGAACTGCATTGTTTTCTTTAATATCATATAAAAAGTACATTGCTTGCCTTTCTGATTATTTTGCCTCTTTTTTTTTTTTTTCCTTCTGCCAGGGCATCCAAAAAACCATTTTGTTTTTAAATGCCTCTTCTAAAACAAAAAGACCTAAAATATCTGTTCAGAACCATTGTTCTCAACCTTCTCATTCTTGAATCATACATTACTAAATTGTTCATTCCCTCAGAATTGGAAGGACTGATAGTACCCTCTATGCTTTCAATAAATGCCAATACTAAAATTATTAATTATCTTGCAGATCTTTTTCTGAAACATCAAATCCTGGAATGTTTTGGTCTAACAGAATAGCAGTTCACTTTAAGTCATCATTAGGCAAGCAGGCAACAATTGTAACATTGTATTTGTGATCGGTTGTTCTGATATTGGTTCTGATCTGAGTCGTGCTGCTTGTACTTGGTGGAAATCTTGTAAGTTTATTCATAATCATGTTTTCTAGTGTTATCAGAGGCCAGAAAGAAACTATATTGGTTGTTCTCCCTTTTTAAACTGAGTAAGATTATGTACAACTGTGGTTAATTGCATGTAGTCCTTAGTAATCCTCCAGAGGAAGTGCAAAGTGTCAGGCTACAGAGCTCTTTTCAAGATTTGAATTGCTTATCCGTGAATCTGTGGGCGAGTGCTGTTTGGGGTGGGAGTTTTTGTGGATTTTTTTGGTGGGTTTTAATTCTTTCAGTTCAGTGTTGACTTTTCAACAATCTTCTTATGGTTTAATATGGAATGCAGGTTAGGAAGCTAGTGGAAAAAGCCAGACCCCAATAAAGTTGAATAAGGTAATTAAATGAACGAAAACTGATTTTTGTTCTTCTTTAGAAAGAGTAATACTGTGACCTTTAAGAGTGTTATCTTTGAAGATTTTCTTGCTTGGGCAAATGGTTGGTAGAAAAACATTTGTGGACATTTCCCAAAAATATTTGCTGCTCATGCTTTAGGGGAATATATTTGCCTATTCTCTAATAGTCCAGGCACTGGGGGGAATTCTTTAATTCTCAAAAGAACTGTGTGACTTTTTTATTTTTGTATAACTGAGATGTGTTAGGTTTTGGTATCCTTATTTTAAAAACTAAAACCCCTACCCCACAAAACAGAAGCAAAAGCTGTGTGAATTAAGATAGAGAGTTGTAAAAGTACGGCTTATAGCACACTTACTTCTTTGCTAGGGATTAAGTCGAGTGTGCAGAAGCTCACTGTGTTTTAGGTCAATCTGTGAAAATGTCTAAAACTGAAAGTTTCTATTCACACCGTTTACTCCAAATATTGTAGCTTGGATGAGATTGTTACTGAAGTGGCTGAATGTTTTGGTAAAAGCATCTTACAAGTAGAAGGTGCAATTTAAGTGCTTTGCACTTGATTGAGTTTCAGTTTTTTCAGGTTGTTGTTTCCCTATAGAAAGTAAACGGCAGTGGGGTTTACTTGGAAAACACCCACCTGCCACGCTTGCTTTGCTTAAAAGCACGTGTATTTTGTGATGGCNGAAAGGAGATAGTATTAATTAACACACAAGCAATATAACCATTTATCATGTTCATTGTAAGGGTCTAAGGCTGATCTTTTTACACTCAGTAAATATTAAAAAAAATTTATATATAAGAGAGGTTAGAAAGACTCTTGAAGTTTAATTTGTCTGTTTACCACTTTTATTCCCTAAGGCCTGTATTTTATGCACAGACCTTTCCAGAGCATGCTTTACTGCTAATTGAGCTTAAACCAAGCCCCTTTGCTTATCTCTCTTCCTTCTCATTCCCATCTCTTACACTCTGGAAGAGAAAAAAATTACTTAAATTTCAAATTTCTTTAAATTTTTAATGAACTTTCTTTTTTTTTGACAGCACAGGTTACTTCTGTTAGTGGAGTGTTGGACGACTTTGATGGAATGATAGACTATTATGCCAGTGCTGAAAAAACCAGACTCTAGAAATTTGGGGAAATGCAGCAGCTTCCTACTTCTCCAGCCCACAGCCACCGTAACCATTCCAGCTTATGGTGTAATTAGCACTCCTGCCCCATGTTTCCCCTGTCATGGAGTGTGTGGTCGTAGCTGGTACAGCTGTTGGTGGCTGTGTTTCTGAGGAACCCCCATAGCAGTGCTGTGTCACCTGACATAGTCTTTCCTGCACAAGGAATATCAACAGCAATGCTTTGGCACAAACCTTTCTGTGGCATGTGCAAGCCTTGGGCTTTACTTGAACTGTAGTGAAAGCAGGTCCCACCGCTATTCATTTTTCTCTGTGTGTCAGCTGATGTGTCCCAGATAAACGTAACTGCTGTGCTGGCATTCAGGGGGAACATGAGGGGGTATAAAACAGTGGGGACCCATGCCACTGAGGCCGCTGAACTTCTGACTGGGCTTGGAATTGAAATTAGGCCTGGCAATCACTGTGGACTATGTTGAGTTACTGTGTTTTGGTTTTATTTAACTACTTGAGATTTATGGTCTGTTCCATATGGATGGCTTGCAGGCTGTTTTCAAACTGCATGTTAGAAATCTACAGTAGTCTTACTGATTTATTGTGTTGCTGAGATCCTTGTCCATTAAAAAATAGCAATCCTCTGTCCAACTGCAAATGGAAAAAAGACTTTATTTTGGCTACTGGTACTCTCTGGGAGTCCAGTAACAGATATGAGATAAGGATGTCTTGTTACTCACTTTGTCCATTCTTAATGGGAAGAGGTAGTTCTGGGTATTAGCACCATGAGACAAGAGAAATGTCTGTCCTCGGAGCCTTTGCTCATGGAGGTGTGTCTGTAGCTACACTACAGTTCATGGTCTTTCAGAAACAATCCTAAGCACCACCATGCTTTTGGATGTTCCTGAGAGGAGCCATCACAGGCAGTTTAACTATACTCCACATATCAGAGGAGGTATGAATCGCATGATGCATGGTATCGACAGGAGTCTGTAGATCAAATAGCATTAGTGGGTTTTGACTTTGTCTGTAGCCAGCAGGTGCTAATCCAATGAAGCCTCACTCAAGCCTGTGGAAGATTTCTATACGTTTATACAGCACAGCATTGTAAAAGTTGATCAATTATTGAGAAGTAGTACCAATGATGGAATTTTGCCCTGCAAGTTAATGACACTTCCTTGTGGATCATTCTCATGGAGTACCTGATCGCTGCCATCACTTGTTTGTTAACTGTTGCCACTGTTTGAATTTTTTTTTTCTCTTCATGCACAGCAATCTCAGCTGTTTTGTGGCAGCCCAGCAGTACACCCGCATGCACGCACACACACACACCACACACACATACACACACACACACACACACACACACAGACAGACTCTGCATGGCCACCTTTTGCCCTTCTCAGTCTTACTGAGGGGCCCGTCTGCCCAGCTCCAGCATGTAGCAGAGAGGAGCATCTGGCCCTTTGTGATTGGAAACTTGCTGGGTAACTGATTCCTTATGCGGAATTAAGGATGCTGAAATAGACCCTGATGACAGCAAAGCTTTCATGAGAGGGTTCAAGAAGTTGACATTGATGCCTTAGAACAGTTGAAAAGAAATAATGACGTGGAAGTGAACTAATATAAATAATTTAATAGGAAATCTCTGTGCAGTCTCAAATACAGTCCTCTTTTGTTCTGAAATATGTCAGTGTCTGGCTATTTTGCTAGTGTTATGAAGCCAGTATAAAGATCTAGAAAAGTTGTAAAATATTGTCACGAGCAGAATAGCAGAGTCAGCATTTCAAAAGAAGAGGAGTTTTTCATAGAACAAATTATGCAAAGTAACATTGGGGAAGGGAGGGAACACTTTATCCATAAAAGTCTTAGCATTTTACCATTACCCTGTATGTGATCTTAGCAGTTTAGGAGTTGACACTTTTACAGTGTACCGGGCAAAAGTACTGGAAATTCAGTTTCCTGGTGTTGGAAAAAAAATTGAACAAGGCTAGCCTGTTATCCAAGTAACTGGAGAAATATCCCTCTAGTTATGTTTAATGCTTTACTCATTAGAACTGATTTATTAATTCATTTATTTATTTATTCATTTATTTATTTATTAAGAAAGAAGGTAGGGCAGAAGCAGGCCAGTACTATAGGGCAACGAAATCTGAATAATCATCAACACAGTCAGGGACAATTGCTACTGCTGGAGAAGTCAGGATTATTTGGAATATCAGTTCAAAAATAAAATGAAGTAAAATACAATTGTGCACCACCTTTTTTATTTCTATTATACTGATGCATTTGAAACATTTTGTCAGGACTTGCATTCCCTTTCCACTAAACAGGCCATTGTGTCACTGGAAGGTTTGTGTGAACAGACTTTTCTTTAGGTTTTGAAGCCTTTTGGCTTATGTTTATGTGGCTTAATGATGTTTTAATGAAAGATTAGACTATCATATACTATTATCTTCAGCAGCATGAATATTGGAACAAAGTATAGTTTCTTTAATCTGTAACAGTTTTCTGGGTTTGATAAACCATTTGTATATATGAAGCTGGGAGGCAATAGACCTAATCGTATATAGATTTTGGTGGGAGGTTTTCTGGGGGTATGTGTTTTGCCTTTTTTTTTTTTTTTTTTTGCCCCCAGGAGTCCTCTTCTCCTATCTGTTTGCAGTCTAATTTCCATTGTATTCACTCTGCTATAGAAATACTTAATGTCAGGAAGGAGATATTTACTGGAATACACAAGTCCAGAATTCATCATGATTCAGTGTGAAATCCACTCACCCTTTGCACCCCACCCCCTCTTGAATTGGAATGAAATGTGCCTTAAACTGAAGTGAAATACATCACATGCAGCAACAGCGGGCCCTCGCTTCGCCTCCATTCCTGGTGTGAAATCGATACACTATCTTTCCTCCTGACCTGTTCTGTGACCTCCATTGCAGCTTTCATGCTGAACAGCAATTGCTTTGAACAGTCTGGGTCTGCCACAGCTCACAAATGATTCTCAGCTTCTGTCTAAAACTGATGCTGATAACAAAAGCTTGATTTTAAATAATTCAGTTGTAGTCATCTTCTAATTAAGAATTACATGAAAGTGCATGGTCTTCTATTACAAAAAACTTTCAATGCATGTACAGTATGTATGCAGCCAGAATAACTCCTCACTAAGAGGACACAGAGTTCTGTTCTTAAATATGTCTGATAAAAGTTTATGTTGCTATTGAAGAGGGGAAATGTAGCAAATACTTCAGCATTTTGAAGTGGAGATACATTTTCCTTTGACTTTATCACTCAGCAATATGGTACATTTTTTTTTCTTTGTTACATTTGACTTTTCAAAGGAAAAAACATATTGGACTGTGCCTGCATTTCAAGGAAGGTTACTGTTTCTCAAATTAAGAGGTTTTAAAGCTGTTGCAAAACTAAGCAAAAAACCAATTCTTTGTGTAAAAAGAGAAAAAAAAATCAAACCAGAAAGGAAAACATATTCTCCATTCCTGATTGCTAACTAATAGTGATTCAGGAAATATCAGCATTTTGAAGATTTATTTATTTATTTTTGAGTGTGATGTACCGGAGGATTACTGAAAGAAAAGATGAATTGAAGATATAATGGGCATTTATGCTTGCACCAAGAAGTCTATTGTATTATTAGCTAGATTACTTTAATAGCCTTTACGGGCTTTGAAATCAAGAAGCTGTATGAACTGCTGGATAAGCATTCATTTTTCCAAAATTTTGTGGTATGAAATAGGATATCTATGGATTTCTGCTTTGAAATGAATGTCTCTTAATGGAGCATTCCATTACCATTCTTCTCTCTGAAACAGAAATGTGACTGTAGCAATTTTGCCATCATAATCGAAGTCAAAAACAGCTTTCAACATAATACAGTTTAGGAAACAATGCTAAACCCTGTAATGATAAATGTACTGTCTGGATTACACTTATTTATGGAACAGTTTACAATGGAATTAGTAAAAGAGAATATCGCTCTCTATATATGTATTAACAATACTTAGCTATATAAATAATCTAATTCTTTTATTGCTCCTTCATATAGTCATTCCAGCTGTTACCAGCTTAGATTTCTTATATCACCAGAATCTGGGGAGAGAGACGTATAATAATGGTATCTGTACAATAGAAAGAACCATAAGGGTGGTTGTGAATCACTGGTGTCAGACTAAGTAATATGTTACTGAAATAATATCTGTTTGTTAAGTGATATTTATTTAGAACATTTTCCAGTGATGTCTACAGTGTTAGAGTTTTGCCATTACTGACACCTTTATTTGCAGAATGTAAGGTGTGTAAAACTTTTTATGTAGGGACTTAAGACATGCTTGTTGATGCAGTGTCACTGTCCAGTGGCAATATTAAAAACAAGGCCCAACCAAAAAAACAACCAACAAAACAGGAAAAAAACCCAAACAACCTGCTTTAAGAATTCTCTTAAAACATGCCTAAATAAAAATCAGATAAGTGGGTATCAATAATAAAATAAACAGGTGGTGCTGCTGAGAATCTTTTTACTCTTGTCCCCTTCTAAGCAAGTTGAAATACTTTTTAAAAAATAAAAACCCCACTTCTACTGCCTTTTTCTCTGAGGCTTTCAGTGCCACTAGCTGTTTTCTCTCCATTAATACATTTATATTGCCTTATGTTTTCACTTGTTCATGAAGAGGTGTATCTCAAAAGAGATGCCTTTCAATATAGGTCCAAGCCAGCAATAGGCAGTGAGGATTTTGTATGTTTGAGCACTGGTTCCTAGGACCGTTTTTTAACATCAGCATCATCCTTTTTGACTGCTATATGACATCTATGGTTTCCTGTACAACTTCAGGCTTATTTTCATTAGTTTTAGACTGATTTCTGTTGTTTGTTTTTAAAAGTAATTTAAAACATGTTGTACTCTAAATGTGGATAAAATAATGTAATGCAATACATACAGCTCAACCCAATACTGAAGAATAGGTGTATCTGCAATTGTGTAGTTTCAAGGAGTAATATCCATGTTCATTTATTTGCAAGCAAACATAAGATGATATGGTTGCCTACAGTGTTGCATAAAAATAATATTTACATGCTCATGATGAAAATTGCACGTACAAGACAAGAGGAAGAATTTTGGTTACGTATGAGTCAATTTCTGTTTAGATGTACATATGTGAATGGTGTGCATACATGTTTGTGCATATATAGTGCTACAGGCACAAGCATCTGCAAAAACTTAGGCTCCAAGTAGGCAAAGGGAAAATAAATAGTTCATATTTCCTTGCTGCTGCAGCTGCTGTTGTTTCTTTGTAAAAGCAGTATTAGTTGAATTTAATCCTTTCTGTGGGAGTGTATTTTGTGAGGAACTGTCACATAGTGGCTCAAGAACTGTTCTTGTCACTCAGAAGCTCAAGATCAATAGTAGGGGTCTCCCATTCATAGGAATAATCAGTTTTAATGGTGAGAAACTTACAAGACTGTAAAGTGCTCCAAATCTTTTTGAAGTTGCACAATAGTATGCTAACCTAAAAATAAAGTGGAGAGTGTTTCTCACTTTTCCTTTCATGGAATATTCCCAAACAGCATTTTGAAAATATTTTATTAAATCTAAATCCCCTTAGCCAGAGATTTGTTTTGTTTTTTAATTATTATTGTGAATATGAGCAAGTAATACAGGCTATGTTCCCTCCAATGAATTGCTGTGCAACAAGACTTGCTGCTAATTGTACCTTTCCCAAAATCTGATATCTAGCAATTTATCTTCTAAATAATACTCCTGAGTACTAAACCTGAAATGTTTTGGCTCTAGCCCAAGTCAAACTTCAGGAGCATATTCTCTATCTATGTAAATTTAATTGTTATAATGAATAGAATACACGTGTCAGGATATTGCTTGTGAGTTTTGCCTGTTTCCTTTTTGATCCTGGAACAGAAACATCAAAATGACAGCATGAAGCTCAAATAAAGGATTTGGAGGCAAATTATTAGGTGTTGGGGTTTTTTTTTTTGTTTGTTTGTTTGTGTTTTTTAAAGGGGAAAAAAACTCTGAGAGAGAAACCTGCAAAACTGGACTATCCCCTTAGATGAGGGGTTTGAAAAACTTTAGTACTGAGATGCAGCAGGAAAAATATTTTCCCCTGTGTTCTGCAGAGCTGTGCACAAGAGCTTTACACATCATGCTGTCCTAGGACGTCCTGTCAGCAGAAATGGATGAGTATTAACTACATGAATCCAGCAAAAATACAGTATATAGTGGGGGACTGAGGACATGGACTTTAAACCTGTGGAAGATGGTCTGCAGCATCAGCAGTTCGGGGTTTTCCCCCCTCATTCACATGTCGGGGAATGAAACCTACAGCCCTATTCAGGTCACTTAGATTATGGACTGAATATTGTGTTTAGTTCTATGGACCTGGTTTTGCTACTGATTTTATCCTGTCAAAACTTTGGCAAAATGAGGATTCAAATATTAAAAAATTTTTTGTTCCCAGTAATAATATGACTAAAAATAACTAAGGAGAATACTACAATAAAACATCCACAATGTACTTGCAAGTAAAAAAATTGCTTAAAACTTAAATGTATAGAAGAAACAAGAGGGACTCCTATACTTAAAAACAATGCCTTTCTACTCTATTAGAAATTTGTTATTAGTCAGGATGCGGGAAAAATGGTGTGATATTTCTGACTGTTAAAAGTTTCTGAAAATGTCCCCCATTAACATTTTTTTGAGGAAAATTTAATACAGTTATGAGTATTTTAAAAAGAGAATAAGATATGGAAGAATCTCATTTCTGCTTGGGTTTGTAGAGATTGGAAGAAATTTCTGAGGCACCTCACTGAGCTAATAGGCAGCATAATGACAAATGATTCATTACTGACAGATGAAACATAGTGCACATTGGAAAAAAACCCCAATTGAAGCTACTCATATATATTGCTGGGTTTTAAATTAACTATAACCTAGAGGAAATATGCCTGGATGTCACTGTGGACAGCTTGGTGAAAGTCTTTGCTTTAGTGTGCAACACTGAACATAAAAGCAAACAAAATGTTAAGCGATGTTGAGGGGTAGGGTAGAAAAAAATATCTGTATTGAAAATGCATCTAACAATACTATAGTGTGAGCATTATAACAAATATGTTGTATTGTATAGATCAATGGTATGACATCACTTGAATAATGTGTTCAGTTCTGATCACTGAGAGAAAGATACAGCAAGAATAGAGTAAGTCTGAAGCAACAAAAAGTATTTGTCTTAAACATGAAGAGGCTGAAGAGGTAGGATGAGTATCAAGAGAAATAAGATGAAAAATGCATGACAAAAAGTGCTAACAGTGATATGCATTGAATGCTCATATTTACTATGCTTATAACAGGAAATGCAAGGGCCTATAAAGTAAAATTAAAAGTTGACAATTTAAGAAAACAAAAATGTACTCAAACTCCCTCCTTACACTGTATGATTAATTACTGAATTTTATTGCACTCTACATCCTTTATATCAAAAGTGTAGAAAGATTTGGAAAGGATTTGACATTTGTTTAAGTATTTAGGACATTCACCATTTCAGTTGGGGATGGACAAGAGTTGGGAATTCAAGACCTCACTTCATTTCTGTCTGATACTGACCTGCTCTGTGACCTTGGTTTTCCCCTCATAGTCTTTCTCAACTTAAGGTGTTTTTAGTTGTAGAGGACCCAGGATAAGACTTATAAAACTATTCAACTGCATAACTTGTAACTTTTTAATCGATATGAAGTTAGGTTTGTATGTAAGAATTAACTACCCAAGTGTTTTGTGCCTCCTCTCCCTAGACAATGGTCCCTGATGATCACTATGTAAAGTATAAGAAACTTCAGAAAAGTTAAAAAAAAAGAAAAAGATAGAACTACGTGTGTTAGGGTAGATGTGAGCTAACTGAATAGAATTCTGAAACACTCTCAACCTCAGGGCAGGTATTTTTTCAAAACTGTTTATGTGCTTATAAAATGCAACAAAACATCAGACCCAAGTAGCATAATCAATATGGATAATTGCTGCAGTCTGTGGTGCTTTATATCAATGCATTGGGGGAAAAAAACCCAACCTAACAAGAAAACCCCGGAAAACGAAGACAGACTGGGTGTATATGTTAGTTTATATAATAGTCCAATGCCCTGGAAATGGCTTCAAGTCCTTCCAGCTACATGAGATTGCTATACATTTTACTATACAAAGTTCCTCGAGGACTTTTTTAGGTTGGAAAAAACATTTAATATCATCAAGTCCAATTGCTAACCTAACGCTACCAAGTTCACCATTAACCCACGTCATTAGGTGCCATATTTACACATCTTTTAAATAGCTCCAGGAATGGTGACTCCGCCACTTCCCTGGGCAGCCTGCCCGGTACTTGGACTACCTTTTTGGTGAGAAATTTTTCCTAATATTCAATCCAAACCTCCCCTGGCCCAACTTGAGGCTGTTTCCTCTTGTCATGTTGCTTGTTACCTGGGAGAAGAGGCTAATCCCACCTCACTACAACCTCCTTTCAGGTAGCTGTAGAGAGTGATAAGGTCCCCCCAACCCTCCTTTTCTCCAGGCTAAACACCCCCAGCTTCCTCAGATGCTCCCCATAAGACTTGTGCTCCAGACCCTTCATCAAGTTTGTTGCCCTTCTCTGAACACGCTCCAGCACCTCAATGTCTTTCTTGTAGTGATGTTGCCAAAACTGTACACAAGACATGAGGTATGGCCTCACCAGGCCCAAGCACAGGTGAATAATCACTTCTCTGATCCTGTTAGTCTCACTGTACAAGTCAGGACAGGACTTATTTGTCTTCTTGGCCACCTGGGCATGCTGCTGGCTCATGTTCAGCCAGCTGTTGGTCAACACCCCCAGGTCCTTTTCTGCAGAGCAGCTTTCCAACTGCTCTTCCCCAAGCCTGTAGCACTGCCTGGGATTGTTGTGACCTAAGTGCAGGACCAAACACTTCATCCTATTGAACCTTATACAATTGGCCTTGGCCCATCTGACATCATTGACACCAGCCTGTCCAGATCACTCTGCAGAGTCTTCTTGCCCTCCAGCAGAATGATAGTCCTGTCCAATTTGGTGTAATCTGCAAACTGACTGAGGGTGCACTCAACCCTGCCCCGGCCCTGGGGAACACCACTAGTGACTGGTCACCAGCTGGATTAATTCCATTCACCATCACTCTGTGGGTGTGGCTATCCAGCCAGTTTTTCACATTGTGAAGAGTGCAGCCATCTGAGCTGTGAGCAGTGTTTCTCTAGGAGAATGTTGTGGGAAATGGTGTCAAAGGCTTTACTGAAGTCCAGGTTGACAACATCCAGAGCCACGTCTGCTAACTGCTTCATCCTGTCATAGAAGGATGTTAGTTTGGTCAAACAGGACCTGCCATTCATAAACCCATACTGGTTGGGCCTCACCACCTGGTTATCCCGTATGCACCATCTGATGGCAATCAAAATTACTTGCTCCATGACCTTCCCTGGCACTGAGGTCAGGCTGACAGATCTGCAGTTCTCTGTATCCTCCCTCTTGTCTTTCCTGTAGATGGGCACCACATTTCTCAACCTCCAGTCATCTGGGACCTCCCTGTTTACCCAGAACTGCTGGTAAGTGATGGAAATTGGTTCAGTGAACACTTCCACCAGATCCCTTGGTACCCGTGGGTGGATCCCATCTGTGCCTATAGACTTGAATGTGTATCTGAGTGGTTCTGCAGGTCATTGACCATTCCCCCTTGGATTGTGGGGCCTTCATTCTGCTCCTGATTCCTGTCTTTCCGCTCAGGGAGCTGGCTACCCTGCAAACAGTTGGTCTTCCTAATAAAGACTGAGGAAGAGAAGTCATTAAGTACCTCAGCCTTTTTCCTTGTTCTTTATTGCTATGTTTCCCTCCACATCCATTGAAAGATGGAGGTACTCCTTAGCCCTCCTGTTGTTGCTAATGTATTTATAGAAGCATTTTTAATTGTCTTTTACTGCAGTAGCCAGGTTAAACTGTAGTTGAACTTTGGCCCTTCTAAGTTTCTCCCTGTGTAACCTCATGGCATCCTTGTAGTTCCCCTGAGTTTCTCACCCCTTCTTCCAACAGTCATAAACTCTTTTTTTCCTGAGTTCCAGCCAAAGCTTTCTGTCGGGCTGGTCTTCACTCACCAGCTCTGTCAGGAATTTACCTTCCACACACTCAAGTAAATTCCTGGACTGTTACCTCTCTGCTGTATTGTATTTCCAGCAGACATCTGGTAAATTGAAGTTCCCCATGCGAACAAGGGCTAGTGATGGTGAGACTTCTCCCAGTTGCTCATAGAATATTTTGCCTGCATCTTTATCCTGGTTGTGTGGTCTATAACAGACTCCCACCATGATATCTGTTTTATTGGCCTTCTCCCTGGTTCTAACTCATAAGTACTTGACCCTATTGTCATCATCGTTAAGCTGCAGACAACCAAACCACTTCCTAACATACAGAACTACCCTGCCACCTCTCTTTCCTTGTCTATCCCTTCTGAGGTGTTTACAGCCATCCATTGTGGCACTCTGGTTGTGCCAGTCATCCCACCATGTTTCCTTGACGATGACTCTGTCACAGTTTTCCTACTGCACAGTGGCTTCCAGCATCTCCTGTCTGTTGTTCATGCTGCATGCATTGGTGCAGATGCACTTCAGTTGGGCTGAATTCATGGTGACCAATCGATCTCACCACCATCTTGGAAAGGTGAAGCCTTAATTCCTGCATCACCATTCTCGTCCACTTCTGTGGTTCCTAACTCATCAATAACACTTGTGTCTTTGCTGCCACATAAATCTCCGTTCCCTACCTGCGCTGAGATGACAGACTAAGGGACCTTGCTAGCACACCATCCCTCAAACATTTGGTGTGCTGTCCCCTAGTTTTATCCTTTCTCCCTATCAAGTCTAGTTTAAAGCTCTTTCAATGAGCCCTGTGAACTCCTGGGCAAAGGTCTATTTCCCCCTTTGAGACAGGAGTACCCTGTCTATTTCCAGCAAGTCAGCTATTTGTAAGCCAACGCAGATCATAAACCCCAAAATTCTGCTGGTGACACTAGTCTTGTAGCCAGGCACTGATGACTGGTTCTTGTATTTTTTTTCCCCTCACCATGCAATTGTAGGCACAGAGAAGAGGGAAGTAGGAGAGAGGAGAAGCCAAACCTGAATTTTGTGATGTGTGAGGAGTTGTACATGCAAGTCATCCAGAACATTATTGCTTTTCTGTTCAGGTATCCTATTGCACATTACAGTATGGATTAGGGATATGCATAGAGGACTCTGGCTTAGGAGCAGGCAAACACACACAGGGACTATAAGGGACACTTATTTCTAGAAACTAAGGTTTATTCTATGATATATTTCGGACGTGCCTCTGAGCTGTTGCCAGTTCTTTCTGCCTACACTGATATTCCTCAAATTTTGATCTGATTGTGTTTTAAGAGGATATTGTGACACTTCTGCATCATTTTTGAAAGCTGATGGAGTAGAAAACACATTGAGGTTTTTTTTCTCCTGACTGGTGTACAGACTAGGGATGGAGATGAAGGTGATTCTAGTGATGACCTGACTACTTGAGCTCTTTCCTTTCTTCAAGGGGTGTCAGAGAAACCAAAAGTGCAGACAGTAGGCCTGAGTAGATTATCCTCCCTTTGTCCCTCAGCATTGATGAAATCAACAGATTAATTGTCCATATTCCTCTCTGGCTTATAATCATTTAACCAATATTCTGTCACCTAGTAGGTAGGAATTTCATACCATATTCTGTGTTTTAGTTTTAAAATACTTAATTTAAAGAAGGAAGGTATGATTATAACTGCTGTATCAAAGTAACTCATATGTGTAGCTTGAGAAAAAAAAAAAAGAAAGGGTGGTAGGGCCTCGTTCTAAACTTCTCTATACAAAAAAATGAAAAAATAAGAAAATAAGGAAAGAACACATGGGGACACATAGAAAGCTGAAGTAGTATAGGGGAAAAACTGGCCAGCGATCAAAGTAAAGAAGACACAGACAAGTTTTCATTTGGAACATTTTAGTACATCTGAGTTTCTGCAATCTTTTCTACTTCCATGGCTGGTATCACTTAAATTTTGGCTATGAGGTGGAAGTTTGTTTTTCTTTCATTATGATACAATTCTGAAGATTCTATACTCACAAAATAGAAAATGCTAATGGAATTATTTAATATTTGTAAAAGAAAAATAAATCACAGTAACTGGAAACCTTGAACCAGACATATAGCTTGACTGACACCTGAGTATTATGTTTCTCAGAGACCTACTGTTTCTGAGGCCTCAGGCTGTCTGAATCTGGGCCCTCACACTCTTCATCCCTAATTTTCTGATGAAAAACCCCTTGTCCTCTGGAAGCAATGCTACCGTGCTGATATTTGCAGGGTAAGAATAGAGGCAACAAGTTGTTTGGAACAGATTTCTCAGTTCTGAGGGAGAAAGCTCTAATTCATGCTACTTTAGTGATTAGAAGTTGATTCCTTGGATGTAAGAGCTTTCCTACACAGAAAATCCTTCCAACACCAAGCCTGTGTTACTACTACAAGCTTGAAAAATTATGTTGATCTGTGGAGATGTGTAAAAGAAGCAAAAATCAGTGGTGTGTAAGAACCAAAGAATTAACACCTTAAGCTCTGCCAATAATTACTTGGGAATTCTTAGAAGACAGGAAAATATTAAGAAAGAATAAAGTAGGTCTTGTGCAATTTCTTGCTTTTTTTTTCCAGATATTTCATGAGAGAAACTATTTCAGTGTTTGGAAATTAAATTACCAGATTTAACTAAAAGCACCAGATCTGGACCTCACCACAGTTACGCAACAAAAATGGGGCAGAGGAAAAAGGGTATTCACTACAGCCTACAAAGTCTCCCCAAAAATGAGCTCAGGAACCCAGCAGAATTTTTAAATTGCCATCTTGAGTAAGAGCTCCTATCCGTGAAGTCTGCAGTTACAACACTTGATAGTTTTCTCTGTTGTCCATTCAGTAAGTTGTCATCCATACCAGGACAACAGGGAGTCTGAGACTCAGCTTTGTCGTAGACCAACAGCATACATATCATGTTGAGTGTCATTTGTTCCATAGCTGTTCTTCTGGCCCAGCCGAATACTAAGTGTGGCAAAATGCTATTCTCTGTTTCTCTCACAAGAAAATTTAAAAACAGGTGAATAACCACCCCAAGTAATCTCCATGGTCTTTTAAGAGAAAGAAGAAAACAGCCCCTCCAGCTCTTCTCTAACTTGCCTTGCTAGAGTGTGTTGACAATAGTACATTTGGTCGACTTTCTGCAAACTCCTTCATGAAATTCCTTTGTTACACTGCTTACTGAAGCAACAAATTCTGTTTGAATATTTGAAAGCCAGAGACCAAACAGACAAAAAACTAATTAATTCTGGGACAGTCTTATTTTGCTCTCCACTCCGAATAGATATGAGCTACAATCTCCATCTTCTGTAGGGGAGCAGACATTTTTTAAAAAAGAAAGTATTAGTAAATTGTAAGTTTGGATCTTGAAACTTTAGGCACATAAATAAACAGTTAATTTAAAGAAAATCACATTGGAATTGGTGTGAAATGTTCTTGCACCTTAAGATTATATCTTTTCTGAAGAAAGAAATCAGATTTCTATAGAAAATTTTATTAGAATTCTCCCTTCTGGCAGGATAAATATAGGGTAGTAATTTTAAGGCTTCACATCTATATTCAGGAAGAACTGTAATTCTAGGAACTATCCGGATTTTGCATAAGGCATCCCAGTCCAGGTACTATCTGGTATTTTT
>VWZG01011728.1:334165-391665 GCA_013396735.1 Grallaria varia | reverse complement strand
CTGTCCAACCTCTCTGGGCTGGAGTTACCTGGAGCTGGTTGCCCAGATTCTTGTCCAGGTAGGTGTTGACTGTCTCGATGGGCAGAGACCCTGCAGCCTCTCTGAGCAACCTGTTCCAGTGCTGCGTCATGCGTTCAGTAAAAAAGTGTTCCCTGATGTTCAGATGGAACCTCCTGTGTTTCAGTCATCTGAGAAAACATCAAAAAATTAAACCAACCAAACAAAAGCCAGCTGACAAGTATTCTACAGCGCAATGAATACGTGAATGCTTATTTATGACCTGTTTCATTACTAGGATGTTCAAACTCACATCTTCCACTTCCCAGAAGAATATCATGACTAGTTCAGAATAAAGGTTTTTTGCAGTGAGCCATATTGTACTGCACCTGTTTAACTACTCAAGTAATAGCAATAATCAGTATTGCTCTTCAAGGTTCATTTGGCCAAAGAACTGGAGGAAGAAAGAGCATAATTCTGAAGGCCTGTGATGAGGGCACTCATCTGGGAAGGATTCTGATACTTTTTGCAAGGACTGCTTATGCATTTTTAAATGACTCTTAATACAACATGCTCGCACTGTCTCCCTTTCTTTCATCCAATGAATCCTGACTTTTTTCCTTTCCTTTAAAGTGTCATTGTTTAGTAGGAGGAGTTAACATGTCCCTTGCTTTAGAAGAGTATCAAGGACTCTGTGGTAATCTTTGGAGCTGTGGCAGAAGTATGTTGGAGTATCCTCTGGCCAAGAGGCATAGTTCTCCTGAGGACCTAGTTCTCCCGTGTCTTTGCTGAAGTCATGTAAAAACAGGCATCTCTTCTAGTCTTGTTTTACAACAGAAAAAACAACAAAAAAAAAAACCAAGAAAAAAAAAGGGTGGAGGGAGTTAAAGTTGGAACATGAGCCAACCAGTGTGATGAGACGCTGAAGATTTTGAGTCTTGAATTCACTTTGATGTAGGCATTTCTGGGTGACCCAGAGTGAAGGGTTTGTGTCTCTCAGGCACATACAACATGGAAGAAACTCTCCTAGGTCTCTCTACTAGCTTGCATGGTTCCCTGCTGATAGCGCTTGTGTTGCAAATCCCATTTTAAGATACTTAGCTTTCCTTGTATGCTGTGTATGGTGCTAAGGCACCTGCCTTAAAGGGCTTGGGTAGCACAATAAGTAAGTCTCTCTGATAATGTCTCAATCAGTGAATGCAGGAATATCCCAGGATGTGGAGGTGTTTGGTCCTGCCTTCATCACAGAGCTGTCTCCTCCCTTTTGCATGTGGGGTCCCCTGGGGTGAGAACAGTGCTGAGGCATGCTCAGACCAGGTTTCCAATTTAAATGAACAAAGGATCAGGGCTGTAAAGACATGAAATGGTGTGCACTTCGCACACTGTGTAGGTGCAGTCTTATAGAGGAAAGTCCTCAGTTTCCACAGTAGATAACTTTCAATTTCTCATAAAGCTTGTAGCTGTATAATGATACTAATTTTTTTCTCAAACCTGCAATCTCAACTTACTTTTGGAACAACTACGTGATTTAAAAAAAATACAAAACAAGATTATCTTAGAGTTATGTAGATGTTAATATTGTAAAAATAATGGTAACATAAAATAATTCTCTATCGATAAGAATATTTATTTTTAAAAAATCACAGCCTAAAATTCATTGAAAAATGTGGAAAATTTCTCAAATAATTTATCCTGACTCCAGTGAACTACCATTATATTACGATGGAAAAAGGTATTAATTTGTGGAAGATACAAAAGCATCTAAAATGTGTTTTTATTCCAGAGAAGAGGGAGGGAAAAAAAAGAGAAAATTGGTGGGTACTGTTTTGTGTGCAATTCCCAAGTATATTTTAAAAACAACATTGAATTTTTATAGCCAAATTATATTTTCTGCTAACAGGGAGCTGGGGAAGGATGAATAATAGAATGATTGACAAATCTTTTAGGGCCTGATTTTACAAGATGCTGCGCACCTCCTGATTGCTGCCAATCACTTTCATTTTCTTTCAGTCAATCTGAGAACATATGGCATTATTCAGATGGTGCTGAGCACCTTCAATCACAGTCCCCATAATACCACAACATCCTCATTCTGTGCAAATGTGAGAATTGTTGTTGACATTTTAAATTGGAGGGTTATTTGGTCTTTGTCTGGACAAACTCCCAGCTGACATAAATGGCTGTTCTGCCTGAGGAAGGGTTGGAACAGTAAACAATAAATAATCTATTTTATAAGTGCTATTGTATAGATACAAACTATGTGAAGTATCAATCTGATTTATAAAATTCCATACCTCTTCCACTTTTATTTTATGGGGGAAATAATACCATTCTCGTGGAGAACTCCAGTTTAGTTTACTCTCAGTGCAAATTTTGAAAATTGGAAATTGTGGGTGTTATGTGCACAAGGCAGTTGATTTAAAGAGATTGGAAAGGTGTTTAATTTAAAAACACAAAAAAATCAATTTCAACATACTGATTTGTCCTGCATTACAGTTACCTGTAGAGATCCTCTAGTCATGTCTATCTGTTTTTGATGCCTCTACAGAATAACTGTCCAGCATCCTCTGCCCAACCAATCAGAATGTAGGAAAATCTACCGATATGACGGAATCTACTGTGAATCTACCTACCAGAAGTATGTTGAAATCTGTGTGAGTCTTGCCTCTAGCTCGTGCATTTAGTGCTCGTGCTCTCCTGCTATTCAGAAATTACACGTGTGTTGAAAGCATGCACTCCTACTTGTGTGCAAAACCTCTACAGCAGGGACAGAATTGTGCTGTTTAATTCTTTGGGATTGTGCTCTAAAAGCTAAAAAGCAAATAAAAACTCTAAGACTTTACTAAATCTCTTAGGTATGTTTCTATACAGTGCAATGAACAAGAGTGTACACGCCAGAAAATCTAGGCAAAATGTATTGCACAGGTGCTTCACATCTTAGGGATTTGAAAGGTGTGTTATGTATAAATTAGCTGTCACTTTTTTTCAGTCATGTAATGGAATGATGAGTTGTAATTTGCATAATCCTTTAAGAAGTCAAATTATACTGTCATGTAGCAGACTTAACATGCTAGCTAGTATTTCATAGCTTTGCAGCTAATTAGTATGTACCTTACAGGACAGTTAAATTGAAGTTGAGTCCTCTTTCTTTGCAGTCATTTGCCTTTGTCCGTTGCCCTAACAGAGCCCGCTTTTGTGCGTAACTCATGATCGTTACTCCTGCTTCTGACAAAAATGCTGTTGCTGTGGGCAGGCAAATGCAAAGTGCTTGACTTCTGTTAGTTTTGCAAGCAGTGATGTTTCTATTTTATTGTAATGAGGATTTAATTATCTATTTCTACATAGAACTGAAAAGTATATATTTCACAGGTGTATTGTAGATGATTTTGTATTAATATATTGCAAATGCATTATGAATTCTCTGTTATCTCACTGGATTTTGAAGCTGCATTCTGTCACTTAGTGTTTCCTTTTCATGCTCCAACTACATTCCTATTTTGTATACCAGTGTTACCGTTGTCATCCTCTGCATAACATTTCATTTTCCAATAACCCCTTAACTTCTAAAAATCATTTATATTTTGCATTGCAACAAAATGTTTCTTTGGCAAGGTAGTCATACTTATTATTATTTCTTAATCATATTATCTCATCCCCTCTTTTTATTCTATAACCTGCTGCTTTTTCCTGAATATTTTCTTTTAGTAATAGGTACAACCACATCAGTAAAAGCTGTTACTTCGCTGTAAATGAAGACTATCGTTTTGGTTTACAGGAGTGAGAGGAAAAGAGAAATCTAGATTTATCAAAATAATTATACCATCAGTGTAAATTGGTGAGCCAAAATGAAAATCTGACCTCTTCCTTGGCTTTTTTGTGAATTGCTACTGTTGGTGTGAGATATGATTTATTCCTGATTTACATCGACTTAGAAATACTTCCTGGACTTTCTAAATTTTTGATGGTTTTCCCCTTCTATCTCTCTAACTAATGACAGTGTCCTGGGTAACTGAAGCAAGCTGCATATAGTGTGATTTTGAATTTCACCACAGAACTGAATTTCAGTGGTTTTACTTCTCTTCTAACTTCAATTCAGTAAGCATAAAATTGTATTCATTTGTTTAAACATATGAAACAGATTTGTTGTGCACTATTTATATCAGTTTTTAGAACAACTTCAAGATTTTGAAACTTTGTGGAAATAAGAAAACTTGGCACAGTTTGTCATGAGTATTAAATGCAATGATGACTTCACTCTGAACACTGCTACATAGTTGATTATCTTAATTTATTTCTTTTATTTAGGGAGAATTTATAGTCATTATAATTAAAAACAGTTAGCTGTGCAGCCCACAAAATGGAATAGTTGATGTTCCTTTACAAGTAGAGGTACAATTGCAGATAAATGTTGACTAAATAGCGCTTTTTTTAAATAAAAAAGTAAAATCAAAAAATCAGACTGGTGATGAAACAGTGTTGATTTTGACATATGTTTTGTCGTTCCTGAAATGTGAATTATGAAGTATTATAGCCCAGTTCACCTTGCTTGTAAAAAACATGGGTTATTTTGGAAAGCTGACATCTAGATCTTTCTGCAGAAGATATAGAGTGCCTCTTGATTAATGATTTTTTTTCTTGTTACTTCTTCCATGCTATTCAAGCTCACTTTCTGCCTTCTTCCAATGGATTATTTTGGTACTTTTTCCCCACAATAATTTCTTTATAAAGATAAAACAAGTTACTGAAGACTTCTTACTTGTCAAGACCAAAAAATTTCATGACACTTTTAAAGCTTTTACTCTAATGCTACAAGACATATGAACATTTGGTACTAGATGTTCATGTGCATCTTGCATGCAGGCTCAGTCTCTCCACTGATTAGGCTGGGAAAGGGAGAATGGATGTACAAAGGCCACTGGCTCTCAACAGAAACGGTTGTGTGACTCTCCTTTTTCTTGCAGGATAATTTTTGGGCTGGACACAAAGCAGCAAACTACTTATTCTGAGGGCTAAAAGAATTTTAAAGACTGGCCATACAGAGTAGGACAAGACAGAGAATCATGAATTTTGAAGCTTGATTGTTTTTTCTCTAACTCGTTTTATAATTAAAAGAAGTATTTTGCAGAGAGCCCACTCTGGATTGAAGTTTGAACATGTACCTGCTAAAGGCATTTTGTGTAAAGTTACTTAGCAGCTGAAATGGAGACATTCTGATCCTTTCTGTAAAGATTTGAAAGGATCATACCATGACCTTTTATTCCAGAAGTACTTTTCAGAAAACATTTGGAGAAATCACATTTTTAGACGAATCTTAGTTCTAGTAAACACTGAAATAAATTTGTAAGAGTTCTTAAAGGTATAGATTAGTAGATACATTATAGTACTATTGGAAAAAAAAAATTGCAAAAAGCTTTTAGCAGAACAAGTTCCTGAGGAGCTGGACTAATTGTTACGCTAGCTAATACATATAAAATTGGCAAAACAGTAAATATTCCTGTACTTATTTCTGTAGACTCTTTATGATCCTCTTGCAATTGAGTCCCATAGCTGCTGTTAGATACCTCACTTGGAATGGAGTGGAACATACAGTTTCAAAAGTTGTTGTCAAAAGGGCAGATTCCTCCCCTACTTCATGGTCCCCCACCTTGGTTGCCATGGGTCTACATTTTTTTTAGGTCACTAAACATGTAAATATGCTTTTTAAAAAGCTTTAAATAATTACAAATAGTTTCTGTGTTCACTAGTGGTAGGGACTAATACACCAAGCATTCTGAAAAGATTTTACCATTGTGTTTTTTTGAAGCAGATGTCATGTCTCGAGCTGTGGAGGTAAAATCAGAGGCCTGTCAGTTACTGGCCTGGAATACAGATGTCCATCAACTCTGGAATATTTGCCCTTTTCTTTTCTAGTACCCATAACTGTAACAAGGTATGTCCTGGCTCTTCTTCTGTGATGTCAAACGAGATTGACAACAAAAAGAAATAGTTCAGTTCGAACTACTTCACTATAACCAAACTGCCAAGTTTTTTGCTCTTGCCCAGGTTGAAACTCTTTTTTCTGTTTGCTCAGGGACCTATGGTTTGCACTCTTGTTTGCCTTTATGGAGTGTCAAACAGCGAACAAAGCATTGGTAGATGATCTCCAGAGACGGCTGAAGAGGAGCACAGCTCCCTGCCCACTCTCTAGTTTTATTTGTTCCTGAATTACAAGGAACAATGACGTGTGAAGAAAGAGGGGTTTTTGCTTGTCTTCAGGGAGTCTCTATTACAAACATCCTCAATTACAGAGGATATCTCAGGGCTTTTTTTGTTCTCAGCCTGGAAGTAACTTCACAAAGTGACCCTTCAGTGCATCACCTGGGTCTTGAGGGGAAATTCTCAGTTTGGTGGCTGTTGTGTACTATCTTCCAAACAAGGCTGGAAGAATTATCTCTTCCTTACTTCTTCCTGTCCATATTAAGCAGACTTAAAGGTCTTGTCTTTTTTCAGGAATACTGAGAATAGGGAACAGTTCTACAGGAAACTATTTCTTCTGAAATCAAGAGCATAGAATAAATATGTAAGGAAAACACCTAGCTTATTTAAATCACAAAAATACAGCTATGGTCTTCTTAGCTCTTTTCTTTTCATGGCAAGTTACTGAAATGTGTGCAAAAGAGAAGGCTTGGTGATTTCAGTCTAAGTGGAGTAATTTGTCCTGAAAGGTGTAGCTTGGTCATACACATTGTCAATCTGAGCCTGTAAATGCTCTAAACATCCAAACTGGACAGACCAAAGTGACCTTCTCTCAGACTCCATCTTGAACCATACCCATAAATATTTGTGCAACAGAGAAAAGGAAGCACAAGGCTAAGGCTTAAATTTAAAATTGTTTATTTATAACATGGATATAACAAAGCCAGAATTGGTTTGTGTACACAAGAAATCTAATGGCCCTACTAGACAACACAAATGAGAATACAAACCCTTCAATGCAGCAAATAACTCTCCTAGGGCTTCTAGTGAGGGAATTTAACCAGATAAATAATATGGGAAGATGGTTTCTTGAAGTGGTCTGCAGTGCCCATCCCACCTTAATGTGGACACAAGAATAAAAAGCCCTCAGAAGAGGAGCTAGTGGTTCCAAATGGAGAGTCACCACCTTGTGAAGGTAAAACTCCCAGCTGGCCCCTTGGCAGCTGGGCCTGCTGATTCAGGTCACTATAGTCAGTTAAGCAGTGTAGAGAAGTTGATGATGGCTGAGAGGTCTCCATATACTTGTTTCTTAGTTGTGGTGCTGCACATAAATTGCCTTCGAAAGAGGTACGACTTTTCAGACTTTTTGATACCATCTGATACCATATAAAAAAAAGATACACTAGTTTCAAACAATTATTTTAGCTCCAGGAAAAACATATACCATTTAGGGCAACAGCACTATCATTCAGGCTAATGCTGTAAAGTACATGAGTATTTTTTCCAGCATTGACTTCAGTGCCCCATATTTAGGGGTTAACATAAGGGAGAACATACTGAAGAAGCTGCCGTTTAGTTTGTCCTACTCAAAACAGGAAGGAGAGGCCCCATCTACTTGCGCAGTGGATGTCACTTTGCAGCAGTTCCCTCGCTTCAGCTTGATTTTACTTCTTGCAATGTGAATTTAAGAGGTGTATTTGAAGAAGATTCTACGCATCATCTCTTCATATACTTGACCTCTTAGAAAATATTGAAAGCTAATATCTTCATTCTTTCTCTATCAGCAAATGGCAGAGAAGCCACTGCTATACTCGTGCAAAAGGCCTTTTACCATAAGTCAACTGATTCTTCAGCCTCAGTGAGGCTGCCTGGAAAACCTTTATCGCCGTTAACATTGCTTATGTTTGCTCTTAACATTGTGTAGTGTTGAGAATGTCTGTGAGTTCTCTGTGCTGAGGTGTTTGGGAGGTCTTCTGCAGGAAGAAAAAGAGGAGTCATTAACCCAAATTAAAACACATTGAAAAGCCAGCCAGCATTTCCATTACATGTAAGACATGAGTGGGCTTTCTCTAGGTAAGAAATGAGATTAGCTCTGGCACTTTAAAATGATTAATAATTACTGGCTAGCATTAAGTTGAACATCTAATCCTTGGCTGATTGGAGCATTTGAGAGAACAACACTCAAAAAATATCACTTTTTAGTTAAAGAAATTTTGTCATATTTGATTATGGTGCAGTTAGATGTTGCACTGGCTTTAAAATTTTGCTTTGAGATTAATGGAATACAGCCTGAATAGAGAATAGGTGTGTCTGGGTCTTCACATCCCTTAACCACACTCTTTCAATAAGATACTAGTCACAGTTTGCTAAGTCCCTGTTAAGACAGGTGGGTTTTTTTATAGTCTACTGAAATTTCTTTTACATTTCTTTCTCATTTTAGATCTGAAGGTTCTTTATGTGTTGTTTCATGTTTCTTCGGGTTTATTTTGGTGATGTGGTTTTGTTGGGCTTTTTTCACAAGACACATTAGTGGTTTCAGAATAGAAAATCAATTCAAAGTATTTGTGACTGAGTTATTCTCTGTATTCAATAAGATTTCCCTTTTCCCATGCTCTTTCAGTAACTTGCTGCTTTGCGTAAATACAGAAGTATTAATACAAAGTATATCCAAAATACTACTTGGGAAAGCAGTGAGCAGTTCTTTTGGCAGTTTAAATGGTCATTCTGCTACTTGGGAAAAGGGGAAGTAATTATCCCCCAAATATAAGGAGCTAGCTAAATGCCTGATGTACAGCTCAAATAAGTGACATGAGTTGCAGTTAACAAAGGTATCCTGGAGCATTTTAAGTATGCTTTGAAAGATGGAGTTCCAACTCACTGTGATCTTTTGCTTCAAAAGAACAGTACAGGATACTAACACAGTCTTACAGCTTCTGCTTCTTTTTAGAAAGCAAATGCTGATTATAAGAACTTCAGGTGAAAGAAAATCCTGCCTCTCTTTAGATTAACTGTGCTCTCAGTTAAAGTATTGTTACCTCATTTTCAGTCTGAATTCTTTTAACTTTTATGTAGCAAAAATATGTGAAATCTTCTATTTAGAAGCTGAAAAGTTTTCCTTTAATATTCATGATACGCCTTATTTCCCCCCACTCTCCCATTTAAGTATACATACACAGTAAAGTAGTGATTATTTATCCTCCTCTTTGACATGGGTTTCTTCTTCTTAGCAGGGCAAGTTTGCAAAAATTTGAATGCTTCTTGTAGCTGTTTGATTAAGTCTTCCTAGTTTGAATACTAGTATAGTCCATTAGTTGTTCCTGTGGGAATGCTGGAGGATTACAGGTATAAACTAGAACCTTCTTGTTACACGCTGTTTGAAACAGAAAGATTCACTGTCTCAACATTGGTAGTGATTTATATAATCCTTTCCTATTGCTTCTCTGTGTTTACTTCCTTGTACATCAAAAGATCTTTTTCACTGCTCTAGCACTGTAGGCTAATATTAATTTGGTTATCCACTATCATCCATATGCCTCTTCCTAGGTTATTATATTGTCTTTGTTTGGAATCTGTGTTTTTAGTTATGAGGTAGACAGCTTTGTGCTCAGCTGTGTTAAAACACATCTTATTCAGGTGAGCCCAGGCTGCCATGCAATCTGTGGAACTGACAACTCCCTGGTATTTACCATTTTATTATCTTTTGTGTCATCTGCAAATTTTACTGGGAAGGATTTTATGTTTTCTTTCATATCACTGATTTATTCTCCTGCACAGGTACTCCGTAGGGAATAAAGGGCTCAAGGAGTTCTTTCCCTGCACAGAGTACTTGGGGTAGATCTAATCCATATATCAGAGTTGCTGGTCATAATGTCTGGGAGCAGATTAGGGCTGCCGGCACTGATGAGCTGCAACCAAGCAGGGGCAGTGAGTCATGAGCACATTCTCTTGCAGCAGTACGAGATGGCTGCAGCCTTTCTTTAAAGTAATGTGAGGCTGGTTTTGCATAGTGATGTTGTTGAAATATGAAGACAATTCTTCCCTGAAAATTTGTGTTTTAGTGATGGCTTCTAGTGAATTACCTTCTCTTTTTGTTGCTGTTTCTTTTTGTTAAAAAAGCAAACAAAAAACCAAACACCTGTTCCTGGAAACAAAGCTAGATTGTTTGCAAACAGTTAGCAAATTTAATGAATGTATTTATCCAAAAAGAAGGGCAAAGAAGTGGTTTTTGGAAACCCTGAAATATTTCATACTAGTTTTTTCCCCTAATGAATTATTTTGGGTTTCTTTTCTAAGTGATGCTTTTATTTAGAACTAAATGTGCTTTTCAGATGACTAGATTAAATGATGAAGTCATCAAGCATAAGGATTTATTGAAAAAAAAGTTTAGAATTAACTAGAAATTAACCTTTCTGATAACATTTAGTTCCTCATTTTCCCTCCACCTCCCAAAAGTATTTCTTTGAGCAAACCTCAAAATTGTTGTCTAAAGATTTTTTCCTTTATTTGGCTACTCAGCAGCACTGTGCAGTGCTGGATCTTGCTTAAATTTAAGGATTAAGTTATGTTATTTAGCAGTCTATGAATTCTTCTACCTCGCCATAGGGCTTCATGATGCAAAACTCTGATTTCATATCCAGATGCAGCAATATCACTAAACTTTGAACTTAATTATGATGAAATTATTGACTGTTTTGCTAAAATTCCTTCATGATATTTGTACCTATAATCAGTTTAAAGTATTCATACTGATTTGCTCTCCCTTTAAGACAGGTAATGCTCCAGTTAAAACATGCAAATATTTAGGAAAGTCTGCATCACCTCAATCTGGTATACAGAAAATCAGACTTGTGTTGCATTTTGTAAAATTTTTGTTATTGTTGTTGTTGTACAACAATTTGTAAGGTGTTTATGGTCTCAAAATTTCCATGTTCATATTGACAAATTTATATATATGCACATACATAAAGCACACACTTTTGAAAAAAAAGAAAATTCAATACTTTTAGAGAAAAAGGCGATGAAAGCATAAAACGTACTTCTACCTGATTGCAATAAGAAGGTGACAAATTTTAATTGTTTTAGGCAAGAAGTGATCCTGTGTTGCTGCTCCGACACTCCTCCCCCAAAACCTCCAAAAACCCCAAAAAGACCCCCCCAAAAAAAACCCCAACCCCCCACAAAGGGCAACAAAAACACAGTACCATATGAACTAAAAAGTCTATAATTAAGGTTTCCCTTAATTTATGGTAAAGAGGGAGTAAATTTCTCCTGGATACCAAACAAAATGCATGGTCAACAAGAAAGAAAGACACAATCTGTCTCACTTCAAAGTTTTCTGCTCACTGAGTAACAGAAGACTCATGAAAGTAGATACCTTTGCCTGTTATAGATGCATTGAACTTTGTCTTTCAGTTTCATAAGTGATGTTGGGTCTGTGCCATCTTTGAGATTGCAGTCTGTGATGCAGAGTAGTTTAAGACGCTGTATCATGTACCATTTAATCAGGCTGCACTACTTAGAGTATGTGTTGTGGACTGGGAATAATTTGTGTGTAAAGTCTTTCCAGCTGCGTCTATATAAAAGGTGAAATTCCCCTACCTCCAAACAAAAGTCAGCTAAATGGACTGTGGGGAATGGAGCAGCAGTTGAATGAATTAATTTCATGTAGCTGTCCGTAGCTAGCTGTGACACTGCAGTGTGTTTCCTCCACAGCTGACTCACAGCCAGGGCCTCTCCATATCTTTGTGCAGGTCTTGGGCTGCTGAATTTCTATGCATTAATAATTGTTTCCTTGCCTAGAAGTGTCCTGTATAGTTTTCCACCCTCTTGCTAAATTCCAGTGACTCATTTACGTGCCTGTGGCAGTAACTCTGCAAGCCTTGCGACTCCACTGGACTTCACTAATTATTATTATTGTTATTACCTTTGTTACCTCTAAGGTCATTGCAGCGCTAGGACGGGGAACTTTAGCACTGTCCCCTTGTGCGCATCCTTTCGTGTACGCTACTGCACATCCTGCTTCACTTAGCTGGGACAGAGGGGCTGTTGTGCAGTTCCCCTTTCCCCTGTAAAAAGTGCCATTTCTGAGGGTACTCTCCGCTGGCAATTCTCAGTGATGAACGTATAGGTGGTCCAGGCACAGGGAGGTGTTGCAAAGGTTTTCAAGCTGCAAGACAGTTTGTGCAACCTGTCACACTGAGAAGTGCCATGAGTTTGGCAGCCTGGTAGTTCAAGGGCTGTCAGGAAGAATTGTGAGGTCGCAGATGCTCTCTGCACTAGGCTGTACACCAGGCACTGTACACCGGTGTCATCAGTGACCAATCCTGGTTAATGTATTGAGGATAACTTGCATTGGTATAGCATGTACAGTTGCTTTGTGTAGCAGTATTTTCTTTGTCTCAAGAATGCTGCCATGCTCTACATTTTGAGTTGAATGTTATACTAAAAAGGGCATTTTGTTAACTTGGCAAATTGAATTGATTGAAATTTGTTATTTGCTAGGGATGGAAAATGATCAAAATATTTAGGGGAAAATACTGAACTAAGATTAAGAGCAGAATACAAGCCAAACTTATAGTATATTTTGGTATAGCTTGGTCAATTGGAGCTCTTTAGATGGTGTAGTATCCCACTTGAACCAAGCTGCATCAGCAGAAACCTTTATAGAATATACTATTTTACTTGTAAAACTATTCTTTTACTGATATTGCTTGTTTTGCTAATAAGTGATGATTTTCCTATATGAGTCCAAAGCGGACCTTTGCTGATATACCTGATTACATGCCTAGTGCTTTGCCACAGTGGTGTAGCAAGATTGCTTTATTGGCAAAATGCTCCTAATGCAGACTTCATCTGATTTTCGTAATTCACTTTTCTTGATTTCAAAGCTCAACAAAATAAGTCTCCTGTTGTAGAATTTGAAGGGGCGTTAGTTGCTGGAGGAACTTTGTAGTGAATAATCACTGGGATAAAGAGACTCAGGAGCTGTACTGCATTTAAAAATCAAACCTATTTTTCATAATATAATTAAGTTTTTTGTCATTTCATTCTTGTTGTAGACTTGAATAAAGGGTGATAAACCTAATTTTCTGAGTTGCTTCACATATTTGATATATTTTACTTAATTTGCTTTTAGTCTTCATAGAATGCTGCTGATGGTGTGATTTGACCGGTTGTGCTAAATCTCACATGGCTGAGCTCCTCCTTTGCCTTGAAATCAAATGATGTGATTAAAAACTTTTCAAAAGTATTCTGAACTTTTTCACCCCCTCAAAAATATCTCAACCAAAATTGTGGTCATAGGCCTGGTGATCATAATCTAGTCAGGCAAAATGCCTTGCTGTGTGCTTTGGGCAACACCTAGATCTTATTTTAAAGAGGGCATTTTATGGTTGTCATAGAAGGAGGCCTTCTTGCTTCCAGGGGTAGCAGCATGCTTTTAGAATCGCTGCATTGCTGCTTGATTACTGGTGATGGTTATGTTACATGCTGGACCCAGAGTAAAGGAGAAAGGCAGTTCTGATTCATATCACTCTGGGGAGCATCAAGCATGTATCCATCAGCAGCAGCATCAGTGGTGACTGTAGCATTGAAATTGCTAGAAAAGGCATGGAATCAGATAATCATCCATAAAGGAGTACTACTGAATGGCTATGAAGTTCACAGATGGTAGATTTGTATCTTGTGGGGTCATGGTACTGTGTAATAGGTGAAAGCGGTTAAGTTTGCTAAATTACTAAACAGGTTAAGGCAACTTCATTAGATAGGTTTTTTTCCATTGTTGATGTTGGCTTATTTTTACATCACCTCCTCACTAAGTGCACATTTCTAGTTATAGTCAGACTTTTTGTGAGATTTCAAAAGAAGAGCCAGTCAACTGCTCCAGGTCTACGTTGTATTGTGAAAGTGAAACTGAAATCTAATTATTGACATTGTCCCTAAATGGAATGAAATATATTCCAAAATATAGAAAATGACATTAATTTTCTGACTTTTGTACTCTCCAAATTTTTCAGTTTCTCTTGCTTAGATACTTTGATGCATTCCTGCAGCAATGCCTACTTCACAAGAATAAAATTAGTCCAAGCAATGAACTATTCATACTTCCCTCTAGTTTACACCAAATTCCATTTATTTTTAGTTGAAACCTGGGAATAGATCTTCTGCCTTAATTTGAGGGAGGTTCTGCTCTTAGCATCTTCTTAAGGATTCATAAGAAAGGTGATCAAATACCATATTGTACAGATGTTGAGATAATTTTTATGTAGGAGTTGGCTGACTCTTCACTGCATTGGCTTTTATTAGAATAAGTCCCCCCTTCCTCAGGAAAAGTTTAAGGAGGTGGAGACTTTCTCTGGGCTTCCAGGCTTGTAGAGCCTCCTGAGCTGTGTGCTTTTTAAAGGATAGTTAGCACTGGCCATACAGCTCTTGCAAGCATCTAAGTACAGGAACTTGGTGGCACAGCAGCAGTATGCTCATGGTTGCAACTGGGAGTTTTGGTGTTTCCTTTTACTTACTATTGGAGAACACCACAGCCCTGCTGCATGTGTTCTCAGTCCTGGCTGCCTTTGAACACTCTTTATCCGGTCGCTGTTAGGGTGTTTGTAATAAGCTGGAGTGTGGCAGGAAGTGCTGTTCAATGTCAGGCTCTGTAGAGGGGAAGTAAGGCTTTACAAGGGCTCCTCTGCTCTAAGAGTTGCTGCCCTGCGTGATCCAAGTGCACTTGTTCTAAAGGCAAGTGCACCTTTCTCTAAAGGTAAGACCTGCCTGTTTACAGATATATATTTGAGAAGATACTGGTGATTCAGTAAAATAGATTACAATTCATTTTGATATGCGGCTTCTTCTAGTTTAACATTTGTGTATAGTTTTAAGCTTTTAATAGGTTTATCTAAGACTAGTTTGTAAATCTCAAAGTAAATAATGAAGTGCTTACTGATGGTCAAAATGACCCTCCTATTTGTACCCACAATACTGTATTTCTGACTTTGCAATCTGACTTGCTTTCATGTCTCTTGGATATTTTTGATTGATAAATAACTAAATTCAGTTTGGATGACCAAACCCAAGGTATGCAAATATCAGCCCTTTACTGTTATGTTTAAACAAAATTTTACATCTGCATTAGAAAGAAAATATACATGAAGGTAGAAAGATGAGATCAAGAACAGAAAATCATTTTATTTTAGGCCAAATGCAATAGTAACTATAAAACAACATTAAATATTTCCTCCCCCCTTTTGTGCTTATGTTCTGATACTGAAATTCTCCCTACCACTAACCTATGTTCCTGTTTATTCATTGATATCCCTATAGCTTCCTCTGTCACTGTTTGTACTCACTCTTTCTTAACCTCCAGCCCTGAAAAGACGGGTACATTCTTCATTGTGGCAGAGATACCAGCACTCTGTAGAGCTTTTGTGAGCCCTTGAATAGGTAGATCGGTGCCTAATACGGGTTTTAATGTGCTCATCACTTCCAACGATGTTTCTCCTGGCTTGAGGCTTGTGTTTGGGAGACCACAGTATGCGTTCCAGATGGCACTGCAAACAGTGTCTGACAGGGAAAAACAGGTGAATATAACAAAGCAGGGAGGTAATTGAGGAACTGTACTGCGTAATTTCATTATGGTCTCAGATGCAAGGGACTCAAAAAATACTAGATAAAACATAAATACTGGTGTTACAATGTTTATTATATGGTAGTGAACAATCCACTCAATAAACATATGAAAATATAGGTCAGAGCTGTAATTCGTCACACTGGTGAAAAAAAAGCAAAGCTGTATAATGAACTATCATACTATTGCTTGCAGATCTTTTTGGCATGTGGCTTTTTCAATCTGAAAGCAGATTTAAAATGCAGAGATATGCTGCTTTTTTAGCCTTGTTCTAGTCAGATAACCCCCCTCCCCCTCCTTGATTGTGTATGTGTTTATGTATGACACAATTTTCTCAAAACATGTTCTGCTATGCACTACCAGTTTTTGTAAGTGCCCAGTACATGTTTTTTTCTCTGATCTTATTTTTAACTTCTTTGACCATGTCCCCACCATCTTTCAAGTACTGTTAAGAAAAAAGTCTGAATGCCTTGAATATTTTTTTAAGTCACTTAAAGTCCTTTAAGTCCTTAAAACACAACAATCTCCTTTCTGTCTCAGTTGTGTTTCTTGAAAACAAGAAGTTGTTGTTGTTGTGTTGGCCACACTTCTACTTTTTAGTTCCTACTAGAGCAGTTGGGTGTCTTTTCTAGAAATTCTTTTTCTGGAGGAAAGACTGTCAGAGGAAGATGGGATTTAATACAAATTCAGTAAGACCTACCTTCCTGCAGATGCATTGGTCTTTATTAGGTAATTAAAAGTATTAGCAACTACTATTTCAGTTGCCATATGACAGTCTGTCTTGTGCCTTGCACAGTCACTAATTCCTGAGTGCATAAAATCCTGTTGAATTGGAACAGTGGCATTTCACCTCTTCTGCAAACTCTCTCTTTTCATAACTATTTGTCATAATACAGGTAAAATAAGTCTATATAAAATAGCTATGGCATGTAGATAAAAAATATTTGTGATTGAAGGCAGTTCACTGCTTGTAATTTAAAAATTTAGTTTAAATAATTAGGTATTTAGGATGATTACCCTCTGGGTATGTGGTTCACATGAGGGGATGGATCACCAGAGATAGCAAGTTTCATCTGTAGGCATGTGTGAGCTTGGTTATCACACTGTTGTGCACATGTATATATATTTAGGGGCACACAAAGATGTACAACAGAAAAGTTAAATCATTCCCATTTGATTCAGAGCATGCCTATAGGAAGAGTGCTCAGAACAGTAGAAAAAAAGAGCACCTTTTAATTTTGAGTCTTCTAAATTCTTTAAAACTGAGTCTTTAGAACTGTAGAGCCAGAAACCCTGGGTTGGATGTGGGAGGTATGAAGGGGTAACACTGAGAAAAATGAAACTCATACAAGGTGCAGGAGCAGCGTCCCTGGTTAGCTGAAAGTCAGCCAAGGCAGAAGAAATGAACAGGGCAAGCAGAGGCTGACTGCTGCAGTGGTGAGGGGACCTAGGCAGATGTGGAGAGTCCTGCAGTCATCACAGGGCACTTCTTGAAGCTCAAGCCATTCTCACGGGTGGTAGGGAGACGGGACAGCTGTATTGTCCGCAGCCTTGTGTGCTAGCAAAAGTAAAGGGTACTTTGGAACACATGGAAAAACCTGTGTATCTTTTGCTTCAACTTCTTTGTGTACTGGAAAGGGTGAGATCAAAACCACAGGGGCTCTTTGCTTTTGCTCCTGACAGCTGGTCAACAAGGCTGGCATTGTCTTGCAGAAATATAGTAGTCAGTAGTGGAGGGGGAACCAGGAAAGTCCATGTCTGGTCATTGTGCCAGTGAAATCATGAAAGACAATGATCCAGTTTTCTCAGACTAGAGGAAGCTTAAAAGCTTGTGGACACAGTGAAACTCAACCAAAATAGCAAGATGAGTAGAAAGGAGGTCTTCCACGGCTGCTGTGGTAGTATGCATCAGATGGAAGATCTGTTGTGTGATAGATTACTGTTTGGATTTTACAGGTCCGTCAGATACACTGAAAATGTGCTGACTGCAGTAGTAACATTTCTGGAAAACAAAACAAGGCCTCCGAGTCCCATATTCATCTAGAAATCACTTATGGAAAGATTTAACTGCTCGGTGCAAGTAGTTAATTGCATTGTCAGTTGCAGAGTCAATCAAGACACAGCAGAGAAACACTTGGTTAAAAAACTTCAGTGCCCCTTCCATAATAACAAGTGAAACACTTTCGTGGCTTCTCTGGTCTTTTGTAATTTTTGCTGTGGGGTTTTCTGGTGGTTTTTTTTGGATGAAGAAAAGTTTCCTCATTGTGTAGTGCAGTTTTCTCCCTTCTCTGGACAGAAAAAATGTAGGTATTTGAGTGGCAGAAATGTTCAAATCTGACCTAAGACTGTTGTTATTAGTCAGTTTTAAATAGTAAGCTTACCTGTATTTATTGCTGAGTGGTTGTGGCTGGTTTTTCAATATATATCAGGATTTGGGCAAAACTCCATTGTCTGGGTGGGGGGGCTAAAATCAATTAATGATATTTAAAACCAGAAGATTTGATTAATTAAAATTTGGAATATCAGAAACACACAGACAGGGAGAACAGCTTTTTGTGACTTCAAAATTTGGACCCTACATACTCCAATATACTGGAAGATGTAAATAGATTTCAGATCTAGAAGGTGGATTTGCTTCTTTTCAGTTCAAACATTTTGGGAAAGCACAATGGAATCTTTTCCTGTTTCTGTTTACATTGTGTTTCTAGACTTCATGTTATGCCTACTAATGTATCATTAGTGTTCTTTCGTTCTTTTGTCTCAGAAATATGTCCTGGACATGCTTTTATCTCTCATTATTTTGTGTAAACCTTCTACTACTTCACCACTGTGGCACAGCTAGGGCTCTTTTTCCTTACTTAAGCCTACTGCAGTCTCTCTGGCCCCACCGTCAATCACCAGCTGGATGCTGAGACAAATTTTTATAGCAGCTTCTGTCAGTAAAGAGAAAATATTTTGAAAAATATAGTATAAAAGCTGAATGTCAGCCTGCTGAGTGGCCTGGTTAAACAGGAGAATTGTCTTTGTCGAGTTTGTTGTTTTTTGGTTTTTTTTTTAATTATTTTTAATTTAGTTTTTTTCCTAATTAAAAAAAAAACAAACACCGAAACAGCCCAAATAATAAAATTGGGGTCCAGTCCAAATAATAAAATTACTTTCTTGGCAAAGGCTCCCAGTTGACAACCTTACTAAACTTTTTAAGCATCTCCATGATCATTCCTGTCTCTACTTCTCTGGTGTCTGTAATATGGAAGTTTTCAGTCTCTTCTGGGAGTAGCAAAGAACTTAGATACTTCAGTAGCTCTATTGGATCCCCTGTTTTGTTTTCTTTTTCATTGAAGGCTAAATGACTGTAAAATTATTTGTTTCTCATGTTCAAAATTCTACAACAAGCATTATTCTTTCTCTGTAGATATTCTGGATGTCCTAACAATTGTATTTAGTCTTTGTGGCCAGGGCAAAATCTACTCAAAAGATTTAGATAGACAAGATGCTACATATTTTTTAAAACCACTTTGACAAAGGATGGTGGAAGCACATGGCATAATGCATAGTAAATCTTGTATTAGAAAGCTGTAAACCCTGGTTGAGAAGTTGCATTGGTCTCTTGAGCCAGAGAATATTGCTGTCCTACAGATATATTGTTGGAAACTGCATTGAGAATTGCAGACTATTTGTTAGTTGATAAATAAAGATTAGAATAATCTACTAGGGTATAGTATAGTGCTTGTTAACAATATTTACCTTCCTAAATTGATTCAGTATAATCCTTGCTATGGCATTACCTCATTTCTGGAAGACATATAGATAACGTTATGGTACTTATATGAAGTCTTGCATGCCGCTGAAAACCTGCTGTATTTCCTTAGTTGAATTGTGTGGCAGGATTATATTAACATGGATTTTGGAATATTTGAGCTCCCATAGGGTATGGTGTGTGGTTGATATGACATGACTTGCCTTCAACAGTTGTTTTAACAAGATATCCTTCATATAAAATATACCAGGCTGAAAGGCATAACTGAGTGAGTTAAGTAAAAACCACTGGTGGCAAAATTCTTCACTTTCATCTTTATCTGATTAATTCAAGGCTGTGTGTTACAGAGAAAGTATTTTTAACCTAGCATAGTATTTGGTATGTTTATTTAAAGAAGACCGAACAAACCCAGAAAACATAAAACCCCACCCCCCAAAACCCACTTTGATATTATTTAGTACAGGATCATTTTTTAATAAATTTTGAAACTAATCACAAATATATGTGCATTTACTCTAGTCAAAACTCATACTGCTTAAAATATCTTCTCACTCCTCCTAAAAACTGCTTTAATAATACCTTAATTAACACTTCTGAAGTACTTGGCATATTTAACACAAGATAATTTACAGTTTCTAATATTTTAAACTGTGTATTAAAAAGCCTAGCATTAGTGAATAGAAAATACACTATATGTGAACATAGCATTAAATACTAAACATGTAATTTACATGTAGCTCAGTCTTTAATTTATTAAAAATAGATATCCTTTAATGTCTTGAAACACTTTCAAATTCCTGATGATGGTTTATTTTTTTAACAGGTCCATGCAGAGACTTAATATCTGTTAATACCAATAATTAACTTCTGGGTTATATAAACAATTAATTTCAGATTTTATGGCAAAATAATGTATTTTGATTTTTATGTATTTTCTCCTTGCACTCAAACAGAAAAATGTTCAACCAATTTTATACCTAAAATATTGTACTTCCTTCAAAAAGCTTTGACTGATCATATAGTTGAGGACAGATTTCAAATATAGACAGCAGTGTCTCTTGACTTTCTGCTGCAAGGAAAGCTTACTACATGAGGATACTAAATGGCTTGTGGTTTTGGTAATGGGAAGTGGAGACCTTCACCTTAGGTCACTAGTTTGAATGCAGCCCAGGTGGGTGGAAACTAAAACCCATTATCATCTGATGGCTCCTGGATGGCCTATGTGAAATGAGTTGATGGTTCCAGCCAACTTCCTATGAGAAAGACAATAGTATTGCAGAATCAGCATCACAGTTCTTGCAGATTAGGACCCTTGCTGGAACTCTTCACAGAAAAAACAGTGGCTGGAGTGGGTTTGAGCACTGAATTTCCTTCTGCACATCAAGTGGTTTGTGTAGGTCAGACAGGAAGCATAATTGTGTAACAGAATATAGAAACCATTCAACTGATTAGGCCAGGTCTGGCTTGTAAATACACTTCCAGAACTGTTTAGTTATGTTTTGGTCCTGCTATCATTGCTTACAAGGTAGTTCAGAGAAATGCTACATGTTCCTTTATAAGTAGAAGGTCTGAGCAAAAAAACCCCAAACCAAACCACCCTAGAAACTTTTACTTTAGTTAGCCTCTCCAGACTTGTGTTATCATTCTGGTTTAAATTTCCTAGTTGACTTTCAAACTAAATGGTTGAATCCCTTGACTTTTCTGCCTGTAATTTTGCCACCAGTCTCAAGTTGTTTTACTTATCCTTGAAGAGGAAAGTAATATATGTTATATTATTGTCAGAGGCAGTGAAAGACTGTTAATTGTAATTACTGCATAAAATCAGCATTCAAAATTTAATTGTTGTGAGAAATGGCAAAACATGTTCTGTTTTCCAACCCCCAGAGAATTTCTCTCTTCTTACAGCTCCTATCATAGTGGCTTGAGTGTCTGTCCTGAACATAGTCCTGATTAGCTAATGAAGCTCACGTGGTTGGGTAAATGCAGCCTCATCAGGCTCTCTCTGCCCTTTTTTTTTTTCCCCCCCTCAGGAAATGGCAGGAGTTTTCCTTCTGTCCTTTGAGTCTCTGAACCACGAGCCTGTGGCATTACTGGCCCCCATTACTACTGCACGCCCCAATAAAAAACTAATTGGTGTCTTTTATACATGGGTCAAGGGGCCACACTACTGGTGAGGAAGATGATGTTTTCATCAGGTTATGGATAACTCCAGTCACACTCACATTTTCTGAGCATAACAGCAGCAGTTGCGGGTGATATTTCATCCCAGAAGAGTCATGGGAGCAGAGTGGCTGGGGTAGTTCACCATTTATACTGAAATCCCCTTTGCTTCCTGCAATTTTTGATATTTCATGATTATGGCAAGGTGGTGGTGTTTCAGGTTCATTCAAGTTCCTCAGACTTGATCTGGGTACTAGTGCAACTGGTGCTTGGGTGAAATTACTTTAGAATAGAGACAGAAGTACGTGTTATGTTTCTCACAAATTTCAAGCAAATCTTTATTTCTTCTTAAAATGCATCAGCTCCTTCTTGGATAAGCTGGACAGTGAATTAACTAATATTCAGATGCTGGGCAACTTTCCACTGCTAATGTTAGATTTTGGTTTTAAATATACAAATATAAAGGGCTTACAGTTGGTATCCTAAGAGCCTATACAATGTAGCATATTCTGTATGCATCCTCCTATTAAATCAGATGCATAACATTAGGCTGCCTGAATACCCTCACTTCCTCAAATATTCAGTGAGAATGTACGAATATTCAATTATTTGACTTTTCTCTGTTAAGGTAGTAAAGCATGCTTCTTTGTAGGGAACATTGTTTAGAAAGTTGTTGAAGGACTTTTTTTTCCTTGAGAATGGTTAAGAAAATAAAAAAAATTCTAAGTGGAGTATATGTTACTGTTTTGAAAGAACACTTGCATATAATAGGCAAATAATAGTAATAGTTATTATACCTATGTCTATTTTGAGATCAATAAGTATTGCAGTTTTAATAAAAGCATCCTCAAAGCTCGTGTATCGTGCAATATTAAGATGCTAACCAATTTGAATGTTCTATTAAAACATTGTGGTATAAACAAAATTGCAGGAGGCTCAAACTTTTCAACACTAACACGGAAAAAATGGGATTAACTTGTGTTATAGCAATCCTTATTAGCTACATTTTTGATTAGTGTCCTATATCTAGCATAGTAGATAGTCATAGGAGTTTTTGTTATGTTTTTTATGAAATAAAACCAGTTACATTTGACAAAAGAAACTCTGATTGTTTTCAATATTATCTATTAATTCTAAATTAAATGCTTGTACATGCTTACTACTGTGGCTTTGGGTTTTGGCATGGATAGTTCCCATTTGTAGTTTACAGAAATCTTTCTGTCAATTTGCTTTTTCCTACCATGTCTTTTCAAAACACATAAAGCTACCGCTATAATTGTGGATGATGATCTAGGGACTGCAGGAGTTAGAGAAGTCACAGCAGAGGTTTGTAACTTCTTTTAATTTGCTAATCCATGCATGGAACAACATTTCCAGCATTACCCAGAGATTAAGCCCCAGGGTCAAGGCCAGGGCCTCAATTTTAGTTTGCTAGTGATAGGCATGCTGTGGTTAGAACTAGGTCTCTGCTGTGGACAATACCAAGCCTTTTCAATTTAAATTTCAATAACAGTAGCAAAATATTAAACATGGAGAACATGAATTAAAAAAACCCCATCACTCTGTCTTTGCACTCGGTCATTTCCCTGGATGAAGTTTATGTTGTAATATTGGACACCAAAAAATTATTGCTTTTTTTCCAAAAATGAAAAGAAATAAAGATGCAGTATGTTGATTTTATACAGAATATTTATTTATGAGGGTGATTATTAATGAGTAAAGAACAAAAAAAAATGATTTTTGCCTAGATGATTACAGTAACGTTTAGCAATGTAGTAAGTACTGCGTTTCAATAAAATTTTTTGATAGATTTTTGTTTACTCTGATGATTAACTGATAATTCACTCACATTAATTGATATGTTTTATTATAGGTCACAGGAATGTTAATCGCTTTATTTGTTGATAGTAAATTTGAGAGTAGAAAGATTTTTGGAGATGTAGATTCAACATATAGCATTATTTTATATAACAAATAGATATTAGTTTATTGTACTACATCATAAAACCTCTTAAAACTGGAGAAAACATACCTGATATAATTCAGGTGGTGTTTTTTTGGTTTGGTTTGGTTTGGTTTTTTTGTTTAGTTTGTTTTAGTTTTTTTGGTCTTAATTGTCTTCCATTTTAATTTTTTTGCTTATTTGTTTTTGAAGGAATATGTATATATGCACATAGGTTTTTCTGAATTCAGAACTTTCCTATGGAACTCTTGCATTAATTTCTGTGAGTTGGAAGCAGTACAGAGCTCAGAACAAAGGCAAATAGAAGACCTATCTTTAATCGTTGCCTTTAGTATTTACTGGAATAACATGTTATGTAGTCATCTATTACTGCTGGATGCATTATGAATATAATTGTGCTGTTAATTTCCCTCCTGTTAAATTCCCTCCAATCCCAGTTTTTAAGACGGTAGTAAAAATATTGCAATGCACTTAACCAAAAGGAAGGTGCAGTAGTGTCTACATCTGGATAGATTATGCAGGGCTAGTGAGTCTCCAGAATAGGAATTTGCTAATAGGAAAAGCAAATAGAAGATCAGATTAATGCACCCAAGAGGTCTTGAATTGTCATTATTCTGTAGAAATGCTGCATCTCAGGACAGAAGACTCAAGATAAGAACACCTTTTTTGCCTTACTGAAGTGAAGCTTCTCTTTAAGAAAGGCCCTAGTCCTGCGTGTTATATATACCCATGACTCCAGTTGCCTTTGCTGTGAGTGCTGTACATAGAAAGCTAGCAGTTTGACAGGATGTAGACTTTGTATTAGAGTTACATAGGCATAACTCCTGTAGCGAGGTAGCGGTAAATACAGCATGCTTTGGCTATTGATGGAGTCTTCCCCTTCATATAGGTTGTCCTATTACACTCACTCACATCCTAAGAAATTTAGGGCATTATGCTCGTGTGTGTGTTTGGTTTATTTTCTACCCTTTTTGTTTGGGAAAAATGATTGCAGATTTCCTTGTGGACATCTTTTACATCTTTGGGATTGTTATTACGTACTGGAGTAGTGGAGGCTGATGGCAAATGGTCCATGTCTCCAAACTACATCGTATCGCTTCTTAACAGTCAGCGTGCTGCAGAATGGCCATTCAGAAAGGGTGTCTGGGAAGCTGTGAATCTCAATCCTTTTTCCACTCAAACTCCTTCTTAGAGAATGTATTTCCCTATGATCATTATAAATATCTCTGTAGCATATAAAATAATAATTTTCATTCAGCATAGAGCAAAAGGATGATTTTCATCGTCTTTTTCAAAATCAGTCAGATTTTTCATTGCAAATAGAACCCAGTCTTTAACAGGCCTCTGATTTTTGGGGTAAATGTTATCTTAGGTCATACCTCAGTTGTTTTTAGTCCCTGGCATCCATATACATGCTATTGCATGCTGCAATATATCATCTCTATATCTATTTTTAAAAAGCCTAGAGTAAATACTTCACGTTCAAAAGAATCTCAGTGTTTATAGACATTAGATTTTCCCTATGACTGTCTCAGTATTTTGGGAATAGAATAACATTAAACAGTGAAGCAACTCTGGAGTGTTCAAAGGGAGATTTATTTAAATAGCTTCTCCTCATGCCAACTGAAGAGAGCTCCATGTTGGTTTGTTGCATTAGTTGGGTGTTAAAACCTCTCTGACCGCTTCATAATGATTATAAAGTCATACCTACAATAAATAAGTTTTAAGTCAGACTCAGTTGAGACCATAATAAAATTTGTTTCCTTGCTTTTAATGTTTGAAAGGTAGTAATGCAGCATGTGTGTGGTCTGAGTTTTTTTGCAAACGTGACCTGCATTTAATCTGGGAAAATTAATTCCCAAAGCTGCTGGCAGGCAGCATGTACTTGTTAATTATTCAGGTGGATGACAAATGCAGAGCAGAGGTTCTCGCAAAGACAAAGTTTGTATGATGCATGTTTAGTAACTGATAGGCTTGACATTCTGTGGTGTCTTACTCAGTGCTAATCCTAATAAGCTGCCTGATGAGATGAACGCCTATCCTCCTGTCCTTTAGAGAGAGAAAACAGAGATTTGAAAGAACTTCATTAGAGCAATAAATCCCATACTTTCTGTTATTCCCGGTGAAAAGAGATCTTGTCCAGATGAATAACACACACAAAGAGAAAAAAGTCAGAATAGTAGTGTAATACAGACTATTGAAATGAATAGAAAACTGTATTGTAAATGCCTCCTCTGTGAAAGCAGCTGCAGTTTATTGGTAGGCCAAGTTTACGCAGGTTAATGCTCTTCAAATTCTTTTGCGTTATTCTACAAGTGATACAGTCCTGTGGATGTATGATTTCACCAAGATTTCCAAGTTGACAGGGAAGTAAATTGAAAATATTGTATTTTCTGTAGTTATTTTCTTTCTCTCTGTTTTTATTTGCTAGCAAAGTACTGTGTTGTGAGTATTTCACCAGTCAGCTTCACCAGACAGGGCCAGGGCCAAAATTACACATGGACACTGGAAGCAGTAATAACCAAGAGGCTGCCAGTGCAAATGGGTCCTGGATTTTGACAAATGTTTTTATTCCCTGTTGATTTCTCGAGGTTTCTTTCACTTCTTTTGTATATTTTTATTAGAGTAGGAAGAATGATAGCAGATCTAACTGCTCCACTGCATTGCAGAGCACTCAGCACCAATCCTGAGTGACACTTCTTAAGTTATTCTAGGACATAATGACCAAAGATGCATCTTTTCTCTGTTCACAGCTCTCTTCTGTATGACACCTTTTCTTGTGCCTAACTGAAAGAATAAAAACTAGGCTTTACTGCCACTTTACTATAAACTGTAGGTACAAGAAAATCAGTTTCAAAACTGTAATTTTGATACAAAAATAAAATTTTCTACTCCACTTTTAAAAAAAAATTCGTGTAGGAGATGATGATGGAAGGTTCATGTATTTTATACTTATGTGAAACTTATTTCTGTTTGTTTTATCGGCTGCATTTAAGCATATTCTAGCTCAACTGAATATGAGGCTGGGCAAGAAGAGTCACTAGATTTGTGTAAAGGAGACAGTACTTGGCTTCTCTTGCACACTCCCCCTCCTGAGCGTGCACATCCGGTGGGTGCTGTACGTCCAGGTTATGGTACATTGACAGAGACCTCTGATAAAAAGAGTTGTTCCTGCTTTCCAGGCTACCCTGAAGTATGGTGGATACCTAATAACAATCAGAGAACAATATTTAAATATTTTGAGAGAACTATGCTGTGGCTTATGAAGGTTAAAGTATTACAGTAACATAATGCACTTGTTTATCTTTGTAAAACACGTGGTGCATTGAATCCTAGCTCTGAGCAATCCTCCTGTCTTGAGGTGAAGGAAAATGTTAACTTAATTTAGAAGCTAGCAGAGTCCTGGGCATCTCCAGATTAGGGGCTTTTAATCAAATGAAATTGTAGTTAATAATTGAAACTAGTTTTCTGTTGCTGTGAAATTCAGTTGAAATTGCCGAACTCATTTCCACAAGGGTTTAAGAGCTGGTTGAAATTAGAGTGTAGCAGGAAAGGGCTTTCGTTTGTTCCACCAATTTATGTATGCTCTTTTCTTTTTCTCTTGCACAAATTGTTGGGTATTGTGATGTCAGTTCTGAGAGCACCAAATTCACTTCAGTTAAGATTTAAGGTTTGGCTGAAATCAGAGCATAAGGCTTTCTTTTTTTTCCCACTAATTATGTATCTTCTTTCCATTTTTCTTGTGCAAATTGTTGGGCATGGTGGTTTCATTGCTGAATCTTAATTTTACCTAGCAGAAAAATGCGTTATGTACTGTGTGAATAATTGGTGTCTACAGAGTAATTTCATCAGGTACTTGCTTCATAATAGCATGTACTGAGCTATTCTTAACGGGAAAAAGTTATTTTAGACATTTTAGCCCCTATGGTTAAGCTCATATTTCAAAGGATAGCCTTTCCTCTTTGTGTCATTATCTCTTTCATTTATATTTGCAAATGAAAACAACATTTCATGGATTAAAATTAGAAATAAATAGAAGAAATTGTAGAAAAATATTAAATTGTTAGTGTGCATTTTAGTATGTACAGTAACTGTGACTTGTTCTGTGAACAAAAACGCAAAACCCTGGCCACAATTCATTAATATAAAGCATCTCTACTATATCCAAGCAAACCTTGAAAATATTGTATGTTAGCAAAACCTCATTAAAATGTCACATGCACACTTAGATAAACTTTACAAAATATATTTTAAGAATTCCCCATTAAACTGTCATGCTTTTTTTTTTGCATTTCCTTTGCTATTATTGCCTGATTACCAAGATATTTGTATGCTAATTGAAGCTTTTTTCTTCTTCTAATTGCCCTTATTCCCTCATTCATTTAGGACAGAATCTAAGATGTGCATGAGAAGCAAAGATTTATCTTGGTTTCTCTGAGGAAACTGTTTTTGTCTGTGAGCTTCCAGAAGAGAATTTGCAGTGTCTGTGAACAACATATGCATCAGACCTAGTATTTCCAGAGGCATATGAATTTTACCCACAAGAAGTATTTTTTTTCCCCTGATAGATGCATAAATCTGTGATTTCATTCTATTTGTAGCTTGGTACCAGGATCAGATACAGTAGTGGTGGAATGCCCCATTCCCTGTCATTCCCTCATTTTTTATGTCTGCACTCATAGCTCATTATCAAATTAAAATTGTGGGAGCATTTTATAATGGATATTCTGACATCTTAAGCTATTCTTTAGATCAGCATCCTGGGACAGTGTTTTTTCCAGTTCCTGGTTGGATGCTAAAATTGTGTTTGACTTTAGAAGGCTAAGTCTCTGTCTCTTCTTCCTTTTGCAAGGGCATGATTATGTTCTTAGTCCTCCAAGGTTTTTTGGTGGGGAAAAAGGGAGAGTGGGGAAAGACAAGAGAGGTGAAAGAAAAGATTAGTTCTTCCTGCCCTTCTGGTATTTCAGCTGGAAGCTCAGCTGCCTCTGTACACAGTTTTTTTTGCAGACCATTCTAGGTAGAAGCATACCCAATCAGTTTTTCCTGACAAGAGGGGAATGAAATAGAACTGAATTGGAGCTGGTCTTTCTGCTTTGACTCTTTGTTCCTTTATCCAGAACAGAAATAGTTTGCAGAAAGCAGCATCGCTCAATCCATAAATGAAAGTGGAGCTCCATGTAAAGAAACACCCTAAGTATTGCTCCACCAGCCCTGTCTTTGATTGCAGAACTGAGCCACTTCTCTACCTCTTCTGCTTTTCAAGCTGTGCCTTTTACCAAAGCCAGAAAATGAAACTGGTGCCTGCAAACAGTGATAGTTTTAGAAGTGAGGCAAGATTTGTGGGACAGCTATCCCAAAAGGGCACACATTAATAGATGTACAATATGAACTCACATTTTCCTCATGCCTTCCTGAAATGCAGCTATGGTGGTAATCTTCAGTGCCTGTTCCCCTGTTCTTCTCAGCAGAATGAAGTGTGAGAGATCAAAACTGAGAAGAATGGACTGTAAAATGTGGCTTGAACTTGCAGGGCTTCCAGCTGTACAAGCATATCATTCCCAAGGAGTTCCTATTTCCTTTGCATGGGAATACTAGCAGATTAAACCAGAGCTAGAGAACAGCCAAGTCTGCAGCTTAAAAAAAAAAAAAAAAAAAAAGAGAAAAACCCAAACCAACCCTAAAACCAAAACCCAAAACCCCAAACAAACCTGACCACACACTTTTGCCTAAGTGGGCATATAACTTTAAAACCACGCTTAGGATGTCAATGGTTTGCATATATCCCCAGACTGCTTGAAAGAGAGCAACAGGAAGATAGTCTTTTGTTGCGCTCAAGTAATGGAGGAAATACCCAGCTGCCATAACAAACTGCTGCTGTTGGTTACATGACTTAATGACTGAGTTTTCTTTTCCAGTTACCACTGCAGAATCCTAATGCCCAGGTAATCACTCCCAGCTTAAGGAGTGGTTGGAGAGGAATCCTGGGGGAAAAAACAAATCAGACGATGAAGAGCTTCTTAGCCATTTTCTAATTTCGTTTGTGCCAAACCTTCACATAGAGTTTATAAAGCCAGAAATTCCTCATCATGTAGTTTCGGCCTCACTAATGAGCTGACATGTCTGTCCTACCAGGGAACTAGGATTTTTTTACTGAGAGAGACCTTTACTCGACAGAATTGCTTTTTCACTTTGCTTGTTGTTAACCACCTTCCCAGATTAGGTAAGCAGGAATGCAGCCACTTTGCTCCCCTTATGAGGTCCCTGAAAACAGTAAGGTAACAAGAAAACCCGAAGACTGATTATCATTCTAACAGCCTCTGCTTGTTTTTCAAAAACTTCTCACCAACAGCAGCTTCTGTCAGGCTACACACTTCATGAGCTTTCTCATGGGAAAAATGGAAGGAATCAAGATTCAAATCTACTTCAAGCAAGGAAAGCAAGCTCTGAAATCGGGTACTCTGTTGGATCAATTCTGAGCTGTTGCAGTCAAATATTGAAAATATTTTAATGGTAAATTCAAATCACATAGAAAGGAATAAAAATCATGTTGTGCACTGAAATAGGTCATGAAGTGAGCGAAAATATGTCTTTGCATGTGTTGGACAGAATAAGCAAGTTAAACACTCCATTTGCATCAAACATTTTTGAGTATGTCAGCCATTCTTCCTGGGGTAGCTGAGTGAAAAGATTTCCATGCAGAAACGTGTGGAATATCAGTAACTTTGAGTCATTTAGACTGCCAGACTTCTTCTAGGTCTACTACTTTATTAACATAGAAAAGAATTTAAAAAAACAGCTCCTGATTTCAGCTACCTTGTATGTCCATATATGAAATTAAGATTGATACAGCTCAAACTATTCCTACTGTGAAGGGGATTGGAGGTGAGCAGAGCAAGACTCTCCCTGTGGCTTCAAAATAAGCTTGTAAAAAAGGCTTATACTCAGAAGAATATAATTTACCATCTTCAAATAATTTATACATTTTGTAGTTGGATGGGACCCCTTTTCTTTTGCTGACTTGGATCACATGCATTCTTTAATATTCCTGTGGTGCATCACTTCGGATTGTGATAGCAGTACTGGCTTTGCACTTATCTTTTTCTAGCTAATCTTTTTGGTCAGGGTTCTATTCAAATTGAAGATCTAAACAAACACAGCAACAGAGTTTCTTGGATTCACATAGAAAGCAGCCATACAGTGCAAAATAATCAAACAACAATAGAGGAGTTACATATGATATCACCTCCAAGAAAGTCTTGTCTAGAATCACTGTTAGCATTGTTTGGGAAGACCATAAGGATAAACCCTCCATAGTGACAACAGAAACTCCCCACAATTCTATTTTAGTGGCCTGTTCTGAAGAAGTCTTACTTCGTACATCCATTTATGGTGATGTTGTCATGCAACAGATACCCAGTAGTTTTATCTTGTCTTTCCATCCAATGCCCAGCCTCATTGATGATCTAGGTATAACTGCATATTAAGTGATTCTGCTCCATGTGTAACAGATGAGGTAAATCAGGGCTGTTCTTTAATTGCGTCTCTCAGTTCTTTTTCATTCTGAAGATTTCTTCCTTTCCTCAGATTAATGTATAGATGGCAGACAGAGAGGTTATTTCTGTGATTCAGAATTGTCTCTGAGATCTGGTTTAGTTGTTAGCGGACTTGTGTTTCTAGGACAGGCAAATGTGCGAGACATATTTCACAGTAAATGGCAAGGGTAGGATTGGTCCCACTTAGGAATTTCTCCTGTATCTATAAAAGTGATCTTCCTATGTACTTACATGGTACTCAATGTAATCAGGGTGAGGGGAAAAAAGTGCAAAAGTTCACAGGGCATCAGTTTGTTTCACATAATGTCTGCAGTGCTCAAAAATACTTATGAAATAAATTAGTGCAGGGAAAAAGGACAGTGAAATGTTTCTCCCAAAATTCTCCTTACTGACATATGTAATCTTTCAGAACCTACCAGACCATAATTCTCATGTTGTAGACTTCTGGCCATAAAATGACCTTAGATTTTTTTAAGTCCTTTGTCATATTCATATGCTTACTCCCAAATACTCCCAGTTTGTCCAGGTGAGATTGCTTCATCTGCCAAAAGGAAGCTTCTATGCCATTAGTATCAAAACTCCTTGCTTTACTTGTTGTATTTTTTGTTTTGCTTTGTTTTAAATTCCCAACCTATGTGCAGATAAAGACATTTTCTGATGTGGCTGTATGGAGTCTCTAATGCAGCCCAGGATACCGCCTGCCTTCTTTGTTGCAATTTCATATTGCTGGTTCATGTTCAACTTAGTGTCCACCAGGACTCCTAAGTCCTTTTCTGCCAAGCTGCTTTCCAGCTGGGTGACTCCCAGTATTATGTTGCTGCAGAAGTTTGCACTTCTCCTTGCTAAACTTAATGAGGTTCCTGTCAGGCTGTCAAGGTTCCTCTGGATGCTGATACTGGATACTCTCTGATGTATCAGCCACTCCTCCAGCTATGGGAAGTATCACCAGTCTGTGCTATCAGCACACTTGCTGAGGTACCCCCTTTCTCATCATCCAGATCATCAATGAAGATGTGAAGTGTCTGATGTTCCTTGCCTCTTGTACTGGCCACGTATCCTTCCCTTTCGAGTTCCTTTCTCTCTAATATAATTTTTCAGTTCAATCAAGTTCAAACTTTTCATCTCTGTCTTTATGGATTCACTGACTTCTTTGTCCCTGTATTTATCTGCTCTCATGGCAGTGCTGCCCTCCTTCCTGTTGCTAGCTCAAGCTGAGAACACTTCCTTGTCTTCCCAAACAAACATTTCTTGCATGAGAAATTCAGTTCAACAAGCAAGTGCCAAAAAGAGCTGGCACACAGCTGAGATACAGTGATTTACTGACATCTTGGAAAATTGTTGCTGTCGTCAGTAATAGACTGGTGTTGTTTATAACAGTCAAACATGCCTGATAGGGTTTCCATAATAATTGGAAAGAACATGATTAACCTTACCAGAGAAATTACACTGTAGTAAGCAAATACTCATATCTCTGAGCTGACTTTAGCTAAAGGTGACCACCAGAGACAGCATTCTTTTTGAAAAAAATCTTAAAAACTCACCTCTTGAATATTATCCTCAGAGTTCTTTTTTTTGTACCAATCAAAAAGTATGTTAACCGTAAAAACTGTGACTATTTAGGCCTTCCAAGAATCGCATGAGTTAATTCTTTTAACTAGCTGATTTCAATCCTTGCTCTTCTGATCCTTGCCCTTCAGACCCATGGTCAGCTATACTAGTCATTCATGTTTCAGTACTCTTAACCCAGAGTTGTGTTTGCATGATGATAGAAACAGTAACATCTGCGGCTTGTGCTTCAGCAGTTCAATGCAATGGGGCAGAGTGTCAGAAGCGAGATGCATCTGTTGAGGTAGTAATAGTATCATGTAATTGGACATAAGTACCAGGACGTTCCTGTAGGGTGAAGTTTTGTTGTTGGGGTTTTTTTGGGGAACTTCAGTATGGGGGAAAAGGGATCCAAACCACCTGCAGCATTAGTTCTTTTGGGAAGCGTTGCCGGAGTGAAGGCAGGCATGAAAATAAACCTTTCAGTGCTGCTAAATTCTGATGGCTTCCATTGTAATTAATTTAGCAGGAAACAGAGCCTTCTCTTGACTTGTATCTTTTTGATTTGGGATTCTGTTTTCTAAAGGATGCCACTTCACACACGCTATTTATTTCTGCATGTCAAAGAAATTATGATTAAAATTCTGAATGCTCACAAATACCAGAGTTTTCACCACACAAACTTAGACATTCAACTGTGTTGGGGAAGATGTTATTTGTATGGTAGGTATTTTATAGAGAAGTTATTTGCCTTCAGAAGAAACTTCAAAGGCAGTCAGGGACAAAATGTGACCGGGCAAAGAGAAGTTTTTCTCACAGCAATAATTTAATATCAGGGAAAAAGTATGAGATAGGTTTGTGGTTTTTTTTTTGGTTTTTTTTTGTTTTTTTTTTTTTGTAAATGAAGGGTATTCATGGCTTTCATGTAATAGTAATCATGTAGCAAAGTAATGTGATACTAAAAGTCTGAACAAAAAATTGTATTTGAACCAAAACAAGATAGTTCCAGCAAAGAACATCTACAATGAATAGTAAAAAGCATCTGTTCTTTGTTCATCAGGAAAAGGAAACCTCAGTGTAGAGAAATACCTTTTTTCCCCATTGCCTTACATTCACATTATGCTGAGTTATAGTGTTCAAAATCAAAGTTTCAAGGCTGAACTGTGATCAGAAGGAGGAGTCTTTTGTGAGCCTGCAGTCAGGTGTTCCTTCTCCAAGCTGGTCGGAGCATTGGTGGGGATTCACACCTGCAGGTCGTCCCCTGCCTACTAGACATCTCCATGTTCTCAAGCCAGCCATTTGCCTTGAAGGTGAACAGATCTTAAGCATCACAATACCTAGATTCTTTGCTAAACAGCCTATCTTTTTGTTCTCTTACAGCAACTCCTGTGCTGTCCTGTAGGCAATTCCTCTGAAGGATATATTTAACTTTGTGCCTGTTTTTGGAAGCAACTTCATTTTGGTTCTAGATCTTCATCAAAGCAAAATGCTTCCAAAGTGGCATCCAAAAATAGCTTAAATCCTAGTGCAGTGAGTGGTCTGAGTGTTCTCATGAGACTTAGAAGTTTCTCATCTGCTCAGCCATATTTTAATGTACATGCTTTCAATTTTACCACAATGGAATATCTTCCAACAGGTGTTCAGAAATATTTGCTTCACCTTTTACAGACTGCATTTGCTCTGTCACTTATGTTGGGATGTATATTCAGCAAATGAATGAAGAAAAAGAATGCACTACATTGCAAAAATCTTTTTTATATCCACATTTTCTTGTCTCTATGTTTTTGAGAACTCTACCAGCCAAAAATGTTTTCTGTGATCTATGGACATATGTAAGCAAAGTCTTACATTGTTTTTGCGTTGTTTTTGGTTTTGTTTTGATTTGATTGTTATTTGTTTGTTTTTGTTTTGTTTTGTTTTGTTAGTTGTCCCTTCCATTTCTGGACAGGATGCACTGATTTGGGTGTTGATTGCTTTTGGTCTGAACACGTTCACAAATTTTTCATTAAACTGGAAGCTTGGAAACATAAACTTGAAATCAGTAAATGCTCTACTCTTGAAATGGCAATTAATGTTGTGTCTTCAAAGAATAGAGAATATTAATAATTGAATATATTGTGTGAAATCTGTTTCTTTTAATTCAAAGTAGATTTATAGTCACAGTGTCTGTATTTTACTATGCAAAACAGTGGAGAAATTTGTATGTTTTATAGTCAATATTCTTTTCCTTGGGGAAGAAACAAACAACAGAAACCACCTCTGTAAGCACTGCAAGCAGATCTAGCCCGGTAAAGTACTCCTGCTACTGTTTATTTCCTAGTACTTAAAATTAAATGCATATATTCATTTAAGATTAGTTTTGTAAGTCATAGTTAAAACATTTTGCTAGGGTGCTGTGGTTAAATGCCACTAATGTGGCTTGTATTATGTGACTCTTTATATGTGCTGTCCAATGTATGTAGTGAGGAAACTTTCATCACTAAATTCAGAACACTAAACAATATTAGGTTTCACATTTCTATTAATACAGGGTGACCTCACAACAGAATTTCTCCAATACATAATACAATACATAAAATCTGAATGAGTTGCCAAAACGTAGATCTAACTATAAATTTTTTCTGAAAAATTTTTTGATTAAATGAAAGACTTACGTAAAGTTAAAAGATTGTCTCAGCTAAGCCATATAAATAAGAAGTGACTGTATTGACTCCCAGCTATGACATAGTTGTGCTAATTTCAAGTTTGAGTCATCAAGGAGTTCAAAAGAGAGTGATATATTTAATTTCATTTTAACATGAACAACAATTATGCAAACAATCTTTTGGTTCTTTTCTAAAACTACTACAATACTGCAAAACAGAGCTGTTGTTTTTACAGTCTGAGTCCTAGATAGTAAGTGGGTACCATTACCAGACTTGGCGAGAGCTAATTATCATTAGCTCTCAGTTATTAGACAAGTTGTAAGTTGCTACCATTGACAAAATGCCAATAACGTAGCTGTATATTAGGCATCCTTTGTTTAGAGGAATGTCAATCACAACCCACTCTGGAAATTACAAAGTGGATGAGAGAGGTTGCTTTTGGATATAATTTGATAAAAATATAACATAGTAATAAGTATTGATTACCTAATCTAATTTATATTCATTAAAATGTTTAAAATATTTTATTAGAGGGTCATATTGTTCTTTTGTGTAGAAATCCTTGATTGGGGTAAGACCTTCCTATAGCATAATTGAGAGATTTTTCTGCAGGTTGTTTGTGCCAGGAACCATTCAAATCATTCCACACCCTTTTCTTCACTTTATCCACACAAGCCTCGCTTCTTGTTGACAGAGATTTGTAGCATTCATTCTGCTTCTTAGATGACTGATACGTTCTCAAATTCCCTGGCAGCAAACCCTATGGAAGGCCAGGCTGGCAGCGTTTTAGTGGCTAATGCAGAATTACTGGCTCAGTCATCATTTCTTATTTCACCAAGCTATTTAGGTAAAGAGGAAAAGCTCTGTGTACTGAGTGGATCTGCAGGACATGCCCAAGGATGTGACCATTAACAGAGATATACTTAATTGGTTTCTAGAAACAATGGTGCCAGCCATTTGTGTTCACGGTTTAGTCACCTTAACTTCAGGCAAATACAAATGCTAGAAGAGAAACATACTTGGTATTTTCATGTTTCATAATTATGTGCCTTTTTTTTTTTTTTTTTCCTACTTACTTTGGTTCACAATTTAGGAAATTTTATCTTTAGTGGACTTTGGCCACCAAAACAGTTTAGTGGCTAATTTAGTAAATTTAACCTATTTTCTAATTGGCTTAATAATGCGTTGACTAGAGAAAATCAGCTACATGATTAGGGTTAAACAGGAAAAATATTTAAAATCAGGGATTTAATTTTCTTTTGTTTGATGTTTGACGCCTTGACCTTTAGAGATCCAGTCATTTTAAAAGGCCACAATTCCTTCCTGTAGAACAAGTGTTTTGGACCACTGCTCCCAGACAGAGCTCCTGCCACACCAGACTCCAGCATGGTCACAGAACTGAAAAATGACCCTGATCATCATCTTCAAATGCTATGTCTGCATTCAATAACTTCTCACACATTTCATCCACTCATGTGTTGAAATTATGAAAGTTAAAGCCAGCATGTCAGTTAGCTCTGTTCTTTTTGAGGATTGATGTGGGGTTAGATTTTTGTGTGTGAGACAACTATTTAATCTGCATCTTTAGATACTTAAAGCATTTTAATCTATTTGCCATTTGTTTATTTATTATTTAAATAACCCATAGTCGGTATGTTCAGGTACTTTTCTTTTGCTTATGGTTTATAACTAAAACTACTTTACATGTTATCTGCAAATCGAGTATTCTTACTTCAGTGAAAGAGTAAGAGTGAAATTCAACCTGCACACTGATGGCTTTCCAAAAGCCTGCATATCTTTAAAATCCTGCTTAAGCCCTCAAACAAACTGTAAGTATGTTTTTTTCGTAAAGCACAGGTGTAAACTGTGTACTACACCTCTCAACATGATTATTTTAACCTAGACACATACGGGCTTGATGCTATCCTCATTGAAGCCAGAGGCTGAAATTTTTATTAGCTTCTGTAGTTCAGATTCAATCCCTGAATGACTCTTGCCAGACACAGAATAATTAGAAATGTTTCTGAGCTCATTTTTCAGGGCACTGTTGATGTTGGTGTTATGTGTACAATGTCAGTGTACTTCACTGAGCCTGCACTTAAGCTATGTTTTAGACTGATGTGTCAGAGGTACCCATGTAACAATGAAGTTAAGGAAACAGTGCGGGCCAGAGGAAGGAGGTAGATCAGTTAATTATTATCAAGACAAGCTCTTTCTATTTTATTTTATTTGCTGCTGTGAGCAATATAAGTATTTTTCCCAATTAATTTTTACAGCTACTCAGATCCACTTATCAAGGGTGGGATGGAAAGAAATTTCCAAGTAGGCTTGGTTCCTTTCTAATTGAGTCTGGTTTGGCTTTGATGCTGATCATTCATATCAGAGACAAGTAACCAAAACAGAGATCCAAGTGTTAACCCTCTGCAGCTATAACTCAAGCTTAGCTTCCAGGTGAATGGCATCTATGTTTTTATCCAGGCAGAGAATGCTGAAAGTGTGGTCCCCTTTCTGGGATTTGTTAATGGGAGTTGTAAGGGTCAGGCAGAACACGGTCACTGAATGCCACCCTGTTCTTAAAGGCTTTAAGTAAGATGCATGCTTGGTAGGACATAAACTACATAGTTTCTCTGAAAAGTTTAAGTTTTTTCAAGCCCTTGATTTGTTATCTTTCTCACTGTGTTTTCCAGTAGCAGGTCATGGGGCATAATTGGTTATTGCTTCCCTTGTGAGCTTCACAGGCAGTTGTGCTGACAGCTCTCAAGTTGCCTCTGGGTCTGTCATAGAGTAAAGCTGCTGATGGGCTTTCTGTGTTGCTTACCAAGCTACTGTGGATTTAACCGTGCGTCCTCCTGAGCTGTGATGTGGGATTGAATTCCCTTATTTAAAGGAAGCACACTGAGATCTTTTGACTTCAATACATCTAACACATCAGTGGATACAAGAGAAATATACTGCTACACTTAGTGCCATCACTTTACTTACAGCACTTTATAACAGTAGGGATTTAACAGAAATAAGTGGTTGCAATTATTAGTGAGCAGGTAAATGGGAAGCTTAACTCTCAAATTTTTTACATGATTTGTATGAATAGTAAAACACTAGAGCTGGAAGATGTCTTAAAAGCAAAATGGTAAAATGTTGATTACTAGGAAGATGGGGGGAAAATCAAGAAGAAAGTAAGTACTGCTGTTGAATTTCATTGTGCAGAAAGAACACTGAGTTAAAGGAAGGAAAAGAACTGGTTTGTAAATACAACTGTTTTTCTGGCACTAGAAAATTCTTAAGAGAATTTTGTGATGGGCAAGTCTATAGGTGTTTTGAAAAACCAGAGTTTTGAAATAGCTATTAACATGTTTACAGTCCTGTGATGGTATAATTTTTATATATTTGTTTAAAAAACAATTTTCAGCTGTGTCAAATCTGCAACAAAGCCATTGAATCACCAAATGTAGCCTCTGACTTTTTTTTTTAAGAAAGTACATTTAAAAATGCTGTGACAAATCAATATAAAACTGTATCTAAAATTACAAATACAAATAGAATGTTGTTCTTGACTGGTTTGCTTATATTGAAACTATATTATTTTATGTGAAGTATGTGTAATAGAGCATTAGATTTAAAAACTCTGTGTTGAATATTATTTTTGACAGCCTTTTTTAGGGTCACTAAAATTCCAATAATTCAGTACAGAATTGAAGTCGATTCCAGAGAAAAATTTAATATAGTCTGCTTGCCTGCCAGCTTCAACATAGTTTCTGAGTATTGAAATGGTTTGACACATTGAAATATAAAGTGCATTTGTCATATCTATTGGTGGAGAATTTCATGTGATCACTTCTAACAAAACTCAAGTCAGAGTAATATTTAATGTTAGTCTTCTATTTTTACTCCTTTTAAAAAGAAAAAATCGTTAGGGCATATAAACTACCATTAGTAATAAAAATGCAAATTCCTATCTGGTAATGTCAGATTGACCCTCAATTAATTTCTGTTGTGTGCTGCTTTTTAATGGTTTTTTAGAAAACAGATGTTATTTTGCAGTGGTGTGCAAGTGTTCCATAAAGTGTTTCTCTTTTTCTGTACTTGCACAAGCAGTTCTGCATTTTAATGCAAATACATTATGACCATCCTGAAGAGGGATTAACTTGGGGTGACCACTGCAACATAAGTCCACAAAAATTAATATTTTCTCCCTCTTTGTTAAAATGTTGAATTTATTGATGACCTGCCTGAATAAGACCAAAGAGAATAAAAGGCAATGGAAATGTATTCTATCTTATTACCAAAATGTCTTCATGTTTGCACAAGTCTTGATTTAACTTCTGTGGACATTGGTTCAAACTCATAGTTCCCATGGAGCTGACAGAATATGGTTAGGCTAAGGTAGAGCTGTAAATGAGCAACTCTGAAGAGGTGGGCCCAAGCAGTAAGACAGCAGGAAGCCAGTGTTAATTGCCTGTCCGTGTGTCTCTTGCATGGAGGCTTTGGAAGGAGAACGCAAAGCTGTTTCACAAGTCTAGGTGCCGAGTTTCCTAATGCTGCTTGATGCTAACCATAGACTTAATGATTAGATTAGATTTACCAGCTACCTGAAAAGCACGTATGATGTGTGTTCCCAACAATAGTTTGTGCTGTTATGAGGCAGGCAATGTCATAGGGCTTTCCCAGGGAGGAGAGTTGAGCCAAGAAGTTTCCTTTCTAGGGCTTGTGCCCAGGGATAGTCTTGATTGTAAAATACAGTTTCTTAAAAGTTTTTTAGTCAATCTCCAAGAGGCAAATTTGACAAGGGAAACACTGTAAACATTCTGCGCGTTCACACATACTCTGGTCCTATGATAACTTGGTGGCATTATTTGCAGTGTTTGCCAGTTGCTTGCCAGCTCATTGTATTTTTCATACTGTTTTAGTGGTTTTCAGTCCTTCTAAGGGTAATATTCCAACTTAAAGCATTCCCAAGCATTGCTTCTCTATTAGCAATGTAGTCTAGTGAAAATGGTTGGGTTTTTTTTCTGCCTATGAAGGCAATTCTTTTGGACCGATGACCTATTTGTTGTATAGAAAGATACAATGTAAATGTTCTGACCCAAGTATTTTACCATAAAATATTAAAAAGGAGTATTTTGTTTGATAGAATTAAAAAACTACACACATTTTAATAGTGCATCTCAGTACAATTGAACATAAACAAACTATATATGAATTTGAAGATTCAGGTTGCTTGTCCAGTTTGTGTGGAAGATTTAGATGAAAAAGTACAATCAGAAATACTTTTATTTATTATTAAATATCTCTGTTGTAACACAGGAAGCATATTGAAGAGTAAAGTATGTGTTGTGGAGCGATTAGGAACATGAGAGGGAAACTTTTAAATGAAACTTGGTGGACCTTTTTGCTGTAGATTTGGAAATAAGTCCAGAAGGCTGAGCTTAATATAACATGTGGCAGGTGGCTTGCATTTGCCTGGAGAATTCCTCTAGGGCAAGACAGCTCAGCAAACACATAAATCCTTTTTTCTCTGTTATCTAGTAGCACATTTAGTTGCCATGGGAATTTTATTTATGCAGCAGATCCTCTGCAGTTCAGTTTGTGCCTAAAGTTTAACTGTACAGCTGTTACCATAAATACTACATGGCAATATTTTCAAAACACAGTACCTTTGAACAAAAAGAATGTCTTCTATTATTGATTTTGTTATGTTATCACAATACCATTTTGATTACACTAGGATCGTGTTTCCCCAGAAGCTTCATAAGTTGATTTAAAGTGTGCGCTTCCTGTACAGCTCCTCCCAATAGTTATTTATTTATTTAGAAAAGTAAAATGCTGGATGTATCTGAAGAGTATATTACAGCAAGTGAAATTCTGTAACTTGCAGGACAGAATTTCATATGAACACAAAGTGCATATATAGTTTTCTGCTTACTTTCAGACTGTTTGGTTTCTTTATTAGCTATATGTAATAAAATATTAATGTGAATTTTATTTTACATCTTGTTTTGTTTATTTGTATTTCTGTTTTGCTCAACAGAGACATGTGAAGCATTTTAAGTTGATTGGCTCTGATCCAATTATTAGAAAAAAATTTGTTTTAATCCTGAATTATGCAACAACATATAAATCACCAAAGTTTTCTTTGTGCAAAGAAATAGAATTTGTGCTTTTTTAGAAGTGAGCAAGTTCCCAACACAGTCTGTATCCTGACCCATTCTCTGTAATCTCTAGATTGCAGAGATTATTAACTCAAGCAATTAAAAATAAATAAAGCTCTAGTGCTGAAATTTAGCAGTATCTTGATATTGATTGGAAATTTTTCTGTGTATATAAATGAAATATTTATTCTTTCCAAAGAACTATGGACAAATTATTCTGCAGTATTTCTTTGATACAACTTTGATAAAAACACAAAATTAAGGCTTCAAGAAAAAATTTTTATGTTGGATTTTATTGCAGTTTTTTTCTGGCACAAATCATACTGGTTTAACGTCAAACCATATTCCTGCAGTACCATTTATTAAACAAGCTTCCTGGTATGAGCATACAACTTCCAGGTATTTGGTCTTTTAGTATAAACTGTCTGAATATTCAGAAAATAAATTTCAGGAAGTTTAATAGAATAAATTTAATGCTTTAAGCAGCAGTAGTTTGGAAAGCATTTTTGCTCTTCCAGTGGTGTTTAGAGTATCTTCAGTTCGTTTGCTGTTAACCCTGATGCTGGAGAACAAAGTACCTCTACCTGCACTAATCTCTGGAAATGTTGAAACTTACTGTATGTTAAGCCAGGCTGAGTGGTGAATGCCTGCAATGTAACAGAGCACTTCTATTCCCTTTTCCCCAGCAGTCATTTAAAAGTAGCTGAGAGAGGGGGAAAAAACATATCTATTTGCTAGCAGTGCTACTTATGGCCTGTGAAAAAAGGAGTTTATTGTCTGGCTGACTGACGGATGCTATGTGGACAAAGCCTGCTTGGAGAATTTTTCTGGCAGACCTGCTCAGTTTTTATTTCTCCACAGTACTACTGTTTGCTAGAAATCTGGTATGGAGGAGTAGGTCCGCAGGCCTAGGGCTGGAGCTTCATCATTCTCTTAGTACTTTAGTGGACTTCATGGGTTTAAGACAATTTTGCCTCTTTAAGAGCTCGCTAAGCTGATATGCAAAGGTGTCTAGCCACACCTACTGTAGCAGATACGAATTGTACTTTATGCCATGACAAGAGAGATCATACGGAGTATGAGAAAAAGCTCTTCTTGCTTTGATCCTGGCAGAAAATTCATCTGTGATCTTGGTTGGATCTTAGGTGCTTCTCGGATCCTGGAGGTTACTCAGGAGCAACATTTGTAGAAGACTGGAGAATGAAAGATAGTGAGTATCTAAATTTAGAAGATTCATGCACAAGAATTGAGTGCGTTGGTTGATCCTGTCTTTTCATGGCATTAAGACTTCTCTAAAAAGGCCCTTTCTACTTTTCCAGATGATGGGGGTTGATGAAATATTTTGACTTCAGGGAAAACTTACTTTCATGACATATCTTACTCAAAGAAGACTGAAAGATTATTTGATTCATACTGCAAAACTGCCTTCCTGGGGCAAATACCTGGGGTGCCACAGTTGCTACAAAAGCACAGACAAAGATAACAGAAGCTCCTGGCTGGTAGATGAAAACTGATGTGTCGTGTCACTGTTTGCGAATTAGTCTGAGAAAATGGTGAGCTTGACATCTGTAGATATCTTCAGGTTTAGATTAGCCAACTTTCTGTAGAATGCATGTTAGTCAGCAGAGTTACTGGCTTCAATAGAGAAGTTCAGAAGCTATGAGCTGAAACTCAGTGAGTGATTATGTAAGAGACCAAAAGTAGGTAACATAGCAAGTCATTCTTGTCCTAAATTCCATTATCAAAGACTCAAGGATAAACTGTGTTATTTGTTCTCACACACTTGTAGTTTCTATTAAATGTGATCTAAACCCAGAAGAGGGAAAACTTATTCCTTTACATGCTGCAGAGGGAACATACTGAATTACCAATAGTTGCTGTACTGAATTCCCTGAATTCCCATCCCATGAAATTCTGAGACCAAAGTAAGAAGCGTATGTATTACATTCTCTACATCAAAAGCACAGTTTCATAAATAACATGGAATTTTTTATCTCATACTTTTGGAAATTTCCTTAACATAATGCACACTTTTAACTGGATGTTCAGGAATTAGATGTCATTTGATATGTAATCAGTCTGTCCTCATCTGTCTCTATAGGCCCCCTCTAAGTACTGAAAGGCTCACCCTGGAGCCTTCTCTTTTCTAGGCTGAACAACCCCAGTTCTCTCAGCCTTTCCTTGTGGGAGTGGTGTTCCATCCTTGCAACCGTCTTTGTGGCCCTCCTCTGGACTCAATCGTTCCTGTGCTGAGAACCCCAGAGCAGGATGAGGTGCTCCAGGTGGGGTCTCATGAAAACAGAGTAAAGGGGCAGAATCACCTCCCTCAACATGCTGGTTTTGCTTCTTTTGCTGCAGCTGAGGATGTGTTTGTCTTTCTGGGCTGCAAGTGCATGTTGCCAGGTCACGTCCAGCCTCTCACCCCCTAGCACACCCACGTTCTTCTCAGCAGGGCTGCTCTCAATCTGTTCACCCCCCAGCCTCTATTTAAGCTGAACACGAGCCAACAGTGTGCCCAGGTGGCCAAAAAGGCCAGTGGCATCCTGGCCTGTATCAGGAATAGCGTGGCCGGCAGGAAAAGGGAAATGACCCTTCCCCTGTACCTGGCACTTGTGAGGCCACACCTTGAGTATTGTGTCGAATTCCGGGCCCCTCAGTTCAGGAAAGATATTGAGGTGCTGGAGCGGGTCCAGAGAAGAGCAACAAGGCTGGTGAAGAGACTCGGACACAAGTCCTATGGGGAGAGGCTGAGGGAGCTGGGGTTGTTTAGTCTGGAGAGGAGGCTTAGAGGTGACCTCATCGCTCTCTACAACTCCTTGACAGAAGGTTTTAGTAGGTGGGACTTGGCCTCTTCTCCCAGGCAACAGGCAGTAGGACAAGAGGGCACGGGCTTAAGCTCTGCCAGGGGAGGTTTAGGCTAGGTATTCGGAAGAAATTTTTTACAGAGAGAGTAATCAGGCTTTGGAATGGCCTGCCTAGAGAAGTGAAGTTTCACTGTCCCTGGAGGTTTTTAGGATGAGACTGGATGTGGAACTTAGTTGGGTCAAGGGTTGGACTTAATGACCTCAGAGGTCTCTTCCAACCCAGCTGATTCTGTGATTCTACTGAAAGGTTGCCCTGACCCACACAAACCACTTTGCACTGGGCCTTATTAACCTCATGAGATTCACATGGACCCAATCAATAAGCTTGTCCAGGTCCCTTGATGACATCCCATCCTTCAGGTGTGTCAGCTGCTCAGTTTAGCTCTCTGTCCTCTGCAAACTTGCTAAGGGTGCACTTGGCGTCATTGTCTGTGCCATTGATGAAGATATTAAACAGTACTGGTCTTAATGTGAGGGACACCACTCATCGTGATCTCCATTAAGACATTGAACATTACGGTAAGAATTTATATTTGTGCTCCTTTTTCCTCTGTGGCTCAGATTCTCTGTTATCACAGGATAGAAAAAGAAGAAAAATGTTTACTACTGCATTTTTTCAGCAAGAAGAAAAAGCTGTAGGCTCTTCATAAGTTTGAGGAGCTTCTAATTTTGCATTGTATACCCTAATTATGTAGTAAGACTCCAGTAAAGGTAGGATATTTATATTTTGATCAAGTACATTCCATGATGGAAACACTAACAGAGTTTTAGAACATGTTTTTATAAATAGATGGTTTTTGTTAATATAGCCTCAATTATCTCAATATTGATATGCAGTAAAGAAAAATTATTAAAGACAATTGGCATGCATATGTGAATTATGTAACTCGTGCTTTTTCAAATATTTTAGTCATTCTCAGTATAATCATGAAAAAGTTAAAAGAACTTAAAAAGCCTTTTCCAGTTTTGTTCCATCTGTGCATAAAAACACAGTAGAACTCAGTAGGTGCAAACATCTTTGCCAGAAGAGGTTGCTGAGAGTTGGGCCCCATATCTGTCCGGTCTTCTCCCTTGCACAGCTGTTGCTGGCTGCTTCCTCTTCATTTGGAAAAATGGAGATTTAGAAATTTACATAATCTGATCTACAGTCTGTACAAACAGAATTTCACATGCTAATTTTCACTTGTTTGTTAATCAAAGGTTTTAAAAAGGCAATGTTAGTGTATTATTAATAACTTTAAAGTACATCCTGTTTATGAGGCAATAACCTTCTGTCATGGGCTGAATTGACTTAGAGTTTAATTAGCACAGAATTTTTTTAATACAGAGTTAATCAACCTCACAGTGGCTATGGAGAAGTTGTGTGTTTGTATTTTTTTTAACTGAGCTAAGCTTCAAAAGATTCAAAGTAACAAACTATGGATGTGCCCTAAGAAAATAAATATGTAATATATGTCTGATAAACCTCAAACCTATAAAATCAAAATTCATTATAGAAATCAAACTCCTAAGATTTTTTTGCTTTTTAAGAAATCCTTATTGCTGTACAGTTTCACTGAATTTTATTGTTTTCTATGACAATTAAGAAAAGAAAATAAGGGAATGGCATTATGTAGTCATGTGTATGTCAGTGTGTCCATAGACATATAGAGTTTATTTGATTTGAACTGTTATAAAGAGTAACTTGATACATTTATAATATTGGGATATAACAAATACTTCGGTCTTCTTTAAAACTGGAGTGGATGTTATACAATGACAAGAGAGTATATATCCCTGTCTGTTTACAGTAAAAAGATTTAGCTAGTGCCTATTTGGAGAGTAACTGGCACAAGTGATAGTGGAAGTTTGTTACCTGAATTTGAACTAAGAATAATATTTCAATATCAATTTTTGAAACAGCTTTAGGTATTTAGCAATTCAAGAGAAAAAGAAAATCAGTTTTGATGTTTTTCTGAGGTGTGTGCAGTAGTTCAAACAAAAATCAGTTTAAGAATCCCATTATCTGTGTAATACAGGAGTCTTCAGGTTTTGGAGTCTAGACATCTATATAACCTATTTCTAAATTAACCTGTTACTCTGTACTTAAATCAGGTGGGAAAGTTTGGTGCAGTATATTTTAATTTTTTTTTTTGGTAAAAAATATTAGATCACAGTATCATAAAACAACTCTTGCTGGAAAACACCATAGGAAGTCCCTAGACCAACCTGCTCAAGCAGGGTCAGCTGCAAGGCTGCTCAGTGATGTTTCCAGTCAGGTTCTGAAAACCTCTGAGAATGGAGATGCCACAACTACCCTGTACAACCTTTGGCACTACTTGACTGTCTTGGCAGAAGTGAAATAGTTATTTTTTATATTCAGTCTGACACTCATTCATTTGCAATTATGGCTATTGTCCCTCACCACCCACAGTATACCACTGTAAAGTGCCTGGATCCATGCTCTCCATGTCCTACCTAAAGGTCTTTGCAGGCTGCTATTAAATACCCGGCCAAAATCCACCTCTTTTGCAGGCTGAACTAGCCCTGCTTTTGGAAGGTGCTCACAGGGAAGGTGCTCTGGCCCCTGACTATCTTGGATAGTCCTTTGCAGACCTCCCTGAGCTAACAGAGATCTTTTCTGAATTGGTGGACTCAAAACTAGACACAGCATTTTGATGTTGTCTACCCAGGGCTGAACATGGGTGGATAATCTCTCCTCTTGATGTACTGGGTGTACTCCTGTGAATATTGCTCATGGTGGTGGTGTGCAGGGGCACACTGTGTGAGCTCATGTTCAGCTCGCTGCCCAGCAAGACCCCATGTCTCCAGGTTTTGTCCATGTGCCATTTCTCAAAGCTCCTCTTGGGCCAGTTCTTGAGCCCATCTGGGTCCCTTTTGGGAGTAGTCCTACCTGCAAGCAAATCAACTGGTCCCCCTCAGTTTGCTGTCATCTCCGCAGTTGAAAAGAAACCGCTCTGACACTTCCTCCAGGCTGCTGATGGAGATTTTAAACAGGCAGGTTCTGTCACAGACCCCTGTGATGCTCCAGTTGTGATTAACAACTCCTTAACCACTACAATCTGAGGCCAACCATCCAGATATTTTTTGTACTCATTTAGTTATGTTTAGTTTTTTACTACTATATTTTGGAGAGAACAGCTTTCTAGGATAACATCTGGACCTACCCTTACTGCTAATCAAATGAGAGAATGTTGCCAAAGTATATTTTAAAAATTACGTTTAGGTGTGCTTTTTAAAAACTCTTCATATTATTGAAATCTGATTGTTTCAACCTTGGCAGACAATTCTTGAGTTTGTAAACGTCATCTGGTTACTTCTGATGAAGTGCCTTATGAAATCAAGATCAGCATCCTTGCCTGGCTTATAAATACTGTGAAGTGCACAGGAATTTTTGCAAGCTTCATAAGCTATATGAACAGAACATGCGAGAATTGCAAAATTCTTTTTATGTTGTTGGATATGAATGGAATATTTCTGCATGGACTAAATGTGACACTTCAGAAGTTCAAGCCCAACCACAGTGGTGAGGAAACTTAATTTAGATTTTCCTAAAATGTTAACCTGAGAACAGATACATTCTATAACAGGCGTAGAGTAGAAAGATGGAAGGGGAATAGAAGTAGCTTTGGACATCTGCATGACTAAACCAAGTTGAAGGTATTTTTAAAAAAACAAGCACTTGTGTGTCATTGGGGTTCAGACTAATAACAAATCTTAAAACACCAAATTCTTTAGCTTGGGCACAATTTACAGATATGGTATTCAAACTGCTTGGCAGAACCTGAAAACCTGTATGTTCTGGAGATTGGAACAGATAATTCTTGGATTTAAAACAGATAAGTCTTGGGTTTAAAATGGATAAATAAATATTCAACTGGATGCCTCTTGCACCTTTTAAAAGCATGAAACTAAAATATAAAATAGAAATTAAAAGCATTAATCAGCCAGACTAAATCCTTTTGATTTCCTTGTTACTCCTTCCTGTTTTCTTCTGAAGTGGTTAGCCAAAATTTATCTGCATTTTACTTCTTGAAACCAGTCCTTACGAAGACAAAATGTCTTTAGTGAACCTCCAAGAGCCAAAATGCAAGAAATCTACAAATTTTTGCAAATATAAATTCCAGAAACTTGATTTGTATGTTAGAATAAAATGTAAATTAGAGATGGAATCCATTTTGTGGGGATAGACTTTTTTTAGTGTGTGAAAGCAATGCAGACCTACTCACACTCTGAAGGAGAAATAATGAAAATGTTTGCAAGTTCTATGATTCTCTGTTGCAAAGAATGAAATCATATGTTATTTAAATTTCTGCTTTGTATCTGTTAAAATATAACCCTATCACCCAAATGCAATTAGTAGCTAAGGACTGTATTATATTACCATTAAGAAGTTGCATGACTTAAGCAGCTTTCTTTGGACCTTGATGTCCTGGTAATCAGTGTTCTCATCAGCAAGGATTTTCATTGCCATGTCATAAGCCCTGACCTGCTGCTACAAACTTTAGACTGCTTAGACTAATATTTTGAGTAAATGCTGCGTTTTAGAACAGTAAAGATCTTTCATGCAGCTGAAATGTTTCTCTGCAGGCTTTCCTTTCTTGCATGTTATTCAGAATGCAAGAAAAATACTGGGCTTTTTGACTTGCACTCTCTCAGACTGGTCCGGTGCAGATGTGTTCATCAGGCAGTGTGATATTTGTGGGAATGATTGCCCATCTTCCAGTATGATAGTGAAATATGCGTTCACAGCCCAGAAGGCCAACCATATCCTGGGCCGCATCAAAAGAAGTGTGACAAGCAGGTTGAGGGAGGTGATTCTGCCCCTCTGCTCTGGTGAAACCTTTTGTGGGGTAATGCATCTAACTCTTGAGCCCTTAGCACTGGAAAGAATTGGATTTATTGGAGCAGATCCAGAGAGAGGCCATGAAGATGACTGGAAGGATGGAATATCATGAGGAAAGGCTGAGGGAGCTGAGGTTTCTCAGCCCAGAGAAGGGAATGCTCTGGGGAGACCCTACTGTGGCCTTTCAGTGCTAAAAATGGGCTCATAAGAAAGATGGTGACAGACTTTTTAGCAGATCCTGTTGTGATAGGACATGGGGTAATTGTTTTAAACTAAAACAGGGTAGTATCATATTAGATACAAGGAAGAAAGTTTTTTACAATGAGTGTGGTGAGGCAGTGGAACAAGCTGCCCAGAGAGGTGTTGGATGCCCCACCCCTAGAAATAGTTAAGGTCAGGGTGAATGGGATATGAGCAACTTGATCCAGTTGAAAATGTTACTGTTCATTGCAGGAAGAATTGGTCTGGGTATTCTTAAAATGTCCCTTCTAACCTGAGCTATTATATGATAGTTGTGTCTGACGTTTTAGAGTTGCATTTTCAGCTCATTAGAGTTAATACTTATATGCTGCCTTTGGGCCAGATTAATCATTTGTTTGATACCAGATTTCATTCCTGTTCTGAGAACATGCTAATTCATTTGTCAGTTAAAACAGCAAATCCAAACTGTGCTTTTATTGTCTGGATCAGTTCCCTGAAAAACATAAAAATAGAAGTTATGTTGATATTTTTTTTTTTTTAGTTCAAGTAAAATGAAGGTTTTTCGTTCTGTGACTCTAGCTATAAGCTTAACGCCACCTCAATTTTTGATGTAGCTTTTATGTCTGTATATTATACGCAGTACAGGATTACCACCTCAACATCCATATTCCTGTTGGAATCCGAAGTGTCCTTTAAACATCATATTGGGCAGATTATTAAGACTTCCTAGTGTCATTCGAAAAATGAAACCATACTTTGTCTGTATTTATCCTTGTCTGTTTAGGAGAAGCTGGCTCAGGATTTTGTCTCCTCGAAGCTAGACAACTATAATGCTTTGCTCACTGGCTTGCCAAGTGGTCTCATTATGAAGCTCGAGCAAAATTCTTTTGCAGGAGAAGTGTATCTTGGGGAAGAAAAAAAAAAACCAGACAGCATATCTCCCTAATCCTAGCATCGCTGCATTGGCTACTCAGAAACAAAGGATTGATTGTGAGGTTGACCTGTCAGCCCCTTCATGGTCAAGGTCCTGAATATATCTCCTGATTTAATTTTGAGATATATTGCTTCCAGGCCTCTGTGCTCTTCAGTGCCCTCTTAGTGCAAGTTCCAATTACGAAACTACAAACCTTGTGTGATGGAGGATTTTACCATTATGCCCAAAAGCTAAGGAATAAGCTATCTTTCTCAGTTTAGAAATCTCATGCTCTTTGCTTAAATCTCTTCTTCTGAAGATTTGCTTGTCTGTCTTTTTCTTTTCTTTATTGAGTAACATTTTATACACCATAACTCAATTCATTTGGGGACTGTAATATATTCTATGCTGCTATGCAGAATGGAGTGGTAATTGTAGATTTAAATGGAGCTACTTAAGAGATTTTCATTGGCTTGAATAAAACTTTTAAAAATAAATTATTTTCATCAAAAGGCAAAGCAGTTAATAGGAAAAGATTCTTAGATTTAGGAGAAGAAACAGAGTCTCAAGATTGCTGCACCCTCCAGTATACAATAACTGGTTGCTTATTTGGATTTGGAAAGCTTGAAGCCAAACTTAGCTATCTTCCCTTTACTGGAATACTTTAATTGTCAAGCTGTTGGCTACTCTGGAGTGAGGCTTTCTAAGTCACTTCTGTGATGAATGCATTGTTCATATAACTAAGGTTAATTGATGCTTAGACCTGAAATTAAATCTGATACATCTTGCTATAGACAATATGCTGTTCTAGAGTAAATATCTGTATTTTGCCTTCACCTTTTGTTACCTAACTAGAATATTTTCTGTTTTCTCTAGTATTCATCTCAGCATAGGAGGAGCAAGTTTTTTTGTTGCTTGTTGAAAATTATAGATACTCCATTTTCATGTAAAGAGACTGATTTATTTTTATTAGCCAGTGGTCCTTTGCAGCAAAAATGTATTGTTTTAATGTTTAGATGAAACACTAGAAAGTAAATTGTTAATATTAAAACATTTTAACTCCTCCAAAGTGGATGAGTGTCATTGTCAAAGAAAAAAATTACCTTCGTAGCAAATAATAATAAATGGATAGAAAGTGGGTAAGATGACATGTCTTAAAAGACAGAAAAACAGGAGCTATAGTACCATAGACAGAAAATGATGACAACCTGGATGAGGCTTTTAGCTGTTTGGATCTCAGAGATCTCATATAGAAAGAATGGGCAAGACTTAGGTATAAGCTGAATGTGACAGCTGCTAAAAAGACATGCTGAGGCAGCCATTAGAGAGGTGGAGGAAGAGTTAGGATGATGCAGTACTGGAAAAAGTGAGAGGGCAAAAAAGAAGAGAAAGATAAGGAAAAAGAATATGGTCTGTGTTGAAGGGCAAGTAAGGTGTGGAGTCAGACTGCTGACTCTGAAGGGATTAGAGATTCTGGTGAGGAGTTACAGAGTGCGCATTTGTGGGAGTCAAATGGAGATTGTCTGGGTGGGTGAGAAACTCAAATGACAATGTTACATTATATATTCCATGCTTTGAGAATTTGATGCATCACATAGTAAACAACCTAGGAGCTCAGCAGAAATGAGCACTTCACTGGTCAGGTTTGGTAGGAGAAATAGGAGATGACAGATAGTTATTCTCCCTTCTCCCAGTGGGTGCTGCTTTTCTAGTTGGATTGGTGCTGTGCTACCTACAACAGCAGTACCTGCTGGTGTCTACATGCTAAGCCTTCTCAGGGTATGGATTTTTGGCTCTGTTATCAACAACGTTTTGTTTCAACAGCTTATCAATAGACTTAGATATACTTTATAGCAGCAACAGATCCTGTGCCGCTGCAACCAAAGCTGAGTTTGAAAGTTTATGTAGTGCCCAGGTGAGTGACAAGGAGTTTTAAGCAATGCTGCAGACTGTGGCGGTGTTATGGGATGGCTAAATGGGTTAAATGATAAATATGTAAATATTATATAATGTTAATGTATATGTGTATAGTTTTTCAATATGAAAAAAGTTTTTTCCACTGTTTCAGGAAAGAGAGGAAGGGGTGTAGGACAGTGGAGTAGAAAAAGGGGGGCATTTTTGGCGATGTATCTGTTTCTGCTAAACTTGCTTGGCTGATATTTGTGTGGAACTTCCACAGTCATTTTGGTTTATATGCAAATGTAAAATCAAATTCCAAACTGGGTGGTAGCAATTACTTAAGATTTTTTTGCTACAAATTGGTAATTATTTGTGAAATAAACAGCAGTTGTTAGCCTTTTTCTAGAGAAGGTGAGAGAGTAGAGGAGGAAATTAGGTATTGTTAAATGGAAATGTATGTGGTTCTTCAAAATAGCTGAATGTATTACTTTCAAAGAATTTAACTAACTGCTGACTGTACTATGGTGTGTATATAAGCACCCTTAAGGCATACAAATATGACTTAATGTAAAAGGTTTTATCATCATAGTATTTTCCTTTCACCTGAGCTTCTAATAGGTTAGTTTCTTTTCCTTTGTGGATTACAAAGAAAATATTGTAACATAGGCGGTAGTAGCAGTATTTTGTTAGCCAATTGAAAGCAAAGTTTCTGCCAATTAAGACAATGTATTTAGCATAGTTCATCCACTTCAATGTATAGGTATTTGAAGTGGAATTGAAATGTTAAATTTTTGCAGAAAGCTTTGTATAGTAGTTCTATAAAATGAAGTTATTCTCATTTTTGCAAAATGTGGCCATTTGGGGAATCCAGGTCATATTATAACTTTTTTAAGCAAAAAAAAAAAAAAAAAGGTGACTGATTCTTCTGTTATTGGAGTGTTCAAAGTTCAACTATAATGAAAACAAGCATTCTGATATTTCAAAGGAACGATCGTAGACAAAGAGGTTGATCTCATTGTCAGTCCTGTTGTATATGACATGTTGGAGAGCTGACCTTTTCCAGACTCTTCACAGGGTTTCACCATCTCTTCCGAAACTATGGCTTTTTCCAATGGATTTCTGTAGCTTTTCTGCCCTTGCACACATAGCTGTATGTACAGTGTTTCATTTTTACATACCAAAAACTTCAATCCAGACATTTCCCTACAGGCTTCCTCCCCCTGTTATTATTCCCTAAGCCATGTGATATGTTTTTGGGATTATGTTTGCAATATAGTTCAAAAGCCAACCAACCAATCAAAATGCCAATCTGAATGCATAGCCCATATAATGTCTGGGAGAAAATGTCTTCACAACTCTTCATGCTTTTATCTTTCTTTCAATGCATACTTCATGGTTTTCATTCATTATAGTATCATTGGACAGCAATCAAATAAATGAGGCCTATCAGAGCTCAAGTGCCTATTTAAATTAAAGGAAAGCAGTAAAGCAGTTAAGAGTTTTTATATGCTAATACTTTGTTCAGATGTTAGCAAATGACTTACACACGTGTAGCAGCAACAAAGAAGAACAGTACATGCTTTTTGGTAGTATGTGATCTGGGCAGCACAAAAGAGAAGGGAAGCTTGGAAAGTGTTCAGTTGTGTTTTTGGCAATATTTTGCTCCACACAGTGTTGCCAGAGCAAGAACAGTAGTGGACATTGTCTAAAGCAGCTCTGACCATTCTCTGAACTCTTGGACCACCCTATGGATGGATGGTTGCCGGGACATTTTCTTTCACAGGAAGAGTTTCTTCCTCTGCTGCTGTGATTTGGCTGCCTTGTTCTTAACCAGGTTGTGTTTCTTTTTGAGGTGTTAATCTCTTTGGTGACTGCCTATGACATTTGTGGGAGAAGCAAAGACCTCCCCTGTCCTTCAGGGTGCAAATTCCATTTGATTTCAGTCTTACTTTTATTTGGCTTACAAAAATGATTCAGACTATAATTCATAAATCCAGGAAATCTGAACAGTCTTACAGGCAAGCACTCAGCAGGAATTAAAACCTTTCTCTTTCCTGATAGTGTAGTCTTTTTAATTTCCTGGTTTACAAAAGCAGGAAAATAAGAAGGAGGACCAGGGAAGCCAAGCAGAGCACAGGAGCTAAGTGCTAAAGAGAGAGCAAGACACTCTAAAAGGTGCTAGGAGCAGCTGCATTTTGAAGCTGATGAAGGAAATAGAAAAAGCTATTGACTAAGGCCAAATGCAGCCTGAAATTCCAGAAGTGACCTGCTGTAAACCCACTCAGCAAGTGAGCGATGTCTGGGTATTTAATGCTGACATGCTCTGGGGTAAATGGAGAACAGCCAAGTAGCACAATGGCTGTATGCTAGGAAAATAAGCAAATTCTCATGTGTTTTTTTTTCACTGTTTTGCATGTCACTGAAGTATAGTCATAGCAGTAAAGGATGTGACTCTGGGCTGCTGAAACTGTAGTTGGATAGTTGCTGGCACTCATAGCAACTCTTTTTTTTCTTTTTTTTTTCCTAGGAGTAAGGGTGTGAATCACATGGTTAAAATTGTTATTTTTTTTTTTAATGGATCATAAAGCGCTTCATGTAATGCTAAAACCTGCTTTCACTGGCTGATGTTACGTACTCCTGAGGACTCTGCCTTCATATCATCATTTTTGATGTGTCAGTGGTAGCTGAGAAGTGTTCCAGGTTTTAAAAATGGCCTGCAAAACTTTTCCTTCCTACAGAAAGTAGCAGATAAATGGTGGTTTTCTCACATCTCTAATATTCACAACTACATGCATCTAAGCCTAATCCATTGGTACTCTGACAATTATAAGTTCCAATGCATAGTCTACTTTAAATAATATGCAGAATATTTTGTAAACATTCTTTTTTTTTTCCTTTTGAACAGCAAACAACACTAAATTACTTTTTTAATAAAGTAATGCAGACAAAAAAGATGTTTGCATCATATATTCTCAGTATAATGTAGTCACAATTCTTATGTAGATGTGGCATGATGTACACATTCTAACATACTATACTTTTTCAGTTAAGGTAGAGGGAGTGCTTTTGCATACATAGTTTGTGTGGTGCTGCAGAAGAATAAGGATTTTATTCTATCCTCTATATCCTGAGTGATTAAACTTGTGAGAAAGAAGGGGGCACATAATAGGGCTGTCGGGCAGAGCTTGGCAGGATGGTATAGTGGTCTTTGAAACTTTAGGAAGTATTCTTTGATTCCTTCAAACTGCAGTTGTGTGGTGGTTTAAAAAAAAAGTTATATAATAGGTTTGTGTCACTCAAATAAGCTTGTTTGTTTTTAGCCTCTGAATAAATAATATGTTCTCAATCTTACATTTCCTGTAACAAAGTAAAATGTGAATAGCAATATTAAGTCCCAAAAATTTTGATCTGTTTATAATTTTTCTTGCCTTTCTCAGTGCTTACTCCATGCTCAGAGACTAATACCAAGTGGAATTGAACACCTGCAGCTCTTGTTTCGAGTTATGTTGTATATTGCAGATGAAGGGAATTGCGAGTGCTTTATGTTTTCCAGAATTTATCCCATGTGCCACTGCAAATCTGGAAGGACTTACTGTTTGAGGAGTCTTAGGCTGATCTGTTTGTTGCTGGATATACTTAAGGCTTTGAACATATGAAAGTTTATGCCTGTTCTGAGTTTATTTCCCCCAATGAAACTTTAATTTCTCTAATTTTTGAGGGTTTGGGGATGGTTTAAAATTATTTATATAAGATCATCTCATATTGGGATGTTCTGGAACTTCTTTGCAGGGAATTATTTGCCAGCCCATCAGCCATGTCCTCTCTGTATCACCTGTTATCTCCTATTACCTGACTTCTTTACTGCTCTTGTCCATTATTCTAAATTTTTACATGAAAAATTGGCATATTTTTCAGGATGAGGAAATGATGTTGTCCGTGAATGGAATTGACTTTGCATTTGATTTTGATTCTTGGAGAATAGTGATACCAACTGTCTTATTATTATAAATTTGTTTTAAAAAAAAACCAACCAAAAACAGCAGAGACTAAAAAGCACTCTGGTTAATGTTCTCTAAATCTGAATTGGATCTTAGGTTGGAGAAGTTCTTTCTCATTTTTGTGGAACTATTCTCTCCTTAGATTTAGTTAAGCCAGACATTCCTTCCACCCTTTTCAGCTTCTAGGAGAAAATCACTAGTTTTGCCATTTAAGAATTGTGGCCTTTCAGTGGAACTTTGTCTGTATATAGGCCCAAAGAATATTAATTCAACCATGTGGTGTAAATACAGGGCTACTATATGTTAATATAAGAGCAGAAGCAGGGCATGTGGGGTTTGATGAATAGTTTAGGATACATGCATTATCATTAAAAAAGGAATTACCTGATCTTGCACATGTTGCTCAAGGACTGAGTTCCAACACTGGAAGTGAACTAGGGTTCAAAACTCATCGTGCAAGAAATTAAAGATAAATTGTGTGGTAAGAAAAAGTAGGAAATGGTTCAAATATTAAATTTCAAGTTAACAAATAATGAAGGACATTGTGAACATAGAAAGTTTTCTGTGCAGCTCAGGAGAGCATATAGCCCTACCTGGTTATCACAGTTCAGAACATATAAAATACGTTTTGCAGGCCATGCTAGTAGGTGGGTGGAGAGGGGAGAGCAGGTGGGACAATCCTCTTAGCTCTTCCATTGCTGGGGCCAGTGAAACTACCTATATCACTGTTTAAACAAAGCAAACCACCTCCAGAGCCCTTAGAGCCTAAAACTCTTTCAAAAACTTAATGAATTTCCAGAGTGCTCTTCTTGAGAATTTAATTCTCAAAAATGTTTATAAAACAAGGTGACAAGCCACACAGAATTACAGGATTTAGCTTTGAATCAGAGCCTAAACCTTTCCCCACATTTGTGGTAATGCCTGTATTGCCTTGCTGCATTTTATTTTTACTCCAGTATATATCAGAAACAGCTCACAAAAGTCAGAGGAGTACACAGCTGTACAACCAGTAAACAGAATTAACCTGAGAATCATCTGGACATTATAGACTCTACTGCACATGTGTAGGTTTAACTAAGGGTACAGTGGAATGATATTTCATACTTAAGATTCAATGCCTTTGGTTTTGATATTGCTGGAAAGTCATCCTTCAAGTTTGTCTCACAGGGCCTTTTTCATGTGTTTTATAACCTATTAGACCAGAATGTAAATCAGCTTCAGTTGATTTTCACGGACTATATTTAAATCTGTTGGAATTCTTTGGACTTTTTTTTTTATTTCTCCTTATACCACATCATTATGAAAAACACTCAGAAAACCCTAGTTCATATGTGATGTGTACCATTTCTGATAAATGCAGATTGGCAGTACACAATATAGTCACATACTGCATTTTCTTGCTCGCCTTTTTTAAATTCCCTTAATTATTTACAACA
>VWZG01011728.1:290286-334005 GCA_013396735.1 Grallaria varia | reverse complement strand
GAAAATATAGAAGACCCATTTAAATCATGATCCCCTTGTCCTAAAAGAGGCAAGATTACATACCCAGCAGCCTTTGAATTCTTGATATGCCTTGATAAGTTTTCAGGTATTTGTTTTAATAATTGTTAATAATTTATAATGATTCATTAATTGTGTGCTCTGTAAGTTATTAAATAGTAAGTTCAAAATATGAATCTTTCACGTTATTGTTGTCAATGCTATATTTAGGAATGAAGCATTAATTAAAATGTTTCTTTAAAGTTTTTTCTAAAACAGTGTGTGCTTATCAAGATACATATTTGATCTATAGGGAAATGATTGCAAGCAAAGTTTTGATATAGCATATGCTGAACTTGAATTAAAAAGATTTTGGTTATGTAGAGTTCAAATTACCTTTGACATATTTTTGCAGGTTAGTTACAAATTCTCAACTAAACATAGAGCTCTTCTTTATCTTAGAGCCTAACATCAGATTTTAATCATATTTTGTACCCACAGGGTTTTAGGTTTCCAACAGGCCACCTGTCTCAGACATTAAAAAATTCACAGGACAGATGGGAAGGTGAAAGTAGTTGTCCTTGGATAAAGAAATTCTTACACTGCAGGAACAGTCAGTCAAGGCTGGCCAATATATCACACGTATTACCCCTTTCTTCTTGCATTGCTGTATCATGATTGCAAATTTCCCTTTAGTAGTATAAATATAGAATTCATCACTTATCTTTTTTCAATAGCGCTATTTGCAAAACCTGTCTCTTTCCACGTGATCTATGAATCACTGAGGGATAACATGACATGCATAGTACTTCAGCAAATATAGTGTGCCTTATACACATACCAGAGCTCCTAGAATTCCTGTGTTGTTTATTAATGACATGAGCATATGACTATTTATTTGTGCAGACCTCTGGTGCTAGTTTGATAGGTGTGATGTATTCTAGTATGACAAATTTACCAACCTCAAGAAAACTGGTTATTGGAAAGAAGCGTAAAATGGTGATGTTTCCTCCCATGTATTGTCATTGTTTCCCACCGGGATAATAGTTTTTGTACATCACTGGCCAGTATGATGTGAACCAACTCTCCATATTATATAGGAAACACTCAGCAACAATTTAAAATCCAAGGGGCAAATTTTGACCTCAGGTATATGTATCCAGTTTTTATTGACTCGGGTATTTAAGATCCAACAAAACAATTGCGTTTGTCTCACGTGAAGGTCCCCCTCCACTTCGGGCTCTTTCTACTCTTCCCTAACACTAAGCAGACAAAATGTTAATGGCAGTATAATACTGTTCAGCAGCTGGTAAGCGTGCAGAGGTTCAATAAGCATTAAGCCTGTGAGGTTTTGCCTGACCTACACAACAGAGGGGTGCTACCCTGGAGAAAGGTTTGTGCAAATAACCCGATACTGCTGTCTTGCCCGTGGCACTGGTGAAGCAGGGTTTCCCTGCCTTGCAGTTCATATTTTTAGATGTTTTAAATCCAAAAGAATCCAAATGGAGGAAGAAAAAAAAATCTCTTAGTAGGAGGTTGCAAGTTCATACTGTAGATTGCTTTTTCAGTGTATCTTTTGTTGTATACCAGCTACTAATATAATAATTGACTAGGGTGAAATGAGAGTCCCTGCCCCACTTTCCAAGCTTATGCTTTGATCACGAGCCCCAGGGGCTGTGTGTATCTACACGTTCGTTCTCTCTGGCCATGCGGAGTGCAGGAGGAATTAATGGTGCCCACCCCTCTGAGAGGGGTGATGTTGACAGAACCCTCAGGGTTTGCTCCCTCAGGCAGGGGAGGAAATTGAACCTGTTATCTCTGTTTTTCATGATTGTTCTAACCAATAAGCTGCTGTGCGAATAGAAGCACATGTGATTTTCTTCTAGATTCTGGTTTTCAATAAAGTCATAACTGCAGTGGTACTTTGTGCTAAACCTACCCAAAGAGACAGGATCTGGGCAGTATCTGAGGACACATCAGATCAAGGCTTGTTACGGGATATAGTTGTCGGGTAGTTGCAAAATGATTTTTCCCTTCCCTTACTTGTGTGAGAGAGGGAGTATGTTTTGGGCATGAATGGAATTGTAGAAGTCTAGTGAGTCTGTGGGAACTGAACAGTCTCTGTGTTTAGAAGTTCTTAAGGTTTGCATGAAGCTGAAGAAATCCAGTTCTAATCCTAGGCACCTTCCGCATTTCCAGGTTTTTATGCCTCAGTTCTGTGGCACATATTGGTTAATTAATTAATGCTTGAAAAAGTATTACATGAAAGTTCCTCTGGTTATTTTGTTTAAACAGACATATAGGTAGTTCGACTTGTCTCAGTAGTGATGTATTTTAATCTAGGTCTTCTTTGTAGAGGCATGGATCCTCTTCAAAGTGCTTTAGGCTACAAATGAGTCTAAGAAATAGAATTGGAAAGGACTTGAAGTGGGGACAAGGGTGGCAGAGAAAACAATTAAGAAAGGATATGTACTTCTGAGCACAGATTTTTGCTATTAGATGCAATCCTAGTCTTACAAATTTGCTTGGCTCCCCCTTTGGATCACGGAGGATGCTTGACCCTTATTTCTGGCCCAAATTGTTGCTGTCTTGGTAGGTAAGAGTCTAGCACAGGAAGATGGACAGGAAAGTGCTGGTCCTCTTAACAAATGTGAGAGTTTCCTTCATAGTCACTGGTGTGTCAGTGGGTTTGTGGGATTTGAATGATTTGTTCATTCTTTACCTACTGATTTCCCATAGAAGATTTTGAATCTTCTATGAGCAGTGCTCACTGGGAGTTACCCTCTGCTCTGAAATATTTAAGAAAGTCTTTTCTGACAAGTAATTTCAGCTCCATGGACTATAATATATTTGTTTGCTCTCTTTTATCATGGTGCGTATTTGCATAGAATGTAATCTCTCTCTTTTTCTTTCTAACACACGCCCCCTCCTGCTTTGTCCTTAATAAATACGTTTGTATAGAAATAAGGATGTGGAAAGACAAGCATGCCTAATATTGAAGGACAGTATACTTGTGTCTAATACATTAGAGCAATTGTTCAAGAATAATTCATCTTACGTGAAGATTACCCCCGTAAGGCTGCCAAGGTCACAAGGACTTTAGAGTGTTGGCTACATAAATGCTGTTGTGTGTTTTAAAGGGGTAGCCTTAACATTTAGGTACATTTACTTGAAGCAATTTTATTTACTTCTTAATTTATTTTTATTTTCTCTTGTCAAACATTCAATACCTTTTTTGCTTTCCTTATTTTCCCACCTTATCTTTTTGTTATTGATATCAATGTGGTAGAATTGCTTCTAGGTTACTTCTGTTTCTCTCTAGAGCAGCAGTTCCCAAATGTGAGGTGCTGAGCCTAGAAGTGGGTTGTGAATGAAACCCTTGCAACTGCTGCTTTATGGTGTGTAGGTTTTTCTGTAAGATATAAGTCAATCAACCTTGTACAGAAAACATGAGTGATGAGGGAAGATATGACCCTACTAGAACTGCTTGAGCCCTCTAATTCAGTGTTCTTAAAAGAAGCCGCTGCCATACATTTAAAGTAGAAGAGCCTTGAGTAAGTGTTAAGATTCAGACACTTCAGAGACATGACAAAACTTTAAACCAGAATATTAAATGTTTTGATTAATTGTGCTCTGCACCTCTTTTAGTGAAGGTAGCTTACCTAAAGATAAAGGGCAAGACCTTTGTTTTCTGTAAATCTAGGAAGGTCTACTTAGTTTTCTAGAGCTACTTTAACCAGCTGAGAATTGGCCTATGGAACCTTTAAATATATTCCCCCTTTCTTCCTTTCGAGCTGTTTCTTCTCTCTGGATTGCCTAGTATCTGCATTTTTTTGTAACAAGCCTTGCATTTAGCATGAATGAAATTAATTTGCTTTGTATTAGAAAACAAATCTGCTGTGGACTGCTTGTGACCCGCTGGTCTCATTGGTCTCTCTGACTAGTTTTAACCTGCTTGATCGTATTAAGAGAGACTTTGCAAACTAATTTAAATATTTTACACTAGTGCTTATATGGATAATAAAGCTGCATTTTTAAAAGGGATTTATGTGGTTGTGAACTGGGAGTGAGATAGCCTACAGCATCATATTTAAGAGGGAGAATACCTATACAAGGTTGTCAGCTGGAATGTTGGTTTGCAGCTAGAAGATGTTTTGGAAACCCTTGCCAGCCTTAAATAAAAAAAGGTTGAATGTCAAACCCTACATTATTACTCCTGTGGGAAAATCCAATGACCGTTTTATCAGTATAATCCCATCAATGAAGTGTTTGTACATGATATTTGTGAATGAGTTAATGAATTGATATGGTCAAAATCTTGATGCGTTCATTCTTTACAAAACCAAAATGGAGGATGAGCATTTGATGAACTCCTGACATGGTTAGGTAGGCTATTTCAAATATCTTGCACAGGGAAGGAGAGCACTGACTTTCTAACATAATCACTAGAAAGGACACAGTCCTCTGAGATAGTTACTGTTGACAAAGGAAGAGACTGGCCTCATGACACCATCACAGAATCATGAAAGCATCTCAACTCATGAACAACTTACACTTAAAAAATCATGTAGAATTAGTTTGGTTAGAAAACCTCTGCACTTTTCATTTATTATTTAATCTTATTTTACTTTGTACAGACAAGCTATCTGGCCTAGTGTGAGGCTTCACACAGCCAATTACTTCAAGGTGTTTAGTTCATATATTATTTAAAGCATAAATCTTGTACAGGTTGTCCATTGATGACCCTGTGAGGAGTCTGTAGTAAATGCCTTTCATCATTGCTGACTGACTCATGCACATGGACCTACCTGCTGAGCTAAATAGGCCAGAAGAACTGATGCATTTGTAAGATATTAGATTCAATAGTGTTTTTATATGTTTAAGTGATAGAAGTTAGTACATATAGTTGAAGGCCAGTGTTAGGATTTAAGAAGTGAAATTTTATATTGCGTCATGAATTGTATTTGGTTCTACTATTTGAAAACAGTACACAATTCATTTTCTATGCTTTGTACCGTAAAATGTGCTTTTAAAGGCATAGCTGGTGTATTTGAATAAATAAAATGTTGCCATAGGAAGCTACCTAATGTATTCAATAGAATATTCATAGAAATTCCCTTTTTAAGACATACATTCTGTGGTTGTTTGTTCTCCCCCTCCTTCCTCAAATCATTCCTCTAAGGCTGATTTTTAAGTCTAGTGCAGTGATACCAGCAAGGTGCTCTCTGAATAGCTTGGAAAGAGACTTTCTCAAGTAATGCACCGATTGCATCTGATGGGTTTATGTGCCATTAACAGTGTCTGTCCCACACTGAATGTGCCAGGTATTTAACTGGGGACTGGTACTAATTTCAGAGCTAATATTAAGCAGTTCTGCATCAATGCTTACAGCAGGTGGCTTGAATTGACAGTGTAAAGGGAGAAAAAAAAAGTGAGAGAAAATTACCATTGTACTATAGAATTTCTCTGATTGAATTGACTGATTATACTGTCAAAAGAGCATTGGGAAACTGGAAGTGCTTATGGGGAGCAAAGAAATAACAGGATTCTTTTAGAAAGAGGTTCTCTGACTTTGTGCAGTCAACTAGTACAAAATGATGATAGGATTTTATGTTAAAGGTTTTAATCTAGCACTTAGGAAGTCTGTGTGTTCTTCAATTTATGACTTCTCAAGCTAGTACGCTTTGTAAACTGATCCTGAAGTTTTCTCACTCTCTGCTGGCCCTCTTTCAATACCCATTAGGTTATTCAACGTGAATCAACATACGTGTTTCAACATGGTGAATCCCACCTTTTGGTATATCTTTGTTTGAATTTAAAAAATAAACAAGCAAAAAAACCTCTCCATATCCAAACCAAACAAAACCAAACCTCCACCCCAGCCTGCCACCTTCCAAACCCAACAGTACTGTTGTATTTGAAGAACACGTTGTGTAAGACACATGGAGAATGCATATGAAGAATTTGTACTCAGAGGTTTGTGCTATTGCAACAGTGTCAAGTATATGAATTAACTGTGTCTTAAATGAATTGTCGTAACTGTGTTCATACCTAATTCCCCTCACTGTCCACTTATTCTTTAAAACACTCAAGGCCTGACACAAATAGAGAAATAGTATGATTATTTTTTTGTAATATAAATTAAATTGTTCAGTGTTGCCCAGTTATCCTGTTCATTTTTAGTAACTATGCCCTGTGATAGCACTAGAATTTTTTTTTTCTTTAAATTCATGTCGAATGAGACAAATATTTTCTTGATTGTATAACCCCACTGATTTAACCTGGAGGGATTTGGGACTCTCTTCTTCGCTAAGGGTTCGTGCACCTGTTTGCTGATAGCACCAGTGATCAGGAGAATTTTCCCTCTATGTAGGCTTCAAGACTGGATGATAACAAAAGCAGCTTTTAAAAGGATTCCAATCTGCCCTTGCATGGGTGGCATGTACTTTCATGAATGTAAATAAAATAAATTTTGCCCCATTCTTTCTGACATTACAAAACTGAGTTGACATAAGAATTTTTCTTCTAGTTTGTCAAAAAAGAAAGTTGGTTTGTGATGAATAAGAACTAAATAGAAACAAAAGTTGATTTCTCTATCAGATACATCTTATAAATCAATCCAGAAACTTATTAACCTTTTGGTTTTTGAAATCATGACAGCTAACCTTATTAGTGAAATTTTGTTCAAGCTGTGAAAAGAGGATATAGTATAGGTTGCCAGAATAGATACTCTCTTATGTTTTGTACAAATATTGAGTGTATTTTACTTCATGAGATTTGTGGTTTATAAAATTGGTGTACCATCGAAGGATAGGCTAAAATGGAAACTGGGAGGGGGGGTGTGGAAATGGAGACCAGACTTCTAATCTTCAGCCATAGAACAGAATGCTATATATAATCTAATTTGTAATTACATTTATATGTAATGCATAGGAAGCTTAATTCTTCAAGGAAGGGAAAATTTTTTATTTGAAAGTGTAATAGAAAGTGTAAGGTGACACAACACTTACACCGTAGAAGGCTGTGGCTACATTTTTGTTATTGCAAAACAACAGGAAACTACATTCCATAGGATTTCTATAGTGACTGCAGAGAATTTGTTCTGTTGCTTCCAGAGCAACCAGTTGTAGCCTATAGTAGCTTTAGAGCTAATACACAGAGCTATGCAGTTCTACTTGCCTTGGAATTGTATCAGTGCAACATAAATACTACAGGCAATATATTTTATAATCTGCAGACTTTATTAGACCATTTCTAGTTGGCAAATGTAGCAGTAGAATCTGGAAAAAATACAATATCTGTAAATTCTTTTCATATGTCAATCAAATAATACAATCACTTTCCATTTGAAAGCAAACAAGTCCTTGCATCTTTCTGCTTTTACTAGTTGTAAATGTTGATATTGCAAGAGGAAAATTATTTTGCTTAGACTGGGTTTATCGAGGAGGCATGTTTGCTTTAAGTTGGGATTCAGGCTCTTAGCCAATTTGAAAGGGAAAAACAGTATAAAAGAATGACTAGTGTTACTGCTGGATTCATAAATTTAACTTCCCTTTGTGTATGGAATGAAGAGATACATCTTGCTATTTCATAGCTTACAGCATGAATGGTGTAGGTTGTCATACTTATAATATGAGGTTGAAAAAAGTTAATTCCATGTAGCATGTAAAACAAAAATAACATGGCCAGTGCCCTGTATACGAGGAAAAGAGGTTAAAACTGATTGCTATCCATTGCTCCAAACATTTTGCCAGGTGGAGATTAAGGATCAGTTCTTCTTTTACTAACTGTCACTCTTCTTACCTAGGATTAGGTTTTGGCATAATTTAAATTGAAGATCTCAATAAGTTTTATTCAGCTATCAATTAAATTTGATGCTAGCTAATGAAAGTTAAGTCTGGTTCTACAAGGGGACAATCAATAGTGTGTATTAATCATCTTTAAAAAATCTACTCATGACCCCATTCTTTTCCTCAATTTATATATCATTATCTATCTACCATGCACTTTTTTTCCTGTTCCTGCTCTCCTTCTTTAAACTTCTTTCTGCATGTGTCATAGTTTCTTATTATTCCAACTCATGGTCTCCCATGTAGGAGCACTTGATAGAAAGGATAAGTGAATTGCACGTCTTCAGAAGCAGTAGGATCTTACTTTTTTGAGTATGAGAGAAAGAAAATTGCAAATAAACAGAAACTTTTTTAACATGGGTAATGTGCTTGGTGTAGCTCTATGTGGTGGATGTGCAAAGTAGGTGAAAAATACAAAGTAGGCAGGATCTTCTCCATTTTTCTGAAGGCAGAACTGAAATCATGATCCATTGGATGATGCTTCAGGCATGTTGAAACCATTGTTTCAATCAGCCCTGTCTCAAATTTTATTCAGAAATGTTTACCAGCTGCAAAACGTTAAACAGCTCTGCTGTTTTTTTTTTTACTTAGCTCTAAAATCAGTTAAAAATGGTTCTTGTATCAATTTCAAAAAGACATTCAGAACACAGTTTACTTTGGAAAGGTTGGCAAATTTGTTTTTCAGTGTTTTGGGAGTTCTGTAGCCCTCTGGTGGAATGTAAGGAGAATCTACAAGTAAAATATTTGATAATCAGTTATTATTCAATCATGTTTTACCAGCTCGCTGAGTGACTTCTGAACAAGTAACTGGGGAAATAATAAGTGTTACAGTTGGCCATAAAGTCTGTTTTCAAGAATTGCTTGAGAAGTCAAGATCTTCCTTTTTGTTCAAATTTCACGTCTTGCAACAGTGCAGGGTACAAGAGGGAAGAAGTCTTACATAATGTGACTAGCTGGGGAGAGACTGCTTGAACAGAAGGGCTACAAGAAGCTTCCATGTCCTGGCCAGAAAAGTCCAGTTTTTCCGATCAGAGATGTTCAGGCTGTCTCCCTGTAAAGATGGTTCCATTAAGAACAACTCTTGTATTTGGTCAGGAATTGACACGTAGTTCTGACAAGGGATTTTTCTTGCCTAAAGAGTGAGTGAAAAGCGACCATGTCTTCCAGGGTGCCACTCTGGAGAAGAATAGTGATATATTATAAATGTGGAATCATGCGATCTTAAAAAGAGGAAGTGGAAATGAGTTTCCTTTAGTGTAACAGAAGTGAAAGACGAACACAGCAACAGTAGGCATTTCTAGCATGTAGGCAGGGGGACAGCAATAGCAGCAGTCCTGCCAGAAGTGGTAAGGCATTGTCAACTTACTTTTCAGGTGGCATAACCTCATTCCAATTGATTTTTAGAGAAGGCACTGGGGCATGACTCCTATTGATGTACATGGGAGCAGTCATGTCAGAGTGAATAGAAAGGCAACAGAAAATAAAATCAGGGTAGGAAAGAATAAAAATTTGGAGTTTTGGGATTGGGAAGGTCTGCTGAATACCTGTGTGAGGATGAAAGGAACACATAGTCGATTCTGGGGGGGACAAACATGTGATTCCTCAGTCTGGGTCGTGAACTCTGATTTTACAAGAACTGTGTTTGGAAAGGAGGGAAACAGGAGAGCTTTTTGCGGAAAGGGGGTTCCAAAAGCTGTAAGGCCCAGCTGGTAGAATTAAAAAGCCCCAAACAAATATCTTGCTAATCTGAATTTTCTAAGAATTGGCAATAGGAAATACTCACAGAATCTCAAATTCTACAGCATGTGAGTTGGCAGTGTCCAGGAAAATAAATGGAAATTCTAAGTATTCCAACCTTTCTTATTGTGGACCTAGCAAGTTTTAATAGCTTTAGTGATTAGCTGAAAACAATTTTCATGATGGGTCTACAGACATATAGGCTGCTTAGCATTGTTCCTGGTCTTGTAAATAAAGTAGTTATTTTTATAAGACAGCAGAAACAAATCCTGTGCTGTGGCAGAAGGAGAGGTGAACTGTAACTTCAAACTGGAAAGATGGTAGACCAGCATTACAGCGTAGGGTTTTCCGTATTCTCCATTGCTTTACTAACTCAGTTTCTGCAAGAGTCTGACGTGTGTTTTGCAAAATGTACCTGCTCAAAAGAGTTTTAGAGCACCATAAATGTATTGAAATAGTTGTCAGGATTTCTGGTTTAATATTAGCTCTGTGGCGTAGTAATTTTTTGTGGCATAGTAATTCTGTATGACTCCAATCCCAGTTAAGATAAAACATTCAGAACTGGGAGGTCAGTGAAGTTGCAAATAAAACAGGATCCTTTAAATTGAAGCTTATCCTGATATTACCATGTGGCAAGACTGCTGTTAGGTTAATGGACTTCTGGAATTGCTCCATCCTGATATTTGAAGTCACGTGTGAAATTGAATTTCCATGGGCAACAGATGTCACCTAGGTGCCCTGCTATATTTCTTACATTGTTTGAAATACACACAGCTGAGTTGCTCAAAAGGATAATAGTTTGCCTGTACCCTCCCCGACAACCTGACATTCTCCACCTCCTGCAGGACATTCCTTGGCTTTATTCATTTCAGCACAAAAAAAGTTCTAAGATCTACCAGCAGAACTTCATATTTTAAAACCATGAACACATTTCTTTCTCTTCTGTGGAATTTCAGGACTAAATCCTTTGTTAGCTTTTTCAGAAAGAAATTTAATTGCTCCCAAGCTAGGGTGCTTTATGCCAGGTTTCAGCCTGTAGCCACTTCTTACTGCCAAGTTCTGAACCCTGAAAATAAGGGCTTATAGAACTGCTGACACAACCTTAACTATAATAATGCGAATGACACCACCATAACACTAATGATAAATGGCATACATTTTAAAACATTTAAAATGATCATAGCCTTAAAGTCAAACACATCTGGGAAATATTAATGGTATATGAACTACCCTGTATGGATCTGAATTATGAACAGCACAGAGATGGAAAGAGATAAATTACATAATAAATCACTTTACTTATTGTATTGTTTACTTTAAAAAAACCATATATACTTTCGGTTTATGCAGCCTGTCAGATGTTTGAAAAAAGATGAATAGTTCTCAATTCATATTTATTCCAAAGAATGAATATTTAGCACTCTGTGGTGTCACACTGACTTCAGAGAAATAATTATAGGATATGGTTTTACCAGCAATGATCCTCGGAGGCCATTGACTTTGTATATATTTAGTATAGTTTCATCCTCTGATCAGTTCATTCTTTTTTATTTCATGAATGTATAGAATTCAGGTGTTTTTCAACTCTCATTTTTAATTTGGCAGAGATGGCGTGTGCATCATCTCTGATGGTGCTAAATGGATAATTGAAGAAAATATTTCACAGTGTTTTTACTGCATAATAGTACTCTAATTCTCAAAACCTGTATAATAGTTCTAGATTTTATTTTTCCCAAATGTCACTTGACAAACTTATTAAGCACTAGGGATTCAGGGAGCTTTCCCAATCCATTTTAACCATAAGAACATTGGATTTGTGTGAATAAGCCATTTTAAAATGTTTCACTTAGTACTGAAGTAATTATAATTTATGGGCAAAATTCAGATATGTACCTGAGACACAAGGATTTTTCAAGGGGGCTGACAATGGGTCACAAGCCCCACAGTCAGCTTAGGCCCATCATGATAATATCCCAAACATATCTCCCATCCTGTTCCACGGTGGTCCACTGGTTCTTATCCTTTTCTTTTTCCTCTTCTCCCTTTCATTTTCCAACCCCCCCTTCTCCCCCCCGCTGCCTTCTTCAGTCTTCACTCATGAGTGGGCCTTTAGTAGGGTTTTTATTGCTTTGCTTCAGGTGTTGAGGAGCCCAGCACAGGAGGTTTCGTTATCTAGGACAGGTTTAAAGGTGACATGCAACCTGAAATCTTTCGATCATCATTTTTGGACTAGTATAATTGTACACAGGGAGGAGTAACACTGTAGAGGCAGTGAACATTGAGCACTAAACAGTGTTTTAATACATTCAACACGATAATTGATTTTTTTCTTCTTGAAAGCATGAACTTTTTGTGTTTGTTTTTTAATTTGTCTACTTCTGATGTAATTTTTCCTTTTGTCCACAGCCCAGGCACTTTTTGTTCTTTCGCTTCTCTCACAACTAATGCTTTTTCCTCTGGTCTTTTCTGTCCTATTTTTTTTTTGTTTTCTGTTGGTTGGCAACATTTAGTTCTACTCCTGCTGACAGCTCAGCTCTGGAAGTTTTGTTTCCAGCATATGATTTATTAAATCTGCTATACTGAACAGCTAAGAAGGCTCCTCCCCTTTGCTTCCTGCTGTCTTTAGAAAATGTTTCATTTCTTATGGACGATGACATTCCCAGTCACCATTTTTCAAACAGTCTTAGAACAGTAACAGAATGGTAGAAAATGTAAAAAGAGCCAAAGCTAATAAATATTGTAAGATTTTGAGTTTGAAATGTGCTATTCTCTAATAGTATTTTTTCCCTAACATTTTTTAAGTTTTTGTTAAGAAAAAAACATAGAGAATGTTTTTCTGCTTCTCTGCCTTTAATCTACTGTAAAGTGTAAGGAAAAGTATTTTCCTTTTGTCAAAGTATAATCTGGAGGTAATGTTTTTATTTCAAGTGAAACTTAACTGGAGGAAACTTTTGCTTCAGTACAGAAAAGGCACAAACAAAAGTTCCACAGAAAGATGCTAACAAAATCACCCCACAGTTCTAAAATTACTTATGTTTTAAGATGGCTTATAGGTTTTAGACTTGCAGTTATATGTTAAGAGTAATTGTTGTTCATCACACAGCAAACTAAAGAAGGAAAATGAGCTTTCAGAGTCTTCCAAAAAGAAAAAAAATTGTAAAAAGGGGAAAGTATTTTGAAAGGTATTAACATTTAAAAGAGTATTTTTTTATTATTATTATTGATTAGATGTTGATATCTAAAGGCCAGGTTCCATGAAATGCAATTTGCCACAAATAGCGAAATAGCCTTATATATTCATACGTTGTGATTTGAAAGAACAAAATCCTTAATACCCAAGTTTTCAAACAAAAGTAGCAAGTTTAGAAGTTCTGAAAGATGGAATGTCTTCCAAGATATTCTTTACAGGAGAAATGGGGGAGGAATTTTTTTTTAGTGTTGCAGTAGTTGTGTATAATCTGAAAGTTATTTTTAATTATCTTTGCAAACATATGTGTTTTAGATTGATTATATATATTGTCAAATCTCATTGTAATAATTTTGAGTTATTAATTTGGAGATTTTTCACAGCATTTTAAGATCTTGGATTTTTCTCTTCTGTTTAAAGATTTTTCACCCAATTATTGTTTCATCAATCTCTTTCAAAAATACTCACCAAAGTAAGAGTTTGAGTCTCTTGAAGAGATCTGCAAACATGTTCACACCTTGAATTATGGTGGTTGTAATACTTAAAGACAGTGAAATACAGAGCTGGTGCTCCAGGTTCTGTATCATTTGTTCTATATTCCCCGCAGATTATTGTGCACTGATGACATATTATGTGCCTGAAACTTACTGGTCCTGCGCTGGATCCCAGTGAGTCTCAGAGTACAATTATTCATTAAGAGCTGTATATCAAAGCCAGAAGAACATTGATGTGATTCACAATATCCCATAAGGTGGTGTCATCTATTTTATTAAACTACTCATTGTATTTTTGGATAAAATGGAAGTTAATGTGGGCTGTGGTCCAAAAAAGCACTTTAGGCTTGTTAAACATAAATAGTTTCACTGACCTTGGTGACACTATTCATTAGTTTATAATTATTTATATATTTATTTCTGTATTTAAGCATTCACTGAAGAGCCACAATGGCAGGTAGAAACCCGCAAATTTAACTTTTTGTTTGTTGCTTTATAACACTTACTACCCAATATTACTTTTGACATTTATTATAGTGAATGGAAAAGAGCTACTGCTTGGTACCAATGTGTTAGAAGAGGCCCAATTCTGTTTTTTATTGAAGAAACATTAATATAGAACTAATCTGTATGGTGTTGTATGACTCAGATTTTACTTTCTGGAACTCTTCAAACCCTTCAGAACTTTTTCTTCTTTTTCTAAGTAAACATCAAAAAAAGTATCGTGATTAGTTGTGTCCTGAAGTTTGCAGTTGCACAAGTTGTAGCATTAAAAAGATTAGTCCATCAGTGTTATTTTGAGCTGAATTTGCAGAGACACTGATGCTTATTTTCAAAAACTGTGGTTGTGACTTGGAGAGGGGAGAGATGGGGATAGACACATAGATGCCAGTAAGTTGTGTGTCTTTATGGCACTTATGTGCATATATTGTTTGCTTAGTGTTTTTTCTATAGGCAGCCAAGAGAGATGATGTCCCCTCAACCCTCTTGTGGACTTTGATTAAAGACTACAGAGATAAGAGGAATAATTGTTGCTGTAGTCTTAGGATTCTTGACGTAAATCATTCAAGCAGTAAATTATAAAAACACATTTTGACACCTAAAGGTTCTATAATTTAAGCATCTGGTAGTGACAGAAATAGGCAGGTGGTGTCACCATTACTTTCTCCATTTGAGTTGCTTTAGAATACATTGATGTGTCATTTTTCAAATGACATGCAGCAAGCAAGCATCCAAAGGGATCCCCAAGGCTTCTCTGCAAAACTAAGTAACCTAGTGTGGGTTTTTCTTTCTAAATTGAAAGCGAAAAAACTTGTTACATATCTGTGCGTGTAGGAAAGTGTCTACACGTATATGTGTATTTGCATGTGAATGCCCAGGCACGTGTGCTTATTTTGCCAGTAAACTGTTGCTTAAAGAAAAAGCTTTCCTAGCCAGTATAGAGGATTTTTTCTCTGCTGTTACAGGTGTGACTGTAGCATCCGTAGGCATACCCAGTCTAGGTTCAACTGAAAGCAGTCAAGCTGTAGCAACGATGATTTCAGTGCATGCTAAGTGCCCAAATATGCAAATAGCCTGCTGGCTGCCTCTCTGCAGCGCGCCCGGGGACCAGTAATACAGAGCTTTGCCATCATTCATACCACAGCTAGCTTTGGTCTGCCTGCACTCACACATTCACACCTCTGCTTGCTGCGGAGACAAAGCCCTGGTGGGTTATTTGGAAGGCAACGTCTTGTTACAATTTCCTGTAAATGTGAAAATGGTCTTTTTCTAACACTTTTCTAAAGGGAAGAAACAGCATAAGACTGTATTGTGAACTCTAATACAGTTCCTGTGCAGCCTCTAATGTTAGGTAAAGCACAGGAATTGTGTGGATAAGTTGAATATGGGTCAAAGAACTGTATCCAAAGAGTCTACCTGTGCTCCTGCTTCTGTCATTTCTGATGTCTGAAAAGCTGTTGCCTCCACATGTTCTGCTTCAGGTGCCAAAGCATGCTCCAGGGAGAAAGACATACTGTGCATCTATTAATATCAAGATGAGAATAATCAATCAGTTTTTCTCCCATTCAAATAAAAAAAATCTTTGGAAGATTAAGATTTCAGTTCTTTTGCAGAGAATTTATTTTACATTAACTATTTTCTGAGGAATCTTGTTTTAAAAAATAATAGCAAAAAAATCAAAGGTAAAGAATAACACCCTATATTTTTCAGTCCTATGACAATGGACGTAGGATATGGTATAATTCAATGAAATTAGATTTTCTGTTTATTTAGAATCCATTTCACTGAAATAATTCAGAATCAAAGATCTGCTTTCTCAGTTAAGGGGGAGAACAGCCTGGTTGTGCTGAAAATGTGAATAGTCAAGAATCTGACCATGTAATTCTTTATAACAATAGTGAAATGTACTCTCTAGATCCAAATGTTTAAACTTCAGCAGTTCTCATGCAGATTAGGTAATTGTGTGCCTAACTGCCAGCTGTGAATTCAACTGCTGGTTAACTAGCCAAAAATGCTATTTGCAGGTGAATAGAAATACACTTACATATTTTAGCAATGGTGGCAACTGCACGGTATTGAGATTTTTAACTTCACAGAATATGCTGAGTTGGAAGGGATCCACAAGGATTTTTAAGTCCAATCAAACTCTTAGCCCTGCACAGAACCATCCCCAAGAGTCCCACCATGTGCCTGAGTGTTGTCCAAATGTTTCTTCAACTGTCAGGCTTGGTGATGTGACCACTTCCCTGGGGAGCCTGTTCCAGTGCCCAACCACCCTCTGGGGGAAGAACCTTTTCTAATATCCGACCTAAACCTCCCCTGACACAACTTCAGGCCATTCCATCAGGTTGTTTCAGTGGTCACCACAGAGCAAAGATCAGTGCCAGCCCGTCCTCTTCCCCAGACAAGGAAGCTGTAACTGCAATGAGATCTCCCCTTAGTCTTCTCCAGGCTGAACGGAACAAGTGACCCCAGCCACTCCTCATACGGCTTCCCCTCAAGGCCCTCATGATCTTCATTGCTCTCTTTTGGACACTCTATAAGAGCTTTATATCTTTCTTATATTGAGGTGCCCAAAACTGCCCACAATATTCCAGGTGAGGCTGCCCCAGTGCAGAGCAGAGTGGGACAATCCCTTCCCTCAACCAGCTGGTGATGCTTTGCCTGATGCCCCCCAGGACATGGTTGGCCCTCCTGGCTGCCAGGGCACTGCTGACTCATGTTCAACTTGCCATCGGCCAGGACCCTCAGGTCCCTTTCCATGGCACTGCTTTCCAGCATCTCATTCCCCAGTCTGTCCATACAACCTGGGCTGCCCCATCCCAGGTGCAGAACCCAGCACTTTCCCTTGTCATATACTGGTGATTGCCCATCACTATAATTTGTTGAGGTCTCTCTGCAGGGCCTCCCTGCCTTTGAGGGAGTCAACAGCTCCTCCCAGTTTTGTGCCATCTGCAAACTTGCTCAGTATCACTTCCAGTCCTGCATTCAAGGCATTTATGAGGATTTGAAGAGCACAGGGCCTAAGATGGAGCCCTGTGAAACCCCATGAGCCAACTGCTCCCCCATCGCATGTTGTGTTTATCTGTCTGTGTGCTGGACACTTTGTCCAGAAGGATCCTGTGAGACAGTGTTGAAAGCTTTACTGAAATCCAAAAAGCTGGCTTCCCTTGATCAACTGGGTGGGTTACTTTGTCAGGAAATCAGGTTTGATAAGCAGGACTTTCCTCTCATGAAGCCATGCTGGCTGTGACCAATGACAGTGTTGTTTACAGGTGTTTTTCAATACCTCTCAGAATAATTTTCTCCATAAATTTTCCAGGTACTGAAGTGAGACTGACAGACCTGTAGTTTTCAGGGTCTTCTTTCTGGCCCCACTTGAAAACTGGGACAACACTCATCAGCTTCCAGTCAGCTGGGACCTCTCTTGACTCCCAAGACTGCTTAAAAGTCATTGAGAGAGGTTTTGTGATGACATCATTCTGGGATGAATCCCATCAGGTGCCATAGATTTGCAAAGATCCAGCTGGAGCAGCAGATCTCACACAATTTCTGGTGACTGGGAGCTGATTGTTCTCGCAGTCATGGTCCTCCAGTTCAGGACACTGAGACCCCCTTGGTCCATCATGGGTGTTGAAGACAGGTCAAGAAACCATTAAACACCTCTGCCTTGTCTCTGTTGCTGTTTGTGAGGTGACCATTCTCATCCTGTAATGAGTCAATTATATTTCTATACTGCCTACTGCTATTTATATATTTGAAGAAACTTTTTATTGTCCTCCACATTTCTAGCCAGCTTCAACTTTAGTTGAGCTTTGACTGTATGAATTTTCTCCCTACAGCAGCAAGTAGCATCTCTTGTATTCTTCCCATGTCACCTGACCTTGCTACCACTGGGCATACACCTTCCTTTTTTGTCTTACTTCCAAGAGAAGATTCCTATTCAGCCAAGCTGGCCTTCTGCCTCCTCTGCTTGATTTCTGACATTTGGGAATAACCTGTTCCTGTGCCCTTAAGAAGTGATGTTTGAAAAGTGAGCGGCACTGATGGACCCCAGCACCTGCAAAAACCTTTTCCCATGGGGCCTTACTAATTCCCTGAGCAGTCTGAAGTCTGCTCCCCTCATGTCCAGAGCTGAGGGCTTGCTGGCACTTTCCCTCCTGTCAACAGAGAGCATTTTCTAAAAAGTCACCCTGCTAAGTACAACGCTCACTTTTTCTCCTGTCTCATCATATTTCATCAAGCAGTAGTTGCAAATTCATGCTTTGGAGTTCAGTTGAAGTGAATGGTTCTACAAACTGTCAAAAATCACTTTTAACCTTATATTTTTCAGATAATGAAATTTTATGTATGCATAGCTTATAATACTCTAAATTAGTCTTTGATATTGCTCTATGACCGTTGCTATTGATTTAGAGACCGTTTTACTAAATTATGCTTTTGTATTTGAAGAAAAAAAGTTATTACTTTGAAATGAAACAAGAACAATGAAGTGGTGTCAGACATTTGGCTGGACACACTTTAAGCAATCAAAGATTTGCTGGTATGTCCACTGCTGGAATAAGTGTATGTGCTAGAAATGGGGGGAGGGGAGGAAGTGAAATGAAAAAACACAGTCCTTGCTAATACATCTATGGCAGCAAAACTGGAAAGAAAGTGGAAGAGTACCAGAATAAATGTCTGATAGCCTATTCTGTGTAGCAAACAAATGTAAGAGAATTTTTTCCAATGTAGTCTAAGCTTCAGTTACACAGGACACTGGGATGGGGAGGGAAAAGGACCCTAGTAAAGACCTAATCAAGTAATGATTTCCGCAGTTTAAGTATATCCAACCTTATGTTCTCATGTTGAAGTTTTGCGAGTGCGGAGGGCTTGCTTTGTTTTTTTGGAAAGTGCTGATTTGGGGATGTCTAAATCAAAGAACATCTGTTAAATGTAATCAAAGAGCCATGTTAGAATTCAGGTTGAACTGAATATGGAAACTTTCTATTTTCCTTTTTTCTTTTAAGCTTATTCTTATTTTTTCATTCAAGTAATGAGAAAATGAGCAGTAAAAAAGACTGCAAATTCTTTCGATTTTGTCATACAGTCTCTAATCTTTCACATATTTTGTACATCTTCTTTTGCCATTTTGCATTATCGCTAATTAAGTAGCATTTTCAGTACAATGTTATTTTGAATATTCTGTATGTTCTCAGTTCTTCAAGAAAGAAGCTTATACATTATGACACATAAAACAAAAGCAGAAAAGACACAAGAATGCAGCTGTTTATTACTAGCCGATGAAGAATTAAATAACTTTTTTGGACCATCTGCAAAGCTTACTCATATGGCCTCTGCTTTTTACTGTCGTAAAATGTAGCTTTTGAATTAGTGGTGAATTGGAGCTCTGAAATTATCACTACTAATCACGTATTGTGAAAGAATGGAAAATATACTATTCACAGAATCACTAACTATTGCTTGATTTTATAGTTACTGTACTTGCTTTCTGTGACAGTGGCATATTCTATCTTATCTCTTCTTTATTTAAAGCGCTAGTCCTGAGGGAAAGGTATGCCCCTAACTGAAGGTTAGGAGGTGAGAAGGATTGATCTAAATGGGGTCACAAGATTTTCACCTCTCTCTTCACTATGGACTTTTAGTAGAGAGCCCATTGCAGGATAAGGGTGAGCCACATGGATGTCAGAGACTTTGCAAGCAGTAGCAAGGTGGAGCAGGGAGGCACATCTGGCTTTTTTTCCTGAATGCTACTATTCTGAAGCTGAGAAACAAATTATAGGGAGCCCTGGTTAAATTTTGCATCTGTAGGGGATTGCAGAGTTAAGGGTATGGTTTGGTTTGGAAGGGCCATTCAAATATCATCTAGTCCAACCCCCTGGATAATGATGAAGGGGCAGAAGCACCTATCTGATTATGCAGCAGCCCACCTGCAAAGGTCAGTTCAGTATCTCAGGACTGTGGGAGAACTAATTCATCTGTCAAACATGTAGGGTAGGGAGGGAAGGACACGGGGGATGATGCCTCTATTGGTGCTTGCCCAATTTGATATTTTTAGGAACTTGCTGAGGTTGCACATCATCTTATCATCCATGTATTTAAAGAAGTCATTAATTGTTATTGGCTCCAATATTAATCTCTGAAGGACACCAGTAGTAAATTAGTTGCCAATTGAACTGTATCACTGATCCACAGCCTTTGGAGTCTGATAATTCCAGTTTTCTACCCCTTATCATGCACTTTGCAAGTATGTATCTCACAAGTTTGACTAGAAGGACCTATTGAGACTGTTGAAGATGTTTGTAAAGTTAAGGTAAACAATATCATTGCCCTCCGTGTACTCATCTTAAACAATCATCTCATAAGAGGCAGCTGAGTTGATTAGGCACTGCTTCCCCTTGCTAATTCATGCTTGCTATCGCACCTAGTCTTTCACATGCTCGGAAGTGGCTTTGGGAAGGATTTACTTCATAACCTTATCAATGAATACCAGGGCTGTGGTGGTGAAGCTTCCTCCAACTCTCTAAAGCAAGCTTCACCTATTTCCTTTTCTTGATCAGCTGTTCTGCAGCTGATGCCTACCATGACATCACAATAACTTTAGTCCGTTTTCTCCCTCTTACCTCTGAGGTTCCCTCCATGCTGTCCAGGAGCATGAAGGACTGGAGTGTGCCAGGCTCCTCAAGGCACTAATAGCGTGTAGCAGAGACAGAGAGGGCAAAAAGGGGGATATGCCCTCAATGACAGGGAGAGATGCATTTCTTCTGAGATCTCTCAGCTTACTCCCCCTCCCAACTGACCATAGTCTTTACTCCTTGCAGCCAAAGGTAGTCAAGTCCTTTCCATGAGATTTGTCTCCCTTCACCCTGTCTGAAGGACTTAGAGTCACAAGGCCAGGTATCTCACCTCATTATCCAAAGCCCAGGGAGGGAACTGAGATCAGAAAGGCAGAATATATGCGCAGAAACACTCAAACATATGTAACTTGAACTTTATGGGAACCCAAAACAGGAGAGAGCAGAACCAAATGTGTGCGTATTACCAACTGCGTGTAGCACTCTGCAGAAAATGTAGATACTGTCGATGAACGCAGTGTCTCTGGGAGCAATGCACCTCCTCACCCCAACTGAAGATTGCAGGTCACGTCAGAGCTCCTAGAGGAGTGGGAGGTGAATGGAGAGGATGGGATCCATTCCAGGGAGCTGAAATCACCCAAGACAGGCAGCGTCTTGGAAAGGTACTCTGACCCCAGCCAGCTACCTTGAAAATGAACATTTTTAATGAGAAATACGTCTTGTACAGAATGCATTCATTTTGAGGGAGGGAGAGTAAAAGGCACTAGAAGGGGTATAATGAAGAATATTCTTTGTCTGCTGCGTGCACTTGTATCTTCTGAGGCTTGGAATATGAGAGGATCCATAGGAAGGGATTCTTCTATTGTGTGTAAAGGCTGCTAAACATATAGAAGAGGCGCTTGCCAACAGCCTGATATGTAACTGATGGACGGGGTCTATATGTGTAGCTAAAGAGCTAAACAACAGAGGTTAATTGCACTTTTCTTTGCTCAAGGCCTAAGAACTGTGGGGTTTTCTCCTTGTATCTTCAATATCTGGGCTGGGTGGCTAAAATAAGATGTTTGCTTTTGTTNCAAAAAAAAAAAAAAAGGTCAGATGAGGCTAACATTGTTCTCTAGTAAACCACTTTTATTCATATATAATCCAAGGCAGGAAAAGAAAATTTGTGATTTCTGTCAGAGTTTGAGGAGAAATGGGATCTATATTTAGGACTTTCATTGTATATTTTCTTGCAAACTAAGCTTTTGAAATAATCTGTATTGTAGACTTGTGTGCTTTGAGGAAAAATATCTGTGTGTATTTCTGGATATCCTTCACTCAGAGGTGTGTATGTATGTTTAGGAGAAATTGAGTATTGCAGGGAACCAGATGTTGTGACAATCCCCAGCTGGGCTTTTGGCATCTAATGGCTACAGTCACCTGGCATGAGCTAGACCAGAACATGCCACAAGGCAAGTTATGAACAGTAGAGTTGATGTTGAACTTCAATCATATATGCTTAAGTTTTATTTAAGTTGCATACAGATTAATTCAAATACAACTCTGGCAGAACCCAGAATAACATGTTTGAAGTTAGTGGAGTCACTAAATTGTGAAGTGTAGGAGATCATAACTGCACCTGCTATTATAAAACAGTTAAATAGTACCGATTATAAAGTATTGTTAAATATTAAAATGAAGTTTATTATATCCTAGCACAAACAAAAAAATTTACTCAAATGCATGGAATAAAATAATACTTTTATTGATTTAAGCCTCCACAATTCTTCTAGTAGGTCACAGAGTCACAAAACATGATAAAAAGCTGGCTTTACTATCAAGACCTCTGATGGCTTAAGGATGTGTAAACAGTTCGCAAGACCAGGCAGATCCCATTTGGCTACACATCTGAACAGCCTCATGTGAAAATGTTATTTCAGGTAACATCTTGCTGTTTTTAATGAGGATTTGTCATTAGTCAAACTTTACTTTATTCAAAGACTTTGCTGCATATTTTAAGGAAAAAAAGCAAAGGATTCTGACAACAAAAGTTAGACCAGCGTGGTATGAAAAAAACTTTTAGAGTCACAAACTGTTTTTGAACCTGGAAATCAGAATAATTTAATAAGGTTTGCTGTATTTGATACAAACTGCTATGAAGGGAAAGAAATCAAATGAGCAGAGGCCCTGAGGAACCTGGCTTAGATCTCTTCTAAGATCCCATTAGAATTCAGTTCAGGAAGTTGGCTGGCATATTTGCCGTGGTTATCACTGGCATGCTGTGTATTATTTATTTCTATCAGCTACTGAATAGAGATATAGAAACATATGCTGTCAATTATATTGAAATCTATTTGCTTCAGTATCTGTGGTTTCAGGATAGGACTGAGTTCCACCAAAGTCCAAAACAAACCATTGCCCCCACACAACCTTAGGCTGCTGATAATGCCGAGAGATAATTTAAGGTATTGACTGGCTGTGTTTATTAATGTTTAGCACTTTTCATAATTCTAACTAAGCATTTCTAAAGGAATGGTAATTTTGGCCAGATTCCAAGTGGGCAGTTTTATTCTGGCAACCCTTATTGTTCTGACAGCTTCGGCTGACTATGTAGTCTTGCTCCTATCATCGCCTTTCCTTCATGAATATGGTAAGTTGGTGGTACTTAGAGACGTGTTCTCACTCATTCTATGTCACCCCTGTTTATATGGGCATTTATAGATCCATGTGGTAAACTGGATTAAGGAACCTGTAAACTAATCCAGTAAAAATCAGTAATTTTAACCTTACCTATTTCCAAAGCAAGTGATGGTACAGAGTGGGAATACAGTACCAGCTTTGAGAGGAAAGTGATTTCTTTTGGCTGTAATGATAGGGTACATCTACACCAGTTTGATGTGTTTGTTATTTATTCCTGTACAGAGCTCCCAAATATGACATATTTTCAGCAGTAAATGAAATAATATCTATATTTACTGATGTCCAACTGTTTCAAGTGGAGGGCTAAACATGTTTCAGAGAAATCAAGGGGATACAGTCTGTGCTTTGAAAAAGGTTCCTACATCTGTTCAATTTGCTTTTGTTCTTTTTTTGGGATTAAAAAAGAAAGTTATATCCACCCCCTCTGAGTGATGTATGGAGAGTTCACCAGCGAATACAGGTACAGCTAGTTTCTGCCCCTCATCCCTGACGCATGTGTTTCTGTGTGTCCTGGATTCTGAGATTGATCGGGAGCTCACTATCCACCAGCAACTCCCAGTTGGCCTATGGTGATGTGGATACCAGGACTAAACCCTCACCTGTCTTTCAGTCTCCAATAGCAAAGCTGAATGCACTTTGTTTTCTCAGATTTTCCATCTTCTTTTTTTTTTCCCCTTTTTTTTCTTTCTTTTTTTCTGCCTTCTCTTTGGCTATTCTATCTATGTTGGGGGAAAGAAAAAACCCTTGAGGAAATGCTCACTAAGACAAGGTCAGCTCAGATTTCCCCAGACTTACTGAGAGACAAGCTGAATGGCCACTGTTTTCTATGTCATGATATGGTATGATGTGCTGTGATATGGGGCCAGTTAGAAAGCTGATAAGCAGTCGTAGCAAAGAAAGGGAAGCAGCTTTTTGGAACATTCCCAGCTCATATGAGCATTGCTCTGGCAGCTGCAGTAAAAGCAGCGGGAGGCAGCATCCCATAGCAATGAGGCTGATTTAAGTACTTAGGTTTTAAAAATGTTTGGTGCAGGGATTACATCTTCAATTCAACAACAAGTACACACTTTTTTTCATATGTTTTCAGGACTGCAATTTAGATACACCAGAGTTCAGTGTCACCTAACCCTTAGTCTGGATTTGCCTGCATGAGCCTGAATAATAAATTCTGATTTATTCAAGAGATCTGGGTACATTTTCATTGGAATTAATGGTTTACTTTTATAAATAAACTTTTTGGTTGGTTTGGTATCTGTGATGATTTGAAAATGTATTACATAAACTAAATGCGAGAACAGTTTTTCTGGCAGATTAATATTGTGAATCTGACAGTCAGGTTAGTGTCTGGCTCTTGATTACACTAGAAATTAGTGGTAGAACTGAAATTAGGAGCTCGGATCACCAATAAACCTCTAATATTGGCATTATTTGCATAATTTAAATATATAACTCTGCTCAACATACCCCAAAGAGCATCTGCAAAATATGTAATACAGATTATATCATCTATGAAAAAGAGTGAGAGAATGAGTGGCTCATGTTTTATACTCAGAGGCTGACATTAACTGCTCAAACAAGAATCGCATTCCAGTATTACAAGATAGAGTGCAAATCCAGGGGCAAAATTTGGCTCTAAAGAATTGAATAGAAATTATTCTTAGAAAGGCTTCAATTATCTCCACAGTAAAACTACTAGAATCCTCATTTTCGTCACTACAGACACTTGATGGAAGTAGCAGATGGCCGCACAAAGCATTCATGCTATTTTATTTGAGATTTTAATGTAAACTAAAATCATAAAATAATTTAAATAAGACTTTAAAAATTGGCACAAGAATTCTTAGTTTTTGAAGGCTATAAGTCTAAAAAAAATCTTGAAGCAACCAGAAAACCAAACTTCTATCTTGGTTTATCTTATTCTATTATTGTCATAGAGTCATTACTTTTTACTGCACAAATCTCTTAATGTTTATTCTTTTTACATATCAGGCTAATACCTTCTTTTTTGCTGGTCCTTAATAGAACACTCTAAAGCCATCTAGGGTTTTTGGCATTTCAGTTAAAAATTACTTGGTAGAAAAAGTTTTTCCCACTCAACCAGAATTCTGGCACTGGTTTTAGTCTGTTTGTGGCTAGAAGTGTTCAGGGATGCTAGAGGCAATTATGAGACTCCTGCTCTCTGATTTCCCTGCAGGAGAAAGTCACAAATGGCAGGATTGGTACATGTGGGTGCATCTTCACTAGTCCCTGTCACAGGTCATGTAACCACAATAGTTAAGATCCCGTTTTGTCATATCAGTAGCATCTGTCAGCAGGCTAGCAGAGTGGGAATTAGCATTTGCACCTTATTAAGGCTATAGTAAGCCCTGTTGCTCAGTGGAGTCTTCAAGTGCCTGGAAGGCATTAGGCATCACACAGATACATTGACCTCTGCATTATGGAGGACTCTTCAGTTTTTTCTCCCTTGCTCATAAGAGCATGATTTTTCCTGTTGTGTGATTTTGAAGCACACAAGAACATTAATAATAACTGTATAAGCTGAAATCACAGCAACTGCTGTTGACAACAGTCATGATTTAATTACAAAGATTGACTCTATGTACCTCTCCATCCCTAAGAAGAGATGAGAAGGTATTGTGAAGTATGCTATACCCAGTATAAAAAGGAGTTTAGAAAAGATAGCAACCCTGAAAATCCTAGTTTAAAAAGACTATTAAACAGGGCAATTCTCTGAGTAAAACCAAAGCATCTCATAAAAATTAATTCAACATAAGTTTAGTAAAGTAAAATTGCATGTGTTTTCTCTTTGTGTTTTGTTATCCATTCACTTTTTCCGTTTAGTCACATTGTTGAGATGAGCATATACCCCATCAAAGAGTTATAGGATTATTAGAACATGATTCTCACTTGACAGCAAAGGTTTGGAGATTTAATTTGTTCAGCTGCTGTGATCTTGCTGAAACAACCGTGTACCAAAAGAAGGATTCCACATTTTTTTCTCATTCTGTTTCTCAAATATTTACTCTTATGAAATGGCTTAGCACTAAGGGTCCATGTTGTCCTTTGGAATCAATGGAGTTGGGCAGGCACATCTGGTGACAGAATTAGACTACCTCCTTTTTTTTTTTTCCCCTCTTAATTCTTCAATAGCAGGAGCTGCCAGACCTAGTATTTATGAAAAACAAAAACCCTGTCATACTTAAATTTAAACAAATATTTGTGACTTAGTTTTTNAACAGCAACTTTAACTGATGCCAGATTATGTATTTATATCACAGATCAGGCTGCAAATTCATTCTTTTCCAGAGAGGCAGAAAGATCATGTAAAACTGGTGACCACATGTTGACAGGCTGCATGATTTAACAAAACCAGAGGCAATAATTTAAAAGAAAAATGTTTTATTTTCTGCCAGCNTGCTCAAATCACTGTAGTTAGTATAAAATTGTCTCTGGAACTATTTCCTGTAAGTTAACCGGACATATGATTGTATCCTTTCTATTTTGAATACTGAAACTCACATTTCATCTGTCTTGTGTAGAGCCTGTCAGGTATAATAGCTCTTTGTGATGGTTCCTTCTTTTCTTCTTTCTTTTCTGTAGCTAAACCCCCACCCACAAACCTAATACAATTGCTGGTTTTAAGCATCACTTATTTAGCTATTACTAGCAGTCATTCTACCTCTTTCCTCTTTCGATGAGCTTGTAGATCTATCAACAGGTAAGTTCCAAGATTAACATGCAGTATTTATGGGTGTAAACTTCCTCTCGACTTCAAATCATTTCTGGTTTACCTGACTGAGGTTATCCCAGCAATGACAGGTTTCAAATACAGTAAGGTGGAATTTTCAAACGCAACATTTGGTGCATCATTTCACTGGGAGCAGGATTTGCCAGCACTGTGTAGTTTTGAAAATCGCACCTTAATCCTTTTGAACATCTCTGTGAATAATGATTTTTAGGGAGTATCTCAAGAATTCATCATTTTATAGAATGCTTCTTCTTGCTTCTGAGTTTGGCTATTTTAACCTGACTCTGTAATTTTACACCAAAAATTCTGAAGTGGTGTAAAAGAAATTCTTGCCTGCTTTTGACTCCCCATGTTGAAAGACTTAAGTTATCTTATGACTAGCAGCAGAACACCATGGCCCAATATGATGCTGCTTCAGATATGGAGTAAAATAATCTTTAAATGTATTAATTGAAATATTGAACGTGGAAATTATAACTGTTGTTGCTGCTGCATTCAGTGTTGAAATTTTTTCATTGTTTTATTGTGGGGGAAAAAAAAGAGATTGACTAAACAAACTTGGTCATTTTACGTTTTCTAGTCTTCATTTTAGCAATCAAGTATCTTATCAAAGGGAAGGTTTAAGAGGGTGACTTGATCATGGACCATAATTACCCAGCCAGGGAGAAGATAGCAGATATTTGGAGTTTCTTTTGTTTAGTGGACAAAGGAATTGCAAGATTCAGTGACTGAAAGCTGAACTCAGCAATGTTGAAACAGGAAAAAAACCCACAAAATGTTAATGGTGAGGCTAATTTAAACATTGCAGCTGCTTAGCAATAGAAATTCTTTACATCTTTGAGTTTCCAGATTAGGATCGATACTTTTGCAAAAGAAACCACAATTACAGGGTAATGTTATATGCCCTGCCTCATGATGAAGACAGTTCCTAGATAATTGTAATATCCCTCTCTGATTTCCTCTCTAATCTAGACCTGCGAAATTTTACAAGAGGGTGCTGTATCTGCTGAGTAACTAAAAGGTCACTAAAGGCAAGGAGTTTTCAGAAAGGGCTCTTATCTTTGAATCCTGTTTTGTTTTGTGGTTTTATGTCACTCATATTTCGCATCTATGTGACTGGTTGGCCCTTTTTGAGAAATTGTTTTAGCAAGGATCTTTGGTACTTGTTTGAGATGTAGCTGGGGCAGCTGCTGGGCAATATTTCAGTACCCTGATAATTTTAATACCTTTCATACATGCAGTCTGATGGATTTAGGATATTGCTATTCTTGGTGGTAGTTGAACATTGTTGAAGAAGATATACATTACTTAGGGCATGAGATTTATGTCTCAACTGTTAAAACTTTAAGGCTTTTGTCTAAGTGTTGCATTTTACAGTTTCAGGATTGTAATTGGTTGTACATGTGCTTTAAGGAGAGGTTTTGGTATATCATTATTTTGGCCATAAAATGCATGTGGCATCAGGTCTACTCTGACCAGTTAAAATGCTTTCTGAGGAGAATTGGAAAGGAGAATATCTGAAAACTTTATTTAGATATTAAATCTTGGGTCTGCTACAAGTGCCTGTAAATTAAAATATATAGGGACATACTTCCAGCACAGCAGTAACCACTGTGTGAGGCAGTTCCTGGTCTGGCTTGAGTGCATAACCTCTGACAATACTCTTGGCATATCAGGAAATGCATGAGGCCAATAATGTGTGCAGCCAGTACTGATATCTGTAAAGGGAACAATGAGGGAGGTCCTTCTTCTGCAGCCAATATAGGCTTCATTTTTATCGCAATGTATCAAAAATGCCAAAAATCTAACAATATCCTTTTTCATATGACCTTCGGCCCTTCACTGGTGTGCATGACATTTGCTGTCCACTGTCCCAGAGTGTTAAAGAGAAAGTGCAAGGGAAGTCAGTGAAGGCTGAAGCCTGTCCTGGAATATGTAAACAGTAATAAAAGTTGTTTCATTGGTGGTATATGTGAAAGAGATGCCTGCTCGTGAAAATCTTGTGGTCTTGTGCTCTGCTGGCACTCATTTACACTAAACTGCTCAGGGTTCAAGCAAGGCGGCTAAAAGTGAAAGGCCTTGAAGCTCATTCATACTCTACTGAGTCAATGGTTCAACAGCTAACACTGCACCTTGGAGACTGAGGCTTGTCCTTCTAAGCAAGCGAGCTTCAATAAATCCATCGGTGCGATTCTGGAGGCAGCCGTGTCTTCCTAAGACTGCAGAAGAAAAAATTTGCATGCACTATTTGATTTTGAGCATTCAGGCTGCTTTTTTCATGTTTTTGGTTTTGTTTCTTTTTAAGATGTACTGGAGGTATTTTAAAACCAGGTAGCCTGAGTATCAATGGCAGAGCGATCTCTGTCAGTACAAGTTTTATCCCAGGCAGCAAAAAACATTCAGAGAGCAAGGCTGACATTAGTAGGACAGCTCACTGTCTGTTCCTGTTGAAGTTATATTGTCAGTTTTAAGATAGCTCAGTTGTGACTCTGAGCTGGAATAGCTCCTTTGGACTGCAGTGCCAGTGTCCTTTATCCCTTCAACACTTCTTTACAGAAAGAAGGTCTTGTAAAGACTCCCGTGAGTAGGGTTCAAAACTAGAACTTGGGCACGTTTTATGTAGACCCACCCATCAGTGTATGCATAACTTTTAGATGGGAAGGAGAGAACTAGGATATGATGAGGATGAAAATTTTAAGAGTGGCTAAGGAGACAAAGAGTGTTATTCTCTTCAGAAAGGGTCTCAGTATTGTAGTAATTGAGAACACACCACTAAGAGATTATTTATGTGGGAGCAGTGAAAGAGAGAGGTTAGAATTCTTGCTTTTTTCCCTGGCTCTGGGAGCCAAATTGAAGTGGATAGTTAGAGAGAGCACAGCCAACTCTAACAAAATCCCTATTTAGGTCATCTGTAAAAGAGTAAACTTGAGTTGCCTGAAGGCAACATTGTGCTCTTAGGCCTTTTGGCAGTAGTAAAATTTAATGGTATGGACAAACTACCTGGCATAGACACAACTTTTATAAAAGTAATAAAATAAAATAGTTTTCACCTGTACAGCTTTTTATTTCAGAGTTACCACTGGTAAAACAATGCTATAGAAAATAATTGCCATAGTTGATAGAAATGTTGCAGCAAAAATTTTTGCAATTGCTCTGACTTAGGTGAGGAATATATTGGCTATTTATTCATTCTTGAAAGTATTGATTTAGAACCAGATTAAAAAATACCTCACCTAAAGTGTTCGTTCTTAAGGACAGTGCTCACAAAAGAAGTATAGTCAGAAATTTGGATTCTGTTTGTTTCAGAGTGATTTATTTATGTAGTAGCAGCTAGTTAGGACAAAGAGTAAAGCTCATATTTAAAGTGCAATATACTATATAACATTTTTAATATTGTGTGTGAGATGGCATATGTGTACAGCCTGGACTGAAGCTATCTGGCTTTGCAGTTTCAAGTACTACATTTACCTCAAGCAGGTAGATGTGACTGACACGCTGTGGCATTGCATCTCTTTTGTTTTCCTCACATCACCTAATGGGTGCAGCTTTTCATATTTATGTGATTGTCATCATTCACAGCTACAGTCACAATCTGGCAACAGTGTACCTGTCCTCTTTCTTTGGTTACCCATAGAAAAACTATGGTAAAATGACACTTTTCATCCTAATGTCGAATAAATTACTTCTTTACATATGCAGTAATATATTCTCTTGTCACGTAACTCTTGTTATTGTTAATTGGAATTGCTTATGTTCATTGAGGGAGGAATACTTTTCATCCTGTTTTGAACGAAAATCTGTAATCTTGGATTTGCTTCTAAACTTCAGTCATGAGGAGAGCAGTGCAGGAAATTGCTGCTGTTCCACCAAATTAGCTTCTCAGATATCCTTTTAATTGGAGACCATAACTCAGATTCTTAGTATCCTAGGAAGTTGAACAGTACAAATTGAAATACATATATTTCCAGTAAAGGCTCAGTTCAAAGAAAGCTTTTATACACAGATGAGTCTGCTAACAAATAGCATGTCATATGATAATGAGACCATGTTTTCTTACACAGTTTCACATTTTGTAAGTGCACTGCTGTGAAATGAGTGTTTGTCTACTCTCTCTTAAACTGACAAATCGCTGCTAGGGACAAGTGTGCCCACTATAGACAGAACATAGGTATTCAAAACAGAGTCTAAACTCTCAATTAGAAACGCATCACTTCCAAATGCAGTATATCACACTTGTTCAGAACATTCATTTCCGCCAAAGTATTCTGTTTTTAATGTAAAGACTTCAATTTATGTTTAAGGACAAGCAAACTATAGTACTTTGACAGCCGTTCACACTTAATTTCTTTGCATTAAACCAACAGCATTCTTTTCCACAAACATCCATTGTTAGGACAATGCTCTCAGACGGAATTTATGAGAAATGGAATTATGTTACCAAGGAGATAGCATTTACTATAATGAAGAGTAGATCCTAGAAAATGGCCCCTTTTACAGCAGCTCAGAACAGAGCCACAAAAGCAATTGATTGGTCTTGGCATTTAGTCTTATATCAGCTGTGTCATCCATAGCTTCAGGAGTGAGAACACTAATCTGAAGTGACATTTCTGTTCTGGCGGGCTTTTCTGCCCTGATGAAAGCAATTACTTCATTCCTAAATGATAATTTGCAGGAGTTTCAACCACTTTAATTGATAATTTTTTGTTCTGAGAAGTTCAATTGTGAAGTGATTAACTGATTTGGTAAATAGAAATTTAAGGTGTGAAATGTACAACTTGCTCCAAGGTAAAGTGCTGTTTATTGGGTGCTGCAAAATTGCTTAATAAAACTGCAGTTTCTCTATTATCATGAGGCTGGCAATTACTTAGTTCAACATAGGAAGGAAGAAAAGATCAAAACACTAGTGTTCTAGTTGTAGAGTTTGGGTTTGAAGAAATGTGTCACAGCTCACTTAATGGTTTCTCTTTCAAAGTGTATATTAGTTTTAAAGGATTGTGCAGGATGGCAAGTTTTTAATCCTTAAAAAGCCTGCCAGGTTCCTATTATTATGTTTTAATGACTCACTTTGGAAGTAAATCCCATTATTTAAACACTGCAACAAAGGTGCTCATTGGCGATAAAAAATTCAGTTTAATGATTAGTTCAAGCATATACAAATATTTTCTTTGAATCAAGTTTACATATTTAAAATAAAAGGATCCTTTTCTGTGAAACCACAATCCCTAAAAACCATCTTAAGTCTCACTGCTATAATAAAAGCTTGGTTTAATAAAGGTATTCTTTTTCCTAAGTTTCACATTATTTCTGCAGTAATTGTTAAAGTACTTTTGGCAAAATCTATTTTTGGTGTCTACAAGGAAAAGAAACTTTTTAATAGAAATCGATTCTGGGATATTTTCCTATATAGTGAAAAAATAATGGTCATTTCATGTGTTAAATGAGAAATATAAAGCAAAAATGAAGGTCAGACTGATTTAGCACATCAAACAGTCTTTGTCAGCCAAGCTTAATATATCCTGAGTTTGTGGAACAAATGAAATTTTGCTGCTATGTTACACTTTGCTTCCAAACAACCATTACAACTGGTTTTATATATTGTGTGAGCATCAGACCATCAAACAGTGCATCTTTACTGACGTGTTGCTGCAGCGATGATCTACAGCAGCAATCTGCCATTTATATAAGGGCAAAATGTGCATCTATATTTAGTTGTGAAATTGGCCTATTATACTCTTGATGTTTACAGAGGCTAACATAAATTAATGATGACAGCTATGAGCAGTGCATTAGTTAAGCAGCAGAGTTTTTACCTTGAACTTGAAGGTTCCAGCTTTAACTTCCAGCATATACTATACAGCTTTCTTCACATATTAAAGAATTCTGAAAACATTAATTTTTCTTGGACAGCATTAAATGACTTCAATTTATGGACTAGGCCATTGGTGATGATATCAGATAATGGTTTAGTTAACACATTTGGCAAACTTTTGCCCTGTGAAAATGGTGATAATTATGGTGGGGCAAAAATGAATGCCCCTGGAAAATGTTTGCTCATTGAAAAGGTCTGATTTTACTGACTTTGAACTGAATCAGAGATCAGATGTCCCTTGTCTGATGAAAAGAGCAGTCTGAGGAAGCAGTCTGCCTCTCCAGGTTACATACTGCACTTTCGCCTGAGTCTCCTCATGCAGCTCGTGTCAGAGCAAGTATAGGCACTGTGGTAACTATAGATTCCAGTTAACTATGACCACAGATCTGACAAGTATGCAGGTGTTCAAAGGTTCACAAGTTAAAATGCTGAAGTCTTTGATGAATTTTTGATGGATGAATTTTTAATACAAGTCGACCTTTTTCCTTTGAGGCTGCATGCTAGATTAATTGATAAATAGTGAGACTGAGCAATGTTCAGATCTCCTAAGCAAACAAGTAGAAAAATCCATAAAAATCTGCCGTCTGGCTTCTCAGATCTACTTAAAAAAGAAAGAAGGCAAAATTTAATGTGACTTTTGATTTTCCTCCTTTCCTCTTTTTTTTGGAGGATTTTGCCCCACGAAAGTAGTCTTCTCTTTTAAATATCGAAACTGTTATTATTAGTCTTGAAGTTCTTGTACTCTCAGTTCAGAAACAATCTTTGTGAAAAGAAAATCTATGAATAGGAGAGTAGGAAAAAAAAAAGGCAAAGGGAGGGATAAAACATCAAGTCAAAAAGTTGTCTCAAAAGAAAACAAATCCCCAAAGATAGCCAAATGCAGTGTAGAATTAGAGGTAAACATATTAACATATTTTCATTATCAATTTTTCAGAACTAATTGAATTAGTCTTAGGAAGTTGGGAGAGAATTTTTTCTTCTTTTAATTCACATCTACAGGAGAATTAACTCTCTTGCTTCATTCTTTTATATTCACTGTATCTACTATACTGAAAAAATATTCAGTTTCATGCATATTTGTAAACTCTCTAGAGCCTAAGCTTTAGAAAAACAGAACAATAACCAAAAAGCCCCTTGATAATAGCAGGCTTTAGCCTCCTGCTGCCACCAGTGATGATGTTTGACTTGCTAGACTAGATTTTTCAACTGCAATATGTGCAATTATGCAGTGCAGGCTACTCTGCTTTACTTCCTTCTTCTTTACTCCAGTCTAAATAATTTTTTTGTAGTCTGAAAATGTGCACTGCTGTTCAGATTAATATCCACCTGGATGGAACACTGTTTTTGAAATGTTGCTATTAGCTTTTGAAAAAAAACTCTGGAATAAGAAGAGTCACAGGGAATTAAAATAAATAAATATTCCAAATAGTTGGATCATTTAAATATTGATGCTACTCCATTCATTGGACTTCTAATTAAGTGTAATTGTACAACGACATCAGTGAAGTAAGAACATATTTTTGTATGCCAGAACATGGCCTATGGATGGTCATCTATAGGTCGAGTGGGACCTTATCTTAATGAATTGCCCTGGCATTAAGAGTCAGCTTCTAAATGTATTTGTTGTTATAAATGGGCTAAACTACCCTCATTGTTTGCACTGGTCAGCTTGAAGCCTCAGAAAAGATTCTTAAGGATGTGACTGTGAGGGCACAGGTAATCAATTATTCCTATAAGTGATCAGAATGTATAAACATTTGTATTAGTTCAATTTTCATAGTAATTCACTACATTGCACTGATATAGAAACAGAAATTGCATAAATAGGCTATTAATAAAATAGGAAGGGATCTAAAGTTGATTTAAATATAAAAATGTCCAAAGTATAGTAATACTCTGTCAGATCATATTAACATGGAACAAAGTAAGAAAAAGATAAGTGGATCTTTCTGTGTAACTCATATAGAATTGCACAAATGCACACCCATGGAGTCAGGAACAGCATAAATTTATTTCCTTATGTAATGCTATAACTATGCTTAGTAGCAAGTGAGCATTCTTGTATTCTTTGTATTGGAAAACTGTAAGCAGACATGCTTGATTGAAAGTCTCTTTCAAGGTAGTGAGGGGGCTGGATCACTTATCTCCTGTCCATAGTTTTTGTCAGAGATTCATTTTGCACAGTAATGTTGCACATCCTTTCCATGTATATGATTTCTGTGAAATGGATACAACATCCGTCTGACTATGTCCTTCGGAGAATTAAATAATGTTTATAGTGGACCTTTTGATCCTTGAATTTAGAAGACTAGACTAATGTAAAAATACACATACACTCATATTGCTTCAATCTCTACAAAGCTTGTTATAAACATTATTTGATATTAAGTGTTATTTTTGCACTGTAGCTGGTTTTGCTGCTACCAATCCGTATTGTTGTTAGAGGCTTAAGAAATTCACTAGTGCTCAATAACAGCTGAATTAACAAATACTAATATGTTTAGTAATGCAAGAAAAAATTCTCTGTCCTGGTGTACTATTTCATTTGTAAAGTTTCTACTGAAGTCACGGAGGATTTCAATGCTGTTCTCAAAAATACTGTGCAGCTTTTGTGAAAGCATGCCATACTTCTCTGCCTGTAGTTAATGGAAGTGAGCAAAAACTATGACAGTGCACTGCAGACAAGCGGTCCGCTGGCTTGGGCCATTATATCTGGGGCTCAGAAGTCCGTCTGTCCCTTAAACATTGTTTTATGACCTTCGCTCCCAATCTAATGTCCATTTCTGATAAGTCCAATGTAAGTACCATGAAACCCCACCAGTGCTGTTACGTGGGGCTGTGCCGAGGCAGACCGATGTTTAAGGGAACAGTGTAGGTGAAATGCATATGTGAGTGGCCTTTCTAAAACCAGACAAGTCTGTGATGCACCTGTGTCCAAGCTATATTTTGAAATTGCAGGCAGAAAGACTTATAACTGCAACCATTCCCCTGTGTTAATTCACAATGCAAATTCATATAGTTAAATTTTTTCACTGTTTTTTAGTGCCCAAAGTGAGACATGAAAGTAAGGTATATTGATATGTCTCTGACATTAGCTCAGTTGGTCAGAGTGTGGTGCTAATAATGCCAGGGTTGTGGGCTTGGTTCCCATATGGGCCATTCACTTAAGAGCTGGACTCAGTGGTCCTTGTGGGTCCCTTCCAACTCAGAATATTCTGTGAACATATGCTAAAAAATCCTGGCTAATATCAGTCAGTGTAACTGTTGATATGCTGTAATATGTTTGATTGTCATTAAATGCTGCAAAAATTAGCAGCTGTGATTGTCCCAGCTTTGACAGATGTCAATTGGTCAGATGTGAAAATTGTGGGGGTGTGCGTAGATATGAATGCATGTATATGCTTATGAATGTAAAGTGTATAAAATTATGTGAAATAAAATATGGAGCAGGTTAAGCTTGGAATGACCACAAGCACAATGAAATCGCAAGTGAGTTATGAGTACCAATAAAACTTTTATGCAACACCATATTATCATGTCTTGTGCATCTGCTTTGTCTTCAGTAGAAAATCTACTTTAGAAATGTCATGTATACCATTTTAGAATTATATGGTAGTATTTATTGTACCCTTTCATCTGTAAAAGCCAGACCCCTTTTATATCACTCCATCTGGAAAGGCCCTAAAAGGAAAAATAAAATATATTTTAGAAACCATATCTAAAAAAACATTAGTTTTCAAGCCATTAAATATTCTGTTTATATGGTACTGCTTCTCAGAATTATCAGGAGCTAGCAGCTGGAAACCTCTTAGTCTTCTTTAGTGGACTCTGTTTAGAGAAATTCTATGAGAAATATGTTCTTAAGGGAAAGCATGAAGTTTCACGATTGTATGACAACATTATCCTTTTATGTTGTACAGTGATGCACTCTGATCTAATTGTTTTAGCTCCATACCTTTCTCCACAGAAGGCAAAGAGGGAGCAATATTTATACCCCTGGGGTATATTTCCCACTGCTACTTTCTTGTTGGTATCGTAGATACTATATGTAGTTTCTATTGTCTGTTGGGGGACCTTCTCTGTCATGTGAGCGCTCTTAAACTTGTGATGCTTGCTTTCTTGGTGTTTTCTGACTGGTTGTGAAATCCACATAGCAAACATGGGGGCAGTTTCCCATGCTTTTGTTTTTGTCATTAGCAGGAAAGCCTGTGTATTTCTAACTTTTTGTAAGTTTGCTGTGTTGCCAAGAACCACCTCTAATCCCAGTGTCATGTGACAGGACCTAAGATGAATTTTGCTCCTGTATCAACACCTCTGCTTTCTGTTGTGAGCTTCACATCCCTCTTTTCTAGCATCCTCTTGGGATTACCAGTGCCAGTACTTCACTTTGCTAAGAGCATCTCATGATGAAGCTGATGCTGCCTATCAGAATTACAGGTGCCAGAGAGGATTAACAATGATGTTTAGGTCATATCTAATGATTTCCTGCATCTTGCTGACGAAATCACTGCTCCCAAATTAAGGACCCATTTTATCAGCATAACTGCAGTGTCCGACACTACAAGTGTATTTCCCTAGTGGAATTACATAGAGTAGAAACTAGGACTTGTATGCACGTATCAACAGACACTGTTTCCAAATTTATCTTAATGCACTGATGCCAAGAGGAGAGTTCTACAAATTACAAATTGCTTAACTTGATTCACTATGTGAAGCTTCCACAAATGACAATATAGCAAATGTCTGGGAGAAAAGGCAAGTTCTTAATACTGTTTCTAGGAATTTCTGTTGTTTATCTATTATGTCAGCTCCTCATCCCTTCTACTTTTTTACTGTAAAAATTTGAATACACCTAGGTGGCTTTCAAATGATTCTGTTTGCTAACACAGGTAGCCTCACTTTGCAGTTTGAGTTCCATTGCAAACTGTTACTGATCCAGTAACGTTTTGTATAAGTTTACATTTCAGTATATTTATTCAGTTTCAGCAATCTCCTGAAACCTCTGCAGAACTTGTAAATTGTGGATTCCGACTTTGGTGTAGCTAATGACTATTCTATCACTATTTAATTTCTAACATTTTTCAATTTCAGAAGTTGCTGACGTCTGTAACATTTCTGATTTTTTTTTTTTATTAGGGATCTCCAAAAAAGTCCCTTCTTACACAGGTTTATAATTCAGTGCTTTGGAAAGGAGGTGTAAACCTCTTGGTGCAGAGTTTCAGAACATACCTAGAATCGCAGTTCCTGTGAATTCTTCGCACATGATTTGGGGACTTGAGGTTCTCAGGCGTGGCTTCTGGGGAAAAAAAAAATGCAGTGACAGGTAGTAAAGGTCATGCCTTGTGCCCTGAAATTGAGCTTTCACTGCAAGCAATTGGGCAGAGACACTTGCCTGTCTTTCCCTTATGTTGCTGTTGTAGATTTTTAAGTTGTAGAGGGTATACTACTTCTTTGGAATCAATTGGACAGTTCATACCTCACAGAGCTGTAGCTCCCAGATTTCTGCATATACATAAAATACTTCTGTGTTATATTTAATACACCTTTTGAGGGATTTTCCACATCTGTGATCATAAATATTTAAAATTTGAAATTGGATAGAGATGCATCCACAATGAGTATTTCAAAATCTTATTTTTCGGGTACTTTTTTCCTAGACTATAATTTACAAATCAAGATCCTAACATTCTATATAGAGTTCATAAAGACAAGTATGTACTTTACTGTGTGATCCAGTAGGATTGTGTATCTTTACCTGTGGGTAAGGATGTGCTGTTTCCTCCTGTATCTTTATCTTACTATCCTTATTTCTTATCTAGATTATATTTTTAAATATAATTGTTATTGCTATGGAATTTTGTAGGGAATGTAAAGTGTTAACCATTCTCAAGGGAGTTTCATGGAGGGATTTCATTTGTATGTTAAGGGTCCAGCTGATATGCCCTTTCAAGTCTGAGGTGGCAGAGATGACTACAAAAATGCAGGTGGTGAAGAATATTAAAATAAGAGAACCTCTGTAGTTTATTTCCAGATTAGAAAAACAGGTAAATAGAGCTCTTAGTTTAATGGTGTTATATCTGTATGCTTCACTTCTACTGGTTTGCCTCATATGCCAGAGTGCTTTTGTAGATCTGGCCATTATGATTTCTTTCTTGATAAGATCCAGAGTTTCAGGAATGGTTGTAGAAGCTTCAGAGGAGCTGTTCCATTATGCACTAGTTGAATTGTCTAGCTCTGTTGTAAACCAATGACTAGTTAATAGAATTGTGGCTTTAACTTTATCAAATTAATAAGTAAACAAATGAAGCAAAGAGTGACTCCTAGTGAGGGACAAGAACAGTATCTACTTGCTTTATGCAGTGACTGACAGAAATCAGCCCACAGCATCAGAATCAAGGCTGAGGTATGGTGTAGCTTGTAAAACCCTGAGCTGAACACTTTGCAATGTGTAAAAAACAAAACAGACAAACAAAATTTGAAAAACCTCCCGTTAAAAACAAAAGAGGCAATGTGAACATTTCTTTGTGTGCCCCAAAACATGCAAGAAAAAAAGTAAAGCCCTTTCCCCTTGAAAAGTTGTATTATTATATATTGAAACTTGAGTGTCCTTAGAGTTACAGGGAAAGATCAGGAGGAGACCCCAGTGGTTAACCTGTGTCATCACACTGTGCACACAGCAGTGTTAGACCAATTAAACAGATAGCTTAGGAGTAAAATCTGAGTTACCTTTTCGTGTTCGGTATGGGTGGCAGCGAGGGATACATTTATGCAACAAGAGCTCTAACAGTGTAAAGTAGAAAGTTGTTTCTGACCAAAAAATAGTCAGTCTGCCATGTATCTGGTAGTGATTACAGTCAGAAACGTGAAGCACACAACTGTGTAAGCTACTTGCTCATCCCTCTGACAAACACTAATGTTTCCACTGCAAAGACAGTTGAACAACTGCTAAAAACCAGCTTCAGGAACCCAGGAAGGTTTACATTCTTACACCAAACTTAAACTTCTGTGGCTCAGAAGGTACTGCACAACCTGTTTGGTCATCGTCGCTGCACTGCAGCCCGTCAGAGGTGGCACACACTTGAGTCATCTGCTTTTCCCAAGAGTCAGAATTTGGCACAATTTAAGGGAAAATTGAGTTACAGTGAGTCAGGAGAAGCAGTAGCACCTACGCAGATAGACCACACAGCATTCTTGTGAATTTCTTCTGGAGACTGATGGCAGAAAGAGGAAGGGTAGGCTAAGAAGAAAGTGGCTGAAATGAGTTAAGTAATTACATAATATGTTGACTACTACAGAAACTCAATTATTAGTTTTAATCGTTCAAGTCTGAAGATCATTTAATATATCTTGGAGTCTGTAGATCCATACACAGCATTTTGAAAATGTGGAAATTTGTAGAGAAGACCAGCAGTGAAAAAGCAAATTGGTTAAATGTGATAGAACTGTAATATTGATGAATGTCCTACTTTGTTTACTTTCTTTCAGTTTACAAGCTTTGAGGAAGGAAAAGTCCCGAGATGCTGCTCGCTCTCGTCGGGGAAAGGAGAACTTTGAATTCTATGAGTTAGCAAAGTTGTTGCCACTGCCTGCAGCCATTACCAGCCAGCTTGACAAGGCATCCATCATCCGACTTACAATTAGCTATCTGAAAATGAGGGATTTTGCTAATCAAGGTGATCCTCCATGGAACTTGAGAATGGAAGGACCTCCACCTAATACATCAGTAAAAGGTATGGAGTAAATATGTTGTGTAGCGTCGACTATGGCAGTCTTTAGTAACCTCTAAATTGAATTTTTTACCATAATCCTTTCTTCTTTCCCTGCATATCAAATCCTTTAAAGGGATTCAAATGTGGAAATCTGAGGTCTGCATGAGAAAGACACCATGTGAAGGTGAAATAAACCTCTTATTTTATTTATTTTTTATTTAACAACGAACTTACTGTTGTAACTATTACAGCTCTAAGTCTTCTGGGTGATGTAGACTAAATTGTTTCAAGTTATTTAGCTATTATTATGGTTTTTTGCTTTAGTATTTTACATAAGGATGCATTTGAGAGGAATGTGAAATTCCTTGATGTAAGAACTCCATCTGTTAATTCTCTGAATATACCTTAAAGGTAGAATCATGTATTTCTGAAGTTTGAGAGCATCACATCCAAATATTTAAATCTTCAGGGAAGAGACTAGGATTTTGTTTATCATCTGGTAATGTCTGTAGAAATTATTTTGACTTCTGAGCCACTAGGCATCTATCAACATTTCAGACAAAGTAAACTTTTTCATTATTAAACAACCTCTTTTCATGCTCAAACAAGCAGTTGGGCAGAAAAATAAGTGTTTTAGATGTGAATTGCCACAAATTCAGGAAAAGGAGGAATCTGTTTTTGAAGCTATGTGCATATTGGTCCTAAGTAGTTTCCAATTACTTATGTTAAGTGGATTTTTTTTTTGTCTTTTTTTTTATCTTTATGGTTTTTTTACTGATGCTATTTATGTTGATGAGTGTGGTCTTGCTATCTGATAAGTATTTTAAATTAGTGAGCAAGTTGCATTAACAGAAATCAGGGTTAGAAAAACCTGGGATTTCTGGTTGTCCTGGCTTTTGACAGCTTTGACAACTATTCTGTTTTATTTTAGATACCAGTCTCACATTTTGGAGGAAACATATTTTAAAAGAGGCATATGACATTTGAGCACTTCAGGTTTTTAACCACATTATGAAATATCAACTCTTGATCTATACTAGACTAGACTGAATGTATATAGCATGAGGCAAAAGAAAAGCCACCTTTAAGGGTGGAGAAAGGAGGTAGAAATAACTCTTATTTATCAGCCCACAACTGTCCTTAAAGGGTTACTGATATTGATGGTGCAAAGGGCTTTTATGTGCTCTTCCATTTAAGGAAAGTGATATTTGTTAAGGAAAGTTACAGTTTTCAGTGGATGGAGATGGGTATGGAGGGCAGAAGCTGAAGCACTTTCAGGCAGAGGATTTAGTAGCTGGACATAGTTGTGTCATTTCATATATTTAATTTTTATTATCTGCTGCATCATATATAATTCTTATGGAGGGGAAAAGGTAATAATTACATCATCCAGGGCATGAGTATGACATGGTTCATCAGGCTTCTGATATGATATGCAAATGTTCACCATTTTTTCAGAATGAGAGTTTATTCTCAGGCAATTAAACAGTGTTTCAAGGTGGATGTAAAGTGGACTCTGCTGTACAATCTATGTTCTGTCTGTGCTTCTATAAGTTGTCCTGTATTACTGAAAGTCTGAGCTCTGCGGATCTCTGTGTATGTCTTCAGAGTATTTGGGATCTGTTTTTCATTATCCTCTTGTGGAACATATACTGGAATACTAAAGCTTCCTTTTTGTGCAAAGATTCTAATGAAGAAAAGAATTTTAAGCGAGAATGAAATCTTATTCTTAGATATATAGATATAAATAGTATGACCTAGATTAACATGTTTCTTCCTATAAAAAAGCTGGATAAGCATTTAATATCTGTTCACCCTATTACCCATCTGGTAATACATTTTCTATTCCTCTAGGGGTAAGGGCTGTGTGGGTGATGAGGAAGGGTTTTTGCCTTTTTCTTTTTTCCCATTTGTCTCTTTAGCTTTATAGTAAGTAGGATTGTATTAGTTAGGTGTCAGTATATTGAAACAATTTTGATGAAACATTGTTTCATTGTATAAGAATTCCCCATAAGCAGGTTTAACTGTATAGTACAGGTATATTTTATTACTTCACCAGTTGTTCTCCTTACACAGAAACCTGTTAACACATTCTGATCAAACATTCATGAAATTACATCAAAAGGAATTCAGTTTCATTTATTAAGGCTGCATTTTGCTGCCCTTGAAGTTCATTTGTATAAACAAGTTCACAAGAATAGCTTGCAGCTTCATGTGAAGTGCGGTTGGTAAACCTACAATAAAACACTAGAAATTATACTTTCCGTTTGCCCAAGCAATCTTCTGAATAGACTTAAAGGTATTTGGAAAATTATATGAGAGGTACTTATGTTGCATAGGCAACTGCTTTATTTTTTTCTTCCTCCCAAATATGTTGGTCTGCCTGTGTTAATCATTAAATCTAAAAGCTTAGTTTTAAATTTCTCCCCCAGTACTGTACGGCAATTTAATAGTTTTAATTTAATATTTCAGGAAGGTCCTTTACTCTGCCCTGTATTTATCACAGCTTTTCTTAGAAGTCTGTAAAAGCTGATGAGTTTGTTCTCTTATGCCTCTTGTGTAGTGATCACTACATGTTGTGCTTGCAAATGAGCACTCAGGTAAGTCCATGTAATATTTCCAGAGTCAATTGCTTCATGGAAATATCTTGAGCAACTGGAAAGTAACAGATAGTTTTCTCCATTATTTTAGAACTATCTGTATTGTTATAATACAGATCAAATCTATGATGAACATTTTGCATTATTCAAGAAATGACCAGGCATTCTCAGCAGTGTTTCAGCTAAATAACTGATGATTGTAACCTTTAAAGAAATCTCATTGTGGTGGCTATTGGTAAATCATTTCTCCATTCATGGTAATCTTTATTTAGAAGTGATCTAGAAACCATTATATCTTTTATTAATCTTAAAAGCAATAGACAACGATTTGACATTTACTAAAAATGGAAATATTTTCTGTCTTCTAATGCAGCAGACTTCAGTTATTTTTCTTTTGGTACTTTGTCTAAGGATTTCTGTGTATAGGAAGCCTTAGTCCTTGTAAACAAATACAGACATAACTTATAGCAGATGATTTTAAAGACAGTTTTTAAAGNACTATTTTGCAGTAGCTCGGTTTCCAGCCTTCCAAAAGTCTATTTATTTTTTTAACTCGAAGGTGGGTTTTCTGAAAGTCATCTGGGAATGGAGGTATTTTCATAGTGTATATACTATGTTTTCATCTGGTAAGTGGTGCTTTACCTAGCATGGCACTTGAGAACATCCTTTGCATTCTTATACTAGGCTCTGTAGTCCTGTTCCAACATCAAACTCTTGTGAGAACCTTCTTATTTTGGAATATTATGTTCAAATGATTGACTCCAAGTTTCTTT
>VWZG01011728.1:275267-290264 GCA_013396735.1 Grallaria varia | reverse complement strand
GAATTTTTAGCACAAACTGTTTCTCCAAGCATTCAAAGATCATGCAGGTTTTCATGCTCTTTTCCACTGTGTTGTGGGTGTTTTTACCAAACCACATTTTTTTTCCTTTTTTCCTTTTGAAGTGAAGAGGGGAAGGGAGAGAAGAGTGTGAGGCACAGTGATAGTCTTTGGTGTGTTGAATCTTTTTGGTTAAGGTAAAATCACACTGTGTATTTTGGTTTTTGGGCAATCTTTGGGACATTGATTCTGACTGGGGACCATTGTCTCTGTAAAAAGAAAGCTCATGACTCTGGCTTGAACAAAGTTCCCACCATTTACCATTTCTGTTTCTTTTGAAGCAGCAATTAAACCTAGTAGTCTATGCCTAATTTTGCAAACCTTTATCCTGGAAATTTGCCATGATGATCTCAAAATCATTATTAAATTTTTATTCCTTTTTTCATTGAAGGGAGGTTTTAGTTTCTGTCTTTGGAGATACGACTGGTTGTGCAAGGACATGAGTCTAATTTCCTGCTGAATTGTGTGACATGGGTTCTAGAGTATGTAAGACAACTTTGGCCATGTCAAGTTAAAAGTGGGTTTATCAAGAGTTTCATTTTTCGAAGCCAAATATTTACATTTTTTGTTACATAACTAAAATATTCTTACCATTCTGCTGTAAGAGAAGAGATGAATGGGAGATTGTAGCTGAGGAGAGAAAAGGACTTCAGTAAATTGTTCTGACTGACTGGTAGGTTGCATAAAGAATGTCACTTCTAGTTTACGCATCTCAGCTTTTAGTGTTCCATGTTATGCAGTTAGCTAGTTTTACACATGTGTTCAGGAATTAAGATATATCAGTATGAGAAGAAATCAGGTACTGTTGGAAGTATTTGTAGTGTACTGAAATATTTCTCATCCAAATTGTTCTTGTTTCATCTAAGTAAATACAACTCTGTAAAGCTATGTGCAATAAAGCACTCAATGTTACTTCAATTTTGCACTGATAATGATCAGAAGAAAAAAAATTAAGACAAAATTACACCTGTTTCCTTCCAACAAGCATATTTTTCAGAAGATCCATTCTCAAAATAAACAAAATATGTAAGTGTAGCTTGAAAATGAACTTGATGTCTTATCATACTGTGGGACTTGGGGTTGAGAAAATAAGTCCAGCACTTTGAATTCTGTGGGAAAGAAAATAAGCAATAATGATAATTGGAAAGTATGGTAATTGTTATCCCAAATGTCAAGTGGAATTACTTTCATTAATTTAAATATCTTTTTCTAATAATTTTTGTACTGGATATGTATGATTTATAAGAGATAAATATGTTGTTCTCTTCTGCATGATCTCATCGTGGAAACACTTGAAATAACATTACCTGTTGTTAGCCTTTTCTGTTTTAAATGGAGCCTTGTCTTCTGAGCAGGAGGTGCAAGATAGTATAACCATTTCCCTGCCAATATCTACAAGCCTTCCAGTAAGACTGGCCTTTTGTTCTGAACCACTGCATAATTCTGTCTCAGGGAAACCATCTACAAGGGCAAAGAAATAAGAATTAGTTTCTTTATCAGTCTTTTTGGCCTAAGACGTTATTTTTCACTGTTAAAAGTGAAAAGACAATCAGATGAAAACAGTGTAACTCAGATGAATTGGTGGTATTCCTTGTTATGGAAAGTCTCCAGATCTTGCCATCCTGCTTTGTGCAGGACTTCTGCTCTTGTGCTGGAAAAGTCTTGATAGCCCTGTAATTTATTTCTCCCTGTGTTGCAGGCATTATGCTCATGAGAATCTGAAACCAGTTTTTGTGTAGGTCACTATGAACTGCTCTGACTGTGTGTCAGTATCAAACACTGATTGTAAGCATAATGTCTATCCATTGAAACCTGTTTATGTGGCCATAGGGGCAGTGCAGCTGTAGGAGTAGATAGCTTATTCATTGGCCTATTACGTAAGTTAAAGATGATTAGGGATTGTTTGAATGTAGAAATCTAGTGCTGAAAATTTCAGGTGGTCAGTGGTAAAACATTAATGCTCTCTATGAGAACTGTTAATGGTTTTCTGGTATGAACGATATGGAACCCAAAATGAGGTAGCTCAGTTTGAATCTCATTGTGATAGATAGGATGAATTGAATATGGGAGTCAGAGCTGGTGGTTGCCTGGTGACAAGTGTTCACAACCTGATCACAGAAAATGGAGGAGGATGCCAACTAATACACTTAGTACTTTTGAGGGTTTAATTGCCTAATGGGGAAACGTGTGAAATTGACTGTGAGGAAAAATTTTGAAGGAAAAAAATTAGAATAAAAGTTGACTAGAACTCTTAGAAAAAAAATTCATGAAATTATCATTTTCTGTGCACCTGAGAACTCTAAAACTACATCCTTTTTCAAAATGAAAGTAAAATAATTATTTTGGAAAAGTATGTATGTTTATATAAATAAAACTTAGGGAATTAAGAGGAAATATATAGCAAGATAAACTGGAATGTCTGAGGTGTAGAATATTGGTGAAAACCAATAGAGACATTAAAGGAAAATCTAGAAGTATTAGAAAAGTTCAAGAAAAAATGGGGTTTTTTGTATTAGAAATGTGAGACCATTCTGGCAACCGTATAGGCTCTTTTACAGTAAAGTACAGTAAAACTTCTACTGATACAGAGCAGCTTGATAAGGTTTATCTAAGTGCTTGCTTGTACAGAATCCATTCTACTGGTCTTTATAGTTCAGGTTACCGTTAACAGCAGTGTTGAAGGAGCATATGCAATCATAGCCATCAACACTAGAAAAACTAAGGGAGGAGAATTTGCTTCTCAGAGTTCATAGTTTTGTGGAGTTGGCAGAGTTAGGTTTAGCTTTACAGTTGAACTCAATCATCTTAAAAGTCTTTTCCAATCTAAATGATTATCTGATTCTAAATCATATCTTCTTCATCAAAATTACATTATTATAGCTTCTTGTGTTTTTTGTCTTGTTTGATCATCCTTGGTTCTCCCTCAATCTTCACATGCAAAAGCATTCTGCTGCTGGAGTACAAATGCTGGAGTTCCAAATGTGAGGTCCCAAGAACTGTCTCTTCTGTGTCTGTCATGCCCATACGTGATGAACCCTGTCTCTATCATTTCTGCTGGGAAAATAAGAAATGTTTCTTTAGTGTCTATATCAAACTTTTAAACATACTTGAAAAAGGAGCTAAGTCTTAGACGTGCTGGGGGAAAAAAAAAAAGAAAAAAAGAGTGAGAAAATCCCTGACATCTCTGTGATATCCATGGGCCTGTCCCCAGTGTAGTTGCCACAGTTCTGCATTGCTTTGATACGTTACTTGGTATGGGAATCTGACACTCTTGGGCATCATTATCCTGAATCCCAGCTGGTACTGTTTCTCAGATAGTCCAGAACTGTTGAATAAATTGTTTGCGTTCTTCAGACAAGGGTTGGGTTACCTCTGATATCAGCCTGATACAGTTTTCAGGATCATCCATTCCTTCAAAGTGCTGGTGGTGTGAAGTTTGTAGTACTGAGCTGTTTTACCCTCAAAGCAGTTGTAGGCAAAATATTGAGAAATTTCTTGCACTAAAAGGATAAAAGTAAGGTTGTATATTTTTTTCAACAAACATGGTTAAATGGGAAGTAATTCTTATAAAACAAGTCCAGATTAATTCTTAGAAATTGCAAGTCTGGTTAATTATGATATACATTATATACTGAAGCATTTGTAAGGCATTTGCTGTCCTAGTGAATAAGAATTATATTTTTAAAATACTGGAAGAAAGAACCAAATTAAACACATCAACTGTATAAATAATTGATCTTGGAAAGCAGATCGAAGTGAAAGTTACTATTAAGAAAAGAGTTTCTGTGTTTTTCTGCTGAAACTGCTCTGGGCATGATCATCCAATGAGCTGGGAGTAGACATGGCTGAAATGGTGATTTAAAATTTGCAAATTACAATGATGTTTGGATCACAGACTACAATCTATGCAGCTTAGTAAATCAAACCTCCTAAGATATATTTGTTTCCGTATGAGAATGTTGTTGTGGTTATTATTATTATTCTTTTAATGTTTTTCTTTGCTGTCCTAAACTCAGGCTACTGGAATTAAAAGACTTTGAAATGTTTTGGGTTTTTTATGAAGCAGAACAGGAGTAATGGGAAACGCATTTCAAGTTCAGCTCTTCTTTTTTCTTGCATGAACAAAGGCATAAAAAACCCTTACCTGATCCTTCCAGTTCTGCTAGCAGAAATGATAGAATGATTTAGTTTCTCATGGTGCTTTATTTGTATCATAAAACGTTCTATCCATCACTTCTGTGGAGACGCAAAACATTTAGTGCTGACAACAAATTAATACTTTTTCTAAAATGTCAATCAGATGTCAGTCCCTGGAAGAGTTGTTTACTGCTAGAACTCCACCTTACACCTTAACAATTAAATAGGAAAACAACCACACAGTAATTGTTTTTAAGAGAAAGAAAATGGAAAGGTGGCTTTAATGTCTTTTCTCTCACTCTCAGTCACTACTGTATTTCCATTCTATTACACAACAATTCATTGTCCTTTCTGGCTGTTGGTCATTTTTGCATTTTCATTATATTCTTTAATACAGCTTATTTTTCTTAGCCATTTGGGCTTTTTTTTTCAGTCCATAGCTGAAACACTGAATATGCATAATGTCTTCATCTTGTACTCAGCTTCCAGTGCTGACTCTCTCTTTTTTTGTAGTCCTGCATTTTTCTCTACATCTTTGCATTCTTAATGCAGTTTTGCTAATGAAAACAACCTGGTGAAGAATATTAATATTTAAAAGAAATCCCAAAGTCTTTAACTTTTCACTTTGTTCTTTCTTCCTTCAATGTTCGTGTCTTTCTGTGCACAGTAGTCCTGATTAGGTCAATAAAGATTCACTCCTCGGTTGGGAACATACCTTTTTCATTCCAGCTAAAAGATGGTGGGTGTTGTCATTGGAACTGATTGAGAACATTGATGGTATAGGTTGTGTGGGTTTTGGCAAGAGCACAGGCTTCAGACTTGCAGAGGTAAATCTGTCAGGAGGAATATAGAATGGATAGTTGCATTGGCTCCACCTTAGTGATGATAATAAAATAAGCCAGGGAAAACTTTAAAATTAAAACCAGCTTAATTTCTTGTCACTGTGTAATTATATGCATTTTCATTCAGTAGAAATTTCTGTGTAAAAGTCAGTGCCACAACAGTCCTCTTTTCCAAAGCTCTTAATAAAATGCTTCCATATGATTTTTTGATTCATGCTTTATGTTGCATTGGTTAGCTCCACGTGGCATTTTTTAGAAGCATGAATATCTTAAATTATATGTACAGTCTACATAACATTTTCAAATAGCGCACACAATGGGGTTAGCCAATTACAGATGTGCATTGAATCCAGCGTGCCAAAAGCACTTGTTCCGCTTTTTGCTTTTAGTAATCAGAAACAGTAATCACTGCTGTAGTTTTTTATATGTAAAATGAAAAAAGGCTGTTTCTATCTGTAGATTGTAATATCTGTTAAAACTTTTGTCTTTTTGTTTATCCTTTTCTGAACAGAAGGAAAGTGCCTTTGCTATGACGAGTGTTTTGGACAAAGTCTCAGTCAAGCTTAATATTGTACTGCACCACTTTGCAAATGAAAGCTGTTGAGAAATTGGATCTTGTGGTTGGATTTAACAGTTTCAGTATAGCTTTCATACCTTAGTCTCTTCAGCTGGCCAGAGAATGTAGGGACATTGGTAAAGCCCTGCTAAATTCAATAGAGTTTAGTCTCTTTTATTATTCCAGTTTATTGGTTTCTGGGTCATCCGAACTTCGACCATATATCTCCCATTGAATAAATGCTGCTTTTAGATCTGGAGTCCTTTGCAGAGATAATAAATGCATCTGTATGAAGAAATAGATTAACCAACTGATAATGAATATAGTGGAAACTTAAAAAAAAACCCAAACAAATAAAAACCCAGAGAGGGAGTACCTAGAGGGAATAAAGCAGTGTAAATGAATGGGCACTTACAATATTTGTTTTACCAAGAGTTATGTCACTCTATATTACAGATAAAAAATTATGACCCAAGAAAATATTTTGTTTGAAATGAAAGAAAACACAGTAACTTTTTTTTTTTAAATAAAANATATTAGATACCTTTGGTCAACAGATCAAGATTTAGATACTGAAGGTAGATCCAACAATCTTAAAAACCAAAGTGCAGTGATTTTATATCTATATAATATGCAGGTATAACCACAGTCTGACCAAAGTTTGACCACAGTATCAACACAACTTAATATCTCCAACTGTTCTTTTTGAAGCCTGAGGAAGGAAATCGAGTTTCCACCAAATCCCTATGCTCTTGTGGTCTCCCATTTCAGTCAGGGATATAAAGTAGAATACAATGAATCCATAGTAAAGACTTTCCCAGGACATTAGAGAGATTAGTAAAAACTGTTTTCATTAGCTGTCAGTAATTAAAGAACACTCTTCATAGAGAGCTTACAATTTAGGGAACATGTAAGCCTCTATATCTATCCAAGATCGCAAGCAAAATAAGAATCTCTACACAGCTGGGGAACTTGTGTTGTTTTATAATACCAGGCTCCCTTAAGAAACATCTCTTTCTGTTTATTTGCTTTTAAGCCAAGGTGAGTATTTTTATTTTTAATTTCTGAGGTTTTATTCATACTGTGCTTTCTGTCCCTATGGAAGAAAAGAAAGGCAAATACCTAACACAACGCCAGTTGTGCCAGACTCATCCTCCTAAATGGAGCTGTTAGAAAATTCTTACCTTAATTTCAGTGCTGGAGCACGTCATTCCCTATAATTCTTATTTACAGAGTTAGCTGAGTGCATCTGCACAAGGATGTGCGTGTTGTCACTTTGCATTCTACTTGTATCCTATTAAAATTATTTTTACTGTACTTTGCTTTGCGTGTGGTGGAACCACATGCAAGTGTGTAATTCTATGTCTTATTTCATCATCTGTAAATTCATAAAAATAATACTCATATTCATAAAAGGAAGATGCTCACATTTTTTACATCTAGACAATTCCGAAACTTTACTTGTAGCAAGCAGAATAATATCATGAATGTTACCTCACTTCAGATCTGAAAGAAAACCAGTTATGTACAGGTTAGGAAAAATCAAGAACCATTTCTTAATTTGCTTTTTAAAGTACATACTGTATTTCTGCAATTATCAATGAAACTGTAAATTTATATATCTCCTTTCAGATTTGAATTACTATGTATGCTAGCTGTCTCTCATCCTCTTGATGCAGAACAGTGCTGATAATGCTAATAGAGAAATTGAGGCATATACAGATTTAGGGATAGCTTTTCAAAAGAGCGCAGCACTCCAACTGGAGCCAGATTTCAAAAGATCTCTGATCCTATTCAGCAACAAAATAAATAGCCAGATTTTCTAAAGATTTCAGCACTTTGGTAATCTGATCATAAGAAGCAGCTGCTGAGCACATTTGCAAAGCCATCCAAGAGTGCCTTGCTCAATATCCCATGAGATGTGTGTTAGAGGAGGAAATAGAGACCTCTTCCCATGTCCCATGACTAAGAGTCCAGTTCTTAAGCAATAGTGCTATCTTCATGTCCTTTGTAAGCATGCTATGTTTAACAAAAGGAAATTTAACTCACTTAGAAATTTAACCCAGGTCTGTGAGGAGATATTTTTCAGAATAACATGAAGATTTGCACTCAGGGTAGATAATGAACCAATCAAATAGGAAAAATATTGCTAATCTATGTTATACAGAATATCTGTGTTGTATTGTTTTAATTAGGTGTATTTATAACAAAAAAGTCCCTTTAGTATTTTTTAAATATTTTGTAGTCCATTGCCAATCTTTTAAGTGTCATGGGAAAAAAATAGAATAACTAGGTATTGTAGAAAAACCCTACAGAAACTTGAAGCAAGTATATTGTACGGCAAGTCCAGGTGTGATTTTCTGTAGATTTCCACCCTCATACCACATTCCGATGGCATAGTTTTTATTTTTGTTTACATTTTGAATGTTTCTTTCTGTCCCTTCCTAGAGCTGATGAAATGAGGTGTTTAATTTTGTTTTTCTGAAGATAAGCATTTTTGTCATCTATTTAATACTTTAAAACACTTTTCCCATTAGCCTTCTATGTCAGCTGTTTTTGCTTATTTTGTGTATAAATGCTGTTATTTACTCTTCTTTTTCTGCTCTTTGTAGTTTCTATCTGTGTGTTCTTTTTTACTCTTTTTTTCCCCTTTGCTATTCTTTTGGTTTCACATCCTGTCCTGAAGACCTAAAGGGCAAGTTTTCTTTCATAAATGTTGCTAAGTTGCTGAGAGGAAAATTAACAGCATACCTAACCTTGTGATACATTTTGCTTTTGTTCGTTTCTTTAACATCCTCATGGAGGCTGTTCATTCTTCAACAACCTCATTAAACATAAAGGAACTGTATTTTTCACACAGGCAGCTATGTTGAAAGGCTATTTGGCACTCTTGAGACTAAAAGCTCCAGCATTTTACAAGATCTACATATTGACTCACTCATTGCTAGCTTGGAGTCAGCCCAACAGAGGTTTCTTGGGTAGAAGCATCAGGCCAAGTCAGTGCTCCAACACCTTTACAGTGTGTGTTTATGGGCATTTTTGGTGTAGTTTGGTCACCAGCCAGGATTATGCCAGACAGTGAATGCAACATGGGGTGATCTGTGAAGATGTCCATATCTGCCTTGAAAGGGTTATCATTTTCCCTGCCAAATAGGAAGACGAATTTTGAAGACAGCATCTGTTTAGTCAGAGCTGAATGCACACAAAGGATAGGTACGATGGACATGAGATGATCGGTCCTTGAAGTGCACAGCACTTGCAGAAACGTTTTGTTCAGGTACAATGTGGAGCAGCTGTGATAAGCATCTAGTCTGACTTGCAGACCTGAGACAGAGGACCTCATCCAGTATTTCTGCATCTCTTTGAGACACAGGCTTATCTCTTTGGAAAGTATCTAATGTTGATGTAAAGCATTTAAATGATAAAGAATCAACTGTGCAGACTATTCCAACGGTTAATTACTGTCACTGTGAAAACAGTGTGCCTCATCTGTAGTCTTATTTCAGCTTCAGCTTCCAAACACTGGATCTTGTTATGCCTTTTTTTTCACTAGATTAATGAGCTGCCTACTGTCAGAATCTCTTCCACATGTAGGTATTGTGATCCTCTTAACCTTCTTTTGAGTAACTAAATAAATTGAGCTTTCTTAGTCTTTCACTACAGGGAAATGACTTTTAGAAGTCTAATCACTCTTGTACCTCTTACTTGAGTCCTATCCAATTTTCTAACATATTTTCAGAACGGAGGAAACCATAGCGGAACACAATATTTCAGTAACAGTGTCATAAAAACCTAAAGTAAAACCTGTGGTGACTATCCCAGTGTGATATTCTCTGGTATATTTGATATACATGTTCTTGTAATATGGGTGGGTCCTTTGGGGTTTTTTTTCTTATTTTGAGAATTAACATGAATTTCTATCTCATTGTGGAGTGGTTCTGGATTTGCTGATTGAACAATGTCAGGAGGTGAATTCTCTTGACTAATTGTGAATTTTGTTTCAATGGCCTAATTCTTTCGGTAAGGATAGGTTGTGATAGAACTGAAAACAGAGAACAGGCACCACAAGGTGAGATTTAGGAAGTAATTTTCTGGGGCAAGTGGCACTCACAGTTAAGATATTGAATGGGCCAGGATAGGTAGCAGTGCAATGTTACCTTCCCCACAGGATTCAGATGATTTCTGGGAACAAAAGTCTGCTCAGAGTTGTCAAGAGTTCCTTTGGGAACCTTCCAGTCTGATACCTGTCTTATTCAGACAACTTGCATTGTCACGTTGGGTATCAATTTCATGTCTGGACTAGAGAAACCAATGCACAGCTAAGTGAGCTCAGGAGAGCCTTCCTAAGCATGCAAAAATGTTTCCTTCAATCCAGACCTGCCTCAAAGTCACTGCAGCAATGGTACTGTGGTGCACTGAAGCTAGGGAGCTGCAAGGAAAAGGAACTGACTTTCTAAAAGCATATTTACTGGAGCTAGAATTTGTATGGAAATAGGAAGAAAATAATTCCTCCTGAATTCAGACTTGCCTTGTTCAAAATTAGTGTAAAGTGAACTTGGATTACCTGCATGATTTGAGTTCAGCTGTCTCCAGTATTTCCAGGTAGTGAAAAGAGATGAGCCATGTCCTTAACAAGAAAGTGGCTGCTTCAGAGTCAGGTAGTTTCTTCACAAGTGGAAATAAACCCACAGATTTTGCCAGTGACTTCTTCAGTTTGTGTTCTCAACAGTAAATTCTCCAAGTAACAGACAAAGGTTTCAAGCTCTCAAACGTTTACCACTGTGAATTGCTTTGGGAGAAAGATATTTTACTGTCTTTTAGATCCCATATAAAAGGTGTCTCCTCAGGCTTCAGGGTCAATTCCTTTAACTTTTCAAAAATGCAGTTGGATTCAGTTAACTTTCCTAGCCCAGCCAGCAATTTTTGGTCAGCTCAGGGGAAACTGTTTTTCAGTCCTCACTTCAGAGCCTTGGGATTTCATCTGTCCTCAAAAATTTGGAGTGGTTTCAGAACTTTAGGTCTTGCTTCTTGTTTGCAAAGTGAGTAAGAAAAGAAAACTCTTGCATATGTAGTGGTCTTACTCACCATTGCCTTGCTGGGAGGAGATTGAGTGTACTCTTACAGGCAGACTGAACACACAGCTGACTTTGTCTCAGTTACTTTCTTCCCTCATCTCACATTAACCAAATGGCAATTTTTCAATTGACAGTATCTGTATTTGTCTTGATTTCTTCCCCAAAGTTTATACTAGGGTTTGTTACTCAGAACGCTAGTCAGCATTCAAAAATGTTTGACATTTTTGCACAAACTGTTACCTATGAGTTATTTTTTTCTTTTCCTAAGGGAAGACTGAATATTAATATGTAATATTTGAGAGGAAAATAAGTAAAGTTACAGTTTATTTGTCCTATTAATGGAGTTCTTTTGTATATATAAATGCATTTTACTAAGTTACAAGGGTAACAAGAAAGTTGAAATCATCTGAATCCACCTGCCGTATATTTTGTGCTTTTAACAATTTTGATTTCATGCCTCTGTTTAGTTTTTTACTGATCATTTATACTGGCAAAAAGAAAGGAAAGAAAACATGGAATCTGTCATCAATCATGCATTTAATCAAGTAGCAAAAATAGATAAATAAACATACTGAGTTAATTGTTCTTCTATATGTAATGATTGACAATAATCTTAATTTATTCCTTTTTTTTAAACTTTGGCTGTCAGTATAGTTGGGATTAATAGGTAATGACAAAATGAGAAGAAATAAATTTCTGATAGCCACTGAACGTTGGTAGCATTGGAGTGTTTCCCCCTGAAAATGGATCTGTCATGTGTTATTTTTCACACTTTTTTGTGCCATGTTTCATGCCATTTTGGTGATTGCTATTAGTTTACAGACATACGGTCAGGAATATTTTATGAATGAATAAGTTTCTGGAATGTACGGTATTACTTCTTCACATTTATATGAGAATTGTCATTTGAAGATCTCAAAATACTTTGCACATGTTACTGCAGAGTATATTCAAAAACTAGCAAAAAAAGAGAGTGCTGCACCTAATAACTTATGTTATCTGCTCCATCCGTCAGACAGCATTTCTTCCATAGTGAATCCTCTATTGCCCCTTTGCAATGTTTTACTGGATCCATCCAAAGTGAAGAGGGGATTTTCAGGCAGAATTCCCAAAGCAGCTCTCCACGTTGAGAGTGCAGGATGGTTGGCTCAACTCCCTCTGCCGGCTTTTTCCCACCAAATTGTCGCCTCACGTATGAACATGCACCTGACTAAATTCTATTCAATCAGTTACTCCAGCTTCTAAAATATCTTTCTGTCATGATATTCTTCCTGTACATTAGTAATAGTTGTCCTGAACAATACATGAAAAGGATATTTTGCAGCTTTTTCTTGAAATACTGCGTAGCATGTCATTCAAATAAGTGGGAAGACATAGTGTATGACATGCTTTTCATCTACTTTGAATGGTGCATCAATGCACACAATATTTCAGTTCTGTTAGAAATAATCGGGTTTTATTCAGGTATGTTTCCTGCAGTGTTTCAATAAAAGTCTTGTTACATGTTTCAGAGATGAAAAAGCTTTGTATGTGGATCTATGTGTTTTAGTAATGAAGCCCAAAACTTCTGAGGCACAAATGGGTAAATTTGCATTTCACAGATTTTGTTTGGATTCCTGGGTTGTTCGTTTTTTGTTTGTTTGTTTGTTTTTTGAAGAATGATCTAGTTACATGAACTGAAAAAAATTCAGAAAATATGAAAACCGATTATTGGCATAGGGTATAGGCATCTGTCCTTTGAAGCTGCACTTCATGACCGACCTGCATCCCTGGGGACAGATACCCTTGTCACTCATGGCCTTCAGAGAGATTGTGCTGGACTGTGGCTGGGCTGGCAGAGGCTGGAGCTGGGCAGGCTGTGGTGTGGTGTGCAGCCCCCAGAGCGATCTGGGCTGTGTCCATGGCACAGCCATGCTGGTAACCCTGTGAAGGTGGATCCTGCTGCCTTCCTGTGGCATCAAAAAGGTTGAGAGGCCCATGAAGGCAATTTGCAGGCTATAGACCTTCTGAAGGCTGGTGGAATAGGCTGTAAGTAATAATCTGTAGGGGAAGAACAGTTAGTAAGTGCTGCAGGAACAATAGGTAACCTCTGTGATGGTTGCCTGAGTCTTGACTCTGAGGATCTCAACTCATACTCTGTAAGTAACTGGACACAAAGCATTTGTTTGTTTAAGGGTCTAAAATTTTAGTGTTTGGGAAAACAGTGAATTTTCTGACTCAGGTTATACTGAATGCTATTCAATAAGAAGTATTCTAAATCAAGACCTTTTTTTCAATAAAAAGATAGCAAAAAATGTTTAGAATTGTTATCTCAATTGAGACAAAAATGTACAACTCTAGTTGTGTCACAAAACATAAAATAGTGGACACTACTTCAAAAATCCTTGAAGGCAGTCTGCCTAATTTTTTCCTCTACAGCGGCATATCCCCTCTACCCCTTCACTGGGCTGAGCAGTCTAGCTCTTTGTGTGTGACAGCTTTGTGTTTATTAGCAGCTGCTTTCTCCTAGCTAAACTTGACAAAGAAGAGGGAATAAGCTTAAAAGGTCTATATTATTCTGCTTTTTGATAGGAAGGAAAGAATTGCAAATATGAATTGTCCCATTGCCGATGTGCTGTTCTGAGCATTCGCACTGGTGCTCTGTGGTCTCATGGTCACTGAAGGAGGGTGGTTCCCCCTAAGAGCACAGGTCTACTTGAGCAGGTTGACAACAGTGGTAGCTCACTGACACTGGCAGAACCTTCTGTGGATGCTATTTTTTTGCAGTATTTATTTTTTTTAAACAAGACCTGTTCTAGAAAATATGGCACGTTTTGCTCACTGAAGAAATTATGTTTATTTTAAGAAGAAAGTATGGATTTCTTATTCAACTAATACATTTCTAGCTTTTAAAAACTCATCATTTACATAATATTTCAAAATAGAAATTTTTTAAAAAATATAGATTTTGTAATATAGTGTTTGTCAAACAGTAACACAGGAATTCTAGCCAATCTCTAATATTGCTGGGGCATAATCTCATTAAGAAAAATTGCTGGGTTTAAGCAAATATACCGAAAACTATTTGTATTTTTAGGCTTCATAAAATTAACTGGCCAATGATGTAAAATATTTTGGCATATCATGTCTAAATGTATTGATACTATATTGATAGGTAATTCTTGGTTAGATGACTTCGCAGCTAGTTGCCAGACTACCGGTTTTTCTAACAAGAATGATCAAATTACACTATCAGCAACTGTGAATTCAACTATTTTTCAGCTCAATATATTTCTTTAAACAAAAAAAAGATATTTTTTTCCATGTTTGGGACAGATATTTGTATCAATAATAGATTGAAATGCTATTTAATGGAAATTCTGTTATTTCCAATATACATTTTTCCAGACTTTTTTGTCTTATGTAGCTTTTATTAAGTATTTGAATTTTATTTTTCTTTGCATTTTACTGAGCAGCTTATGTACTCAAAGCATTACCTAAGTACCAATAACACGTTCTTGACTGAATAATGATGTATGTTGAATGTTACTTTTTTTGTCTTATAAATGGATGGCAATTTACACAGCTGTGGATGTGGGATGTTTCAATCCCAGACCATGTTGTAAGAAAAATTGAATGACAGTGAGCAAAACAGCAGTAATTATAAAACTAATTACTAAATGCTGATGATGCCCATAGGCTTTGCATAACTAAAATTAGAAAAGGAAATTGCTTTCGGCTTCAGAGAGGCAACATGCTAGTTATTTCACTGTTTCAGTCAAAATGGAACATGGTGTATAAAGTTCAATCATGAAAAACCCCACATTAGTTTATGCACATATTTTTTCACGCTAAAATGTTAAAGAATTCAGCCTTTTTGTCTTTTAATACAAACACATCTGTAACATAAATCGAGAAAAGTGACATGAAACTACTTGTTGGACATCTTTCTGTATAGTTTTACAAGGCTTAATTTACCACTGAATTACTTTAGCTTTATGTTTATCAAAAACATACATTAATATAAAAAAGGATGGGTTTCCTATCACCTAAGCCCTGATGAAATAAATATTTGGAATAAAAACCAGGAGACTGGATTTCAAAATTCCCTCAGCTGAGTCCTAGCCCATATTATGTGTATCCTGGGGATACATATAAGTATATATGTATGTATGGGGACTGTATTAATTTGTTACAATTATATGTGTTTTCCCAGTGATAAAATTGCTGGAATGAATATTAATGATTACTTTGAATATAGCGATTTTTTTATATTTTTTGTTCATGTCTATATTACATATATATTAATGCATACACAGGCATAAAATACCTAAATGAAGCAAATTTAATG
>VWZG01011728.1:215602-272819 GCA_013396735.1 Grallaria varia | reverse complement strand
CAGGCTGCTTTGACAGTAAATTAAAATGACATGAAAGGGGCTTGTTGAATAAAGAAAGTATCCAATCAAATTTAATTGGCATGACTAAGGCAGTAGAAATATGTTTTATAATTAAACCATGTTGTCTTGGAGCTTTATAAGCATGTATGAATCAAAATGTCAAAAATTATTCTTTGATATTGTGCATTTAAAACTTTGCATGGTGAATAGTTTTCTTAAATAAGGTTCTAGACATGCATAATTATTCAACATGAAAATAGTTTTAAAGTTTTAAATAAGTCTGGTCTTGGGATTTGTCTATTGTTTCTGACAATTTTCTGTAAAGGACTAAAATAATTTTGCAGTCCTCTCATACTCAGAAATCTGTCTTTTGTACCAGTTTTGTACAATCCGGCTTTTTACCGGAAACAAACCTGCTGTTTTTCACCTGTTGTTACAACGCTGGATTGCTGAAAGTAGTGCTAGTAGGTGAAAGCATAAAAGAAGGAAACCAACAAGAAGAAGCAAAAAAGGAAAAAAAAAAAAAAGATAGATTACAAGTTAATAGTTTTCTATTAGTAATCTCTTGCTTTAAGTGCTTCTTAGTTTAGTCAAGCAATTTTAGAGTTCACATATATTAACCAAATATTTATTCTTGAGTTCTTAATTACTCATCTCACTGACAAAGTAGTTTCAGAAAATGTATATTTTTCCTTAATTGCATACAGAGAAAACATCTTCATGATTCCAAGAATAAAGGTACCTTTAGAAATTTGTATATTTCTGAACATTCTTTAGTTCTTATACGCAAACTCCCCTAGTATATGTTATTTGCACATCCCAATGATACTAGTTTCTCTAAAGAGAGAATGGCTTGCCTGGCCAATTAAAAGTGAAAAAGAAATTTTTAATAGAAAAGTTTACCTAAGAGAAAGTCTTCTAAATTAACCTTGCCTTTTGGAAATTATGGACAGGTAACTTCTCTGTTACTGTAATCTACTGATGTACTTCATAGGCCAGTGCTAGGATTCTAACACTGATTAAACTGCAGCACATGAAGAAAATGCACAGATATGGAAGTGAATGGCAGAATTCAACTTCTGTTATAACCTTGGTCGGGTAACTACAATGCTCTCCTTGAGTGGGACATCTTGCAGTGCCAGATGCTCTGGTTTCCAACATAACTGTTCAAGCTCATAAAACTGATGTTACATACATTATGGGAAAAAAAAGGTGAAAATCTCATCAGCCTCAGCTAGTCTCACCTTTTGCAGGAAAAAAGATTTCTGTGTCTTTGATAGGGGTAATATCTGTATGTCAGATTGCTTGTTCTAGATCCTGTTCTGTTCATGGGTAAATGCACAAAAAATTCCAGCTTTTAGACTGACAAACTCCAGGTGAACTGAGGTAAATAAAAACTCTGTCTGGTCTCTTTCAACAGCCAAAAGCCTTATTCTCACCGAAAGGAAAATTCACAGTTTAATGTGGGTGGAAGTCTGCCTGAAATTTCTACTCATGACAAATCTCCACTTCTCAGCATTGTGTTCCTCCACACTTTTATTCTCTCACATTAGAGAGAGCCCTGTAGAAACACTTTGAGAGTTAAGTGCAAAGTCTTCTTAAATATCTTTTAGCTTCTTTATTTTAGGTTGCCTTCTGATTCTTCAGTTTACTGATGAAGCAGAATTTTACCAGCAGTGACAGTGTAGTCATTGATGTTTTATATCCTGCCAACCAGATTCAAGTGGAAAGGCCCTCCATTGTAGCTGATGAATCTTAGTAAAACTCCAGCTGGGGAGCTCGCATTCCTCTAGCTATGTCATATTTATGTTGGTATAAATACTGAATACCTTCACTGAAAATTATTATTCAATTGAACTGCTCATAGAGTTTAGGTTGCACGGTTATTCTGAGTCTCATATCTATGCTGAATGTTCTGATAGCCAAAATTTTTTCTCAGTTTACCTTCAGCTAAAGAATTGCCTCTCAAGAATGAATTCCTATTGTAAATGATCAGCCAGCAAGTAAAATCCTGGTGCAGTGAAACTGACCAAATGGCAGAATAGTGCCAGAATAGTGCCTTCTATTGCCAAAGAAAACTGCAAATTATTTTCAACAGGTCACGATTCCACTGCAAAATTAATTTGTTTTGATGCTGATATCTCAAAATTGTCTGGCAAACCAAACTCTGTTGCACTTTAGTGTGTGGTGGCTGGTTCTCTCAAGAATAAGATTTCTGACTGATTCTTCAAAGTGAAGGACATATTTTTGTATTGTGTTGCATCTGCTTGGTGTCAGCATGTTGCTTTAACCAGCATTGAAGAAAATATGATGGAAAGTAGCAAAGAATTAATTTTCATAATTTCAGATTACTTTTCTTTTTGCTCTGCTTACATGATTTTCTTTTATAGTTTCTCTAAATTTCTATTTCAGATTGAGAGATGATCAATTTTTCTTTTTTCTCCATTATTTACTATACCTAGGCACTGTCGTCTTGTATCTACTAGAATTTAATTTTTTTTTTCCTTGTCTCTCTTTGTCAAGGAAATTTGTAGAATAAAGGTAGTTCAGGTAAACACAAGATTTAGACCATATAACTTCAATATTACAGTGTTTAAAAATTGTACAACTCAAAGGAAAAAAGAAAAAAAAAAGAGGAAAAAAAAGGCAAATTCTGTTTTAGTTGTTTATTGCCTTTCTTCAAGTGTGTTAGTTTGATATGTCCTAAATTGTGTTTCTACTTTGACACTGAAGAAGAGTGCTTTTATTTTATTAGGATGCAAACAGGCTGTTTCTAAAAAGAAATGATGCACTTGAAAAATCTTGTGAAAAACCAGCATGTTTTTAGGGTTCTTCACATGTTAGTGAAATGTAGTGCAGGGAGGTCAGAGGTTTCCTTGCTGTAAGTTTGCTGTCTTGTGGTTATTTGAAAAAAAAAAAATAAANTAATTTCAGGTTACTTTTCTTTTTGCTCTGCTTACATGATTTTCTTTTATAGTTTCTCTAAATTTCTATTTCAGATTGAGAGATGATCAATTTTTCTTTTTTCTCCATTATTTACTATACCTAGGCACTGTCGTCTTGTATCTACTAGAATTTAATTTTTTTTTTTCCTTGTCTCTCTTTGTCAAGGAAATTTGTAGAATAAAGGTAGTTCAGGTAAACACAAGATTTAGACCATATAACTTCAATATTACAGTGTTTAAAAATTGTACAACTNAAAAAAAATAAAAAAAAAATAGTGCTTAGTCCATTTGTGCTGGAGATTGCAATGAATTCCAAAATAAAATACAACTTTAAGCACAAGAGATCTCTTTCCATCTGTATAGTACTTTACCAAATTAAAATAAAGAAAAAACCAAAAATCAACCAACCAATCAACCAAAACCCAGGAAAAAACCAAATGAAAAACCCCAAACTAAACAAACATAAAAATAATAAAAAAAGTACACAATGTATTTCTACGTCCTGATATAGTTAATTAGACAACCTCCATAATGTCAAGTGTAATTAATTTTAAATTATGAAGTCTAGATTATCATCAGTCAGTGCACTTTAAGGCTTGTGAGCTATATTATTTGAAAAATGACCATACATGATAGATTTTTACAGAATAAAACTCACAGTGATACAATAGCTTACCTTTTCACAGGGACACTTATTAGAGCTTATGAGAATCATAGGGGGTAATCTCTTCCTAGAGGCAATATAACTGTATTTGTTTGTTATGGCACTGTGTATAACTGGGGAGACAGGCAGTCCATTTTGTTTAGCTGAGATAATGCAATACTGTGCACCACAGTATCATACCCAGATTCTTATGAACATCTTATAGATACTTCATGATTTTATGGCTTCAGAAACAAAATGTTAGATATTTTTAAAACTTTAGCAAAGTGTTATGACTATTTTACCGGTCTTTATTCTTTACTAACTTCATGAAAAATATGTGTATTTTCCTTCACTGAAATTCATCATCCGCTGTTTCTTACAGGTGAAATATGAGAGTAAAAACAGTAGAATTTTTAAGGCTTTTGTGTAGACTCAGGAGAGTCTTTCCTGCAATATCTAACTGAAAAGGTAATGAACTGTAAAATATGTTGAAATGATTGGGGATTAAAAATCTCTGGTGTGTAGTGACAGTACAATTATATTCCACTGCAAAGGTTTCTTATATTAAGTGTAATAAATAAAACTTTTTTTTTTTCCACTGTGATTGGTTGTCACCACTGTAATGATAGCTTTGACCTTCTTCCTCTTCAAATGTCATTAGCCTGTGACCAACTAGTCAGGATGCTATAGAATGAATTGGGATGGCAATACATGAATCCAGCTACTGAAGAAAAAAAAAAAAAAGGCACAAAAGTCTATGTTATAACTTTTGAATAATTCATCTGTTTTGTTGCCCCTGCACAACTACTTTATTCACATTTTCTGCCTTGCAACACGCTACTTTATCTTACAATGTCTTTAACTAGCCCCTATAGTTATTCCTTTAGCTCTAGCACGTCTATGTAGCATTTTTGATATTCAGATTCATAGATACTTATAGCATGTTGCTCTTTCTATTCAAACAAAAGCAGCCCTGTTCATCAGTTTGTAGGGACCAACTAAAGGAGTGCAAAATAATTTCCAGTTTCTTTTGGAAGGTGGGACAGTCAGATGGAGTACCATACAATTTCTTTATTAGTAAGTTTGGGTTGTGCATCACCAGGTGCAGAATGTGAGTCTTTTGTAACATTTCTAAAGGTAGTCTGAAGTATGAACACTTTAGAAATACTGAAATATAGTGACTAGACATAGTTCTTAATCAAAATTATGGCTCTCTTCTTTTCCTTCCTCCCTACTTTTTCTCAGGCACTTTGTGTCTGGCTGGAACATCTGACAAGAAGCTGTCTTGGTAGCAGACCTGTTCATTTCCTCATTGTGCTGTTCCTATCTGAAATGACTGATGCTTTACTCTCCCTGGAGACTTGAAAGCATCACACCTACAGTGACTTTAGCTTCTCTTGACTCAGGGAGCAAGGAGTACAGCTCATTTAAGTGTTGCAGCTCCAGGATCCAAACAAGAACTTCCCTTATCGACTATCATTTCTAAAGGTAGCTGTTTGTCTTAAAGAAAATCCTACCAGGAAGCAAGGGACATAAAAATAGCTACTTTTGTAGTAATATTTGGTAGACTTTGTAAGTACTATGTCTTTAACTGTTGTGTAATTGCACAGCAGTGTGTCATTCTGCATTAGTGATCTTGTAAGTAATTGTGTTGGTATCTAAAGCCATTTAAATAATAATATTTTTCCTCACTTTGTGGGCATTACTTATATGACCAGTTACAAGAAATGAGAGTTCACTTATTCTAAGTTTATCTGAACCTTGAGATGGGAGAACTGAAAACTCTTTCACTTTATGAGAACTTTTGATTAGGGTTTGGGTAGGTGGATAATGAAAGAGTGTAACATTGAAATGTGCCTAAATAACATGCTGTTACAAGCCTTATGATAGATTTGTGTTTGACTTAACAGCTTTTGGAACCTAATAAAAAGAACTTAATTGACAATTTCTTGAAATTGCTAAGAAAACCTAGTGATGTTGGTAGGGTATAATAAGGAGTTTTCTCATCACTGTCTTCAAGATTGAGCCTACACAAAAAAAAAAAGGATTTATCTCTGTGGTAACTCTAAGTAATTGATATACAGACAAGGTTTGGTTCCAATTTGCCAGCAATAAAGTTGTAATAGGGTTTTCTCTGCAATTTTAGCCTTAATGTGCTCATTCCAAAGAGCGGTATTTTTCCAAGCGAACAAATAACATCAGTAAAGCTTACGATCAGTAATAGCCCCACACTGATGCTCACATTAAACTTGTTAAATCAATTCACTAGACACTTTCTAAAGTGGACTGTCTGTTTACTTTGACTTGCACCCAGTGAGGATTATCCATCAGTTACATTTATTTGAATGATCTTTACATTTGAAATTTGTAATTGTTTGTGCGTGATTGCGATTACGCATCTGTCTTCTCATATTTTGCAGTTTGATTTTTGTGACTTCTGTTTTTTCCACCTTAGTTGTATGTATATTTAGTGGCACACAGTAGAATGCATTGTATGTTTAGTCTTGTCCAAATCCTAAATGAACACTTTGCTGTGTAATTGTGGTGGCTTCACTTGGTAGATACATGTTTCATATTGCTGTTTACTGAAGGTACCAATCCCCGATGTGCAGTATTGTTCTCTAGGATAAAAAATTAACATATAAATAATGTAGGATTACAGTATTTTGAAATAATTAGCAAAATGTGCTAAGTACTAAATGATTTATTAAAGATGTGATTTAGTCAGATTTGCTGCATAAGATATTAGAGTGCAAAGAGCCATACTGTACTCTGCAAGGAATCATTTTGTAGATTGTTAATCTACCAACTAGGCTTCATTTTTCACTCAGAACAAACCTGGTATGCTCCTTCACACTACCTTTTGTCAGTAAACACAAAGAGATATCTGAAGTAATCAGTCTTTCTTATCAGTAGCATTCAGTATGTTTACCTTTACTTTATTCTCTGGCCCTATAAAACTAGACTAATATAAAACAAAATATAAGAGTTTAAAAGATTGGAGTTATCTGGTAGCTAAGTACACATTTTAAAAGGTAGCATAAAAAAAAGTTAATGGCATTACTACATGCATTGAGGAAATTGGAAATGTTTTGGAAAGAACTGAGGTCCTGGGAAAATTATAGGTTGTAGATAGTAGGAAGTTCCTGGATAGGGAAGTTCTATTGCATGTTTGTAGCTAGAATCTGCATGTAATTATTGTCTACCATTTTGTCGTATTCCCAAGGCTGAATCCACATAGTAGGACACTGAGGAAAAACCTGCTGCCTATGAAATGTTGCAGCTGTCCCTTACATGCACCATTTCCCTTCCTGTTGAAAAGAATTCTTTACTTTTCTCTTAAGTAAGTTTTATAGGAGACATGTGATATGTTTTTTTGGGGGTGGCTTTTTTTGTTTGGTTGGTTTTTTTCAGGTGCATGGGGACTTGTTGTTTTTTAATGATTTTAAAAATATTTAGACAAGATGCATGGCAGAATACTGGTCGTCATATCCCTCCCTAACCTGCCCCCCTCCCTTCTTTTTTAAACCTTACTTCACACATATCCTTATTTTAGCTCTGTCTAATCTATTTTTATGTATTTTCATGGCAGTAATTTGGCATGGCTTGGGTGGTGATATGGAGGGAAATGTTTCCTCTTCTCCAGACTATACCAAAAGTCTGTAAATATATAGTAGTTTTGCAGCATCATGAATAAACAGAAAGCATGAGAGTTATCATTTGCTATACATATAAATAGTTCATCCAACCTGGCCATTTTCTTGTGTTTCATTTGTTATCATTTCACACTGAAATAATCTTAATCCCTTAAGCAACATCTGGTTTTTTTCCTTTTTCCTTCTATACGGGAAAAAATCAGACACCTCCTGCCTCTTCCAGCCCCCATCCCCTCTTGAGCCTAGAAATAATATGATATTCCTATTTTCTGCAGAACAGAAACTCCAGAAATATACTTTTCGGAAAATCAGTGCAAACCATGTGTCATGGTTTAACCCCAGCCAGCAACTAAACACTGCGCAGCTGCTTGCGCGCTACTCCCTGGTGCAGTGGTGGAGACACTTGGAAGAGTAAAAGTGAGAAAACTCATGGGTTGAGATAAAGACAGCCTAAGAGGGAAAGCAAAATCCACACACATGAGCAAAGCCAAACAAGGAATTAATTCACTGCTTCCCATGGGCAGGCAGGTGTTCAGCCATCTCCAGGAAAGCAGGGTTCCATCACACGTAATGGTTACTCGGGAAGACAAACACCCTCACTTCAAATGTTCCCCCCCTTTTCTGGTTTTTATGTGCTGAGCATGATGCCATATGGTATGGAACATCCCTTTGGTCAGTTGGGATCAGCTGTCCCAGCTGTGTGCCCTCCCAGCTTCTTGTGCACCCCCAACCTGCTCTCTAGTGGGGCAGTGTGAAAAACAGAAAAGGCCTTGACTCTGTGAGCATTGCTAAGCAATAATGAAAGCATCCCTGAATTATCAACACTGTTTTCAGCACAAATCCAAAGCACAGCCTCATACCAGCTCCTGTGAAGAAAATCAACTCTCTCCCAGCCAAATCCAGCAAATACAAAAGCTTCTTTTCATTTACTTTGATATCTTCAGTAGAAATTGAGAGGTGTATACTCTTTGCCTGTTCAGACTTAATGAATGTCCTTGTTTCAAGTGTAGATTTGCAATTTTTAAATATGTGGAAGGTGGGAAAAAAATAAGGTGATATCTTGTCATTGTTTCATCTATCCCTTTCTACCTCACAGCTGCAACTGAAATAAATTGCAGGTGATTACAGGAGATGTTGAAATTTTAAGAAGCTTAGTGATAGAAGATTTATATCTAACTCCCAGTTTAATTAGGGCAGAAAAATAACATAATTTACATAGATTCTGTCCTTTTAGGCCACAATTGACTGACATTTACAGTGTATTTATGCATCTTAAAGCCAGTTGAATATTGAAACATTTTGGCATACTTGAACCATCTCTTCCCATTTTGGGGTTTATTTTTTTTGATGGCAGCATCATCAGTTTGGGAAGTGAACCCTAGAAGGATGGGATATTTAGTATCTCTGCCTTTACCTAGTCTTGGACATGGGAGTCCATATTGATCAGAAATGGAAACAAGGATGGCTCCATTTCTGAGAGGGAACTGTAGGCAGATCCATGACACTAGATGGAAGCAGCAGATGGGAGAGACCCATCCTTCCTCATATTGTGCCTTGAAATGTCTGGGATTGTGGTACAAATTAGTGTATCACCACACTTGTGGTACAAATTAGTGTACCGACAAGTTCATGAGTAATACAAATTACATTGCTTTTAAAATTTTATGCAACTAATGATCTTCCTAATATTTGTGCTACTTTATCTTTAGTCTTTGTGGTTTCTGGTTCTTCATTTGAATAATTCCTGGATAGGGAAGCTGTATATTTTGAATGAGTAGGTAGTAAAATATTTAAAGGGGAGACAATCACAAAGAATATTTACTGATAAGCAACTTTTACTACATGAAAAAAATGAGGAATATTAGTATTGTAGGCACTCAGGAAAAGAATATTGCCCTTAATCTGGGAAATGCTTCTCATACACTAGAAAAGATGTTTACTGACTGTTGTGACTTATCTCCTTGTTTAGTTACATATTCTGCAGTTATTTGTGTGAAATCTCTGTTCAGAGTTGAAATCCATCTGATTCTTGCCAATATGTACAGTACTCACATGCTATCAAACAAAACTTTCAAGTGGATTTCAGATAGTAATTTCAGGAAATCTTTCAGGAGCTAAATGAACAGGAAGTATCTTTTAGTGTGTACATTCTCTTGCTTGCTTTCTGTGTTGGAAATTGGGTAAATCTCATTTAAATCCAGATCACTAAAATTCTCCCTACAAGTCAAGTGTTTTAAGTACATCATAGAATCACAAAACACGGATAAGGTCGGAAGGGAGCACAGCAGGTTATCTGGTCCAACCTCCTTGCTCAGGCAGGGTCATCCCGGACCACGTTGCACAGGATTGCATTCAGATGGTTCTTGAAAATCTCCAGTCCTTTCAGATACTTACAGACATTGATAAGGTCCCCTCTTAGTCATCTCTCCTGGAGGCTGGAGCGGCCCAACTCTGTCAGCCTTTCCTCATAACAGAGATAGAATCATAGAATCATAGAATTGATTGGGTTGGAAGAGACCTCAAAGATCATGAAGTCCAACCCTTGGTCCAACTCTAGTCAGTTTACTAGATCATGNTTTCCTGAACTGAGGGGCCCAGAACTGAACACAATACTCAAGGTGTGGCCTCACCAACGCAGAGTACAGGGGAAGGATCACTTCCCTCAGCCTGCTGGCAATGCTCTTCCTACTGCACCCCAGGATACCATTGACCTTCTTGGCCACTTGGCACACTGCTGGTTCCTGGACAGCCTGTTGTCCAGCAGGACCCCCAAGTCCTTCTCTGCAGAGCTGCTTTCCAGCAGTTCAGCCCCCAGTCTGTACTGGTGCAGGGGGTTATTCTTCCCCAAGTACAGGGCACTGCACTCGCCTTTGCTGAATTTCAGTCTGTTCCTCTCTGCTCATCTCTCCAAACTGTTGAGGTCCTTCTGAAGGACTGCACTGCCCTCTGGGGTATTGGCTACTCCTCCAGCTTTGTGCTGTCGGTGAACTTGTTGAGGAGGCATCAAGTCACTGATGAATGAGTTAAACAATACTGGGGCGAGTATGGAACTGGGGAAAGGGGTGGGGGGGCACCAGTAATGACAGACCTCTAACTAAACCCTGTGCCATTGATTAGGACTGTCTAGGATCTGCCACTCAGCCAGTTCTGAATCCACCTCATTGTCTTCTTATCCAGTCCACACACACTGAGTTTGCCTATGAGGATGTTGTGAGAGACAGTGTAGAAAGCCTTGCTGAAGTCGAGGTAGACAATATCCACTACTCTCCACTCATCTGTCCAGGTAGTTGGTTCATCTTTGAAGGCAATCTGTTTGGTCAAGCATGATTTACCTTTAGTGAATATACTCCTGATCACCATCTTGTCATCTGCATGGATAGAGAAGACCTCCAGAACAAGGTAGTCCATCATCTTTCCAGGGATTGAGATGAGGACTGGCCAGTGGTTCCCTGCATCCTCCTTCTTGCCCCCTTTTGAATGACGGAGTTGATATTTGGTTTTTTCCAGTCCTCAGGCACCTTTCCTGATCACCACAACCTTTTAAAGATGATAGTGAGCAACCTTGCTGTGGTGACCACCAACTCTCTCAGCACCCTGGATATCTATCCTGTCAGGGCCCGTGGACTTGTGGATGTCGAGTTTGCCTAGGTGTTCTGTAATCCAAACCTTATTGATCAAAGGGAAGTCTTCCTTCCAACATTCCTGTACCCTGGTCTCCTGGGTCAGAGATTCCTGAGGGCTGGTCTTGTCCATGAAGACCGATGCAAAGAAGGTGTCCAGTTATTCTGCCTTCTCTGTGTCGTCTGTTACCAGGGTCCCCCTCCATTTGGTAGTGGGCCCACATTATCCTTTGTTTTCCTTTTGTACTCTAAAGAATAATTATTATTTATGTGTCTGTTAAGAGAGAGAGGTTTTATTAGGTAGTATTTGATTAAAAATCATGGGCAAGTTATGTATTCTGTTACAAGCGCATAATTTTTGTTTTATTTTCCAATGTAAAGCTCTCTGCCCAATCAAAAGTTCTTCCATAGCAAAAGTGATCAACAAGTTGACAGTATCAAAGGACACCAGTTCCATTTGCCAGTGGCATATGAGGGACTGAGGTAGTGATTGTAACAGTGAACAGCCCTTGACTGCCCTCCCTTGTACACTTGGTTTATGTAGAAAGAGTTGTAGCATGAATTTGAAACATGGTTCAAACTGACATATCTAAGTCTTTTCTGAGATGCCTTAATTGTTTATCACCTTGTCCACTCTGTTCAGTAAGGATTAAATAATTTAAAAGGCTTCTCCAACTTTTCATGTAACTCTAGTCTTGGGTTAGATAGATTACAGAGTTTTTGTTTATTGGTAGTTTTTCCTCATTTCTGATTTTTTTCAGCTCTTCTGTAGGGATGGGGAAGACAATCAAATACTTTTCCAACTAATTAAATGCATCTACCAAATTGACAAGTAGAAAAGCAGAAGTATTCCTTGCACAAAACAATTTGCAAGATTGAAAAATAATTTTTAAGAAACAACGCCTTTGATTCCCTGGTAAAGGCAGACCATGTGAATAATTACTTCCCACTAATTTCTGATAAAACTCTTACTGCAAAAAATATCCCATTTGCTGTTTAAAAGGCTTATCAAAAGAACCAAAAGTTTTGATGTGATTTATTACGTTCAAAGTAAAAGATATTGTAAGTAGAGTTTTACATAACTGTTCATCAGACAGTTAATATCTCCACTACACTTGCCTGAAGGATCCCTGTTTTGTTTTTTTAGGGCATTTTTCTGAATGGGACGTTATATGGAGAATTCTTTTTAAAAGTATATTTATTTAGTAAATATGGTCATTGTATTGATTAATATTTAGGATATAGCGTGAATATAAAGCGTAATATTTGGCAAATGCAGCAGTTAATTAAAAGAATTGCATTTGCTCTTCCCAAGTGTACATTTTGTTTAAAAGATGCAAGGTTAATGACAAAGTTTTTTATGTTTAATATTGTTGCTATGTACTTGATTTATTTGCTACTAATAAAACCTAAATGTTAGCAATTCTTGATTTACCCCATGAAGAAGTGTACTACTTTACTACAATCATACTTGAATCCTTACATATTTACATTGGCTTTATTATTTCCAGCCCATTCTCCAACATTTCAGAGCTATGAACCCATGCAGTTGTTCTTCCACAAGTATCTATACTGCAAACTTCTAGCAATTGTATTATGGAAGATTATTATCAGAGGCCTAATTGCTTCCTGTAACTTTATGGGCTAAGAAAGTGATTAATCTTGCCCCTTGTTCACAATTAAAAGAAAAATATATCTAAAGACAGATGAATAGCAGCAGCTGAATCATCCCTCTTGTCTTGCACATGTTCTGTCTTCATTAATCTGACCCTTTTTCTTTTTTTAAATCCAATTCTCTTAGGGCTTGTGCTGCTAATTTCTAAGGACACTGGTTCAGTGGCTGTGTTCTATACTAATAATATCTTCAAAGAGAGCAAGCATTGCTCAGCCACTGCAAACATACCATGATATCCCCAAGCCAGTGATATACTGTGCTGTTGACTGTACCCTCGCTAAAGCAGCCACATATCAATGTAAGAAGTCATTGGCACATCATGTTTTCAGACATACATGGGTGTGGAGGCCCATGAAACTAATAAAGAGATGCACTCTAATAGTGTGAAGAGGTCATTGGCAAGCAAAGAGAGATATTCAGAGAAATTTGCCCATAGAGCATTGAAGACCCAAAGACAGGAAACTTCAGTATAATATTGTAGCACCTTGTGAGATGGTGAGAGCAAAGTGAGATTGAAGTATGCTAGGTTGGATCTAGAATGAGACGATCATAACTGTTTGTAAAAGAGTAGAAAGGTACATGATTGAGTATGGGGAATGTGAAGAGGGAAAACTGAGTAAGGCTGGTAATAAGACAGGCAGAGACAGGGGTCAGTGTGGCAAGAGGAGGGTTTGGAAAATGAAAGTAGAAAAATGACAAAAGCGCTAGCAATGAGAGACTGATGGAGAGGTGGAAAAGAGAGTCGGAAGGGAAGGAGGTCACATTGGTTTGGGGCAGTCTTCAAATGTAAGTCGATATTTACTTGTAAAGTATAAAAGTTAGTTGGAAAAACAGGCCAAGCAAATATTGATTTAAACCAATATTGTTGTTCTCTTTGTTCACCATGGCATTAGAAGCTGAACTCTTCTTTATTTACTTTTTAAAAGTATACTATTTACAGGGAGGTAGAGTGCAGATAACTTTGATATAGGCTTTTAGGCTTGCTACCAGTGATCTGAAGCTTGACCTATGAAAACTGTCCTTTCTGGGTATCACAAGTAATATAGTTTTAAAAAGCAGTACAGGGCCTCCCCTAAGTAACCTGCCAATCATGTTAAACTGAAATGTTATTTGCAGGGAGTTTGTTAGATTGTTTAATAATTCCCAGAGGACAGAATTCATACACTGAAATGCATTTCACTTTGGACCTGAGGACAGACCTGTGCAATGGTTCTGAGGGTGAAAGCTGGTGTTTGTATCCAGTAAGACTCATGGTCTGATGCAGTTTGTCAGCTTGCTGGAAAATGTTACTAAGGAGGTGCATGCTGCTTGGAATGTTTGGGTTTTTAATTTTCTTTCCTGTGTAGATTGTTCACAGTTGCTGAATAGTGTTATAATCCATAGCAGAAATGGTTCCATTTCAGAAGTATTTAAAGAATGACAGAATAGATAAGCACCTGATAAAAAACTTAAAGTGAGGAATATTTAGTATTTCACTCTTCCAGTTTTCTCACCAGACAGGTAGTTGCTATGTATGTGCTATACAAAACCACGGTGGGTTAGTTTTTAAATTTCCCTTTTTGTTAATACACTGATTCTTTGGCAGAGAGGTGCCTCACTGTAAGAAGAAGTTTTAATACTTAAATTTGTTAGTGATTCATAACCCCATTTCAGAACATCTGGCACTAAAAATAATTGCTAAGTTTCCTGTAGGGTTCAAATTAATAACTATATGTTGCTAGAGATGATTCTGTTGATATACCCTCCCTAGTTGCTTCCCATTTGCTTTTATGTTGAGACAACTCAAAGATAAGAGTTAGATATATTTTACTTGTCAAGTTGTTTCATAGCTTTCATTTAAAAAAAAAAAATCTTTTACACAGACAAAATTTCTCAGCTCCCCTTCCAGATCACTAACACGTACAGTACTTTTTTACGTGTCTGAACTTGAGTTCGGTAGAAGTAAAAGATATAACTAAGGGATCAATTAGTTACAGTAATTTTCTTATTTTCTTCTGATTCATTACACATGCAGATTGGTTGAAATGCAGTACATGATAAAGCTGATTGATGGAGTTGCATGCTATTATCTGAAAGGTCATATTTTCACCTGATTCCCTTGGAATTTGCTGGATACACAGCTTAAGTGATTTCAGTAGAAACCCAAGGTTATATATTTAATGCACATTATTAATGCATGCTATTTAATGATCCAAATTATTAAATATACATATATGTGATACAATTAATGAAAGAAATTAATTTTCTATATACTGCTTTAAACTTTAATAGGAAGACAAGATTTAAAAAGTAAATTCTAGTGAGTCCTAGTCCACTTGCAACTTTCATGCAGTTTGACTGCAGACTCTCCTGAAACTGCCTGAAACTCTGGATTCTCAGTGATCAGAGATAGTGTGTGTAGGGTCAGTTGGGTACTTTCCATCCTTGAAATGATGTGAAGAAGTTCTGAATGTTAGATGTTCCTACTTGTGGTATTGTCCTTTCCTTATCATACTGAGATGGCTTTTAGACATAAAAAGATTATGAAATAGAGCTGAAAACCTCAGGGAACTAGGCCACTTTAGTTGTTATAGAAATATTTTCATAGATTTGTTGTCACTAATCTGTATCACTTTATTTTTTATGACAGAATATGCTGTTAAATATTAACTTCAAGGCATTTAACCAATGTTTGACTTCAGAAATGGTGCTTTTTCTGTCACTTTTTCCTGCCACATAAACAGAGTAAATAGTTCATAATCCAGAGTTGCTGTAGGCTCTTCCCAAATACCTAGGGTATGTTATCCATTTACTTTATCAGTATTAAAGATTAAATACTTTGCAGATTAATTTAGAGGCAAAAATTATAGCTGTATTTTACAACAATAATTTCTTTCAAGATTTGTATCAGTCAATCTTTTGGTAATTATCTACAAATATTGTGGCATTAGAAAGGATCATTTCGCTGGAATTTATATTAGGTTTCTTCACCAACAACATATGTGATATCCTTTCTAATTTCATTTCTAAGAGGGCAAATACTCTAGGGGATGTCCACTTGGCCTTCAGCACAGTTTGATCACTGTGTCACAACTGCACTTGTAAAATGATTGCTTGCAGAAGAGCAGTTGGCAGCTTGGACAGTGTATTCACCTGCACATCTAAATAAAACAACATTGTCCAGTAATATAGTAGCGTGGATGCCATCTGGATGCTTTGTTTCCCTTCTTTGTAGAGCAATGTCCACATAAATGTAAGCAAGACAAGGTCTGCAATTAATATTCTGTACTGGACTAGCTGATAGGGTGGGAAAAAGCCCTTTTTTGGATCTGCGAAGGCACTTTGGGGGAGTTTTTTTTAAAAGAAAGCACTATCTTAGTATGCATTTGTTGCATGTATATGAATGTGAAACCATGTTATACACATATACTTTACCTACATAGTTGACATTCATAATTGTGTGTGCATATAAAATTATTGCCAACACTTGTTTAAACACAATGCTTGAAATGAAGTACCTGGAGTGATGCTAGAGAAAGACAATTGTTTCTCTATGTATTTTTATCAAAATAAAAATGATAGCTACAACATAAGGATCTTATTTGCTGATCTTGGAAAAACAGGCTGTGCACTTTAACTTATTTAAATGTCCTTAGTTTATGGCCTGCAATATTCAACAGTTTAAAGTTGCTAATTAAGACTAATCATTACAAAATGTATGTGAGAGGATGAACAGTTTTTATTAGCTTTTTATAATGTGTTAGCAGGTCAAGACAGAGATTATCTACCACGATTCTAAAGTTCAATATGGTCATTTAATTAATTGTGTGGAATGCTGGCTAAAGTGCTAGACCTATGCAATCAAAGAACTTTTTGTCTCCTGCACCAGCTTTTGGTTTTTGTACATTATCAGTTGCTTATACCCATTAGATATATGATAAAAGTAGCGTGCATCGTCTGTCATTAAGGCCAGCCATCGCACATTTTTTGCTCAAGAGCATCATTTGGATCAGCCTGCTTTTCAGTAACCAGGAAATTAGTTCTGTTTTGGGAATATCCGCTAGGGTAGATCAGAAGTGAAGTTACTGGTAGGACCATAGGTGTTATTTTTTTACCACTTTCTAGCATTACTATAGTTGCTTACTACCTTTGAACAAAAATATTTATTCAAAATTGCTTGATTAAAAAAATAATCTATTATTTTTCCCTCTGCCATCTGTTTTTGCATTTACAAGAGTACCATTAGCATAATTAAATTGACACTTTTTTCTTTCATTCTTTCTTACATTGCTATGTACTTACTTATAAAATTTTAAGTGATGATACATTTTGTAGTTAAATAATGCATTTAAACTGATGTCTCTTGTTAAAATTTGATCTTAAAGCATTGTCTTCAAGTACTAAATTACTTCAGGAATATAGTAGTGTTTAACTTGAAATTATTTAAACCTATTCTTTTATAAACTTTAAAATATTGATGACATTGAGGAGAAGACAGGTAACTAGAGCAGTAAGCAAATAATTTTGAAGAAGTATGCATTCCCTTGAAGTACTGGTCACTTCTTAAATTTTGCCTGATACATTTATGCAGTGGCAGCTCTCAGTTGTGTAGGTCATGTCCCTTTTATATTGTTTAAATAATTAAAAAAAAATCTGAAACTGTAGCAAGGGTGGTTAATAAAGGGTAGTAAAATGGAAATTTTCCCCATTACTTGGACACAATACAATTCTGACTTGCTTTTTCTCACATTTTGTATTCAGAAATTGCAAGAACCATCTCTCCCTCTACAGAATTCCTCTCAAAGAGAACAATAATTTTTGAACAACACATAGGTGAATTTCAGCAAATATTGACAAGAATTATGTATTTAATTAACCAAATCCTAATTTTTGAGGAATCCTTGGATGTCCAATGTCTTATTTTCAATGACTTTATCTCACAAAAACAAGGAGTACATGCCATTGGTGATGTGAAATAACAAGGAGCAGTTTTCCTGTTTTAAAGTTCACTAAGGCTACTTAACCATATATTATTTTGTATGTGTGATCAGCGCACACTTGTATTTTGCACAGGCCACCCCATTTGTAATTATTTATTTATTTTTTTATTTCATTGGAATTCGTTGGAAGCAGGCTGTCAAATTTTCCGTAAGTCCATGTGGTTTTTCAGAAAAATTATATAATGAAGTAATTCAAGCCATTAAAATAACTTATTTCTGCCTTTGCTGCTTCTTCAGATTCCATTCTCTTCCATTGTCAGGTCACTTTCATGCTTTTCATTCTCCTCAGTTTCCTGTTCAACACCTTCATCTGAGTGCATGTCTGTACTGAGCAATGCCAAATCAGCCTAAGTACTAATTGTCCACAGCAGTATGGGGTTTTGAGACATGGCAATGAGGCCACATGCATTCTCTGCTGTACTATGCGATGTGGCCCCATCCTTAATCCCTCTTCTTCAGAGTCTTGTGCTCCATTCATCTGCAACTCCTGCCATCAGCTGCCTGAGCACTTGGGTAAAGGAGTGTCTCTGTTCACCACACTGCCAGGGTAAGCAGAGAGAGATATTTCGTACAGCGTGGAAGACGGAAGCCAGAAGAGGAAACCCAGGGGCTACCAGTGATTATCTGGGATTTCTGAAAACTGACAGAAAACCAGATCTGCATAGCAGCTTGCCAAACACTTGATGTACTCATAGTTTTTGCCTTTCTGGAATCATCGTACTACATGCTCTCTTATATAGCTTGCTGTTCTTTACGTGGTTTTTGCTTCATTGATTTTGGCTTAAATGAGGAACAGTCTTCTGGAAGGAGATTCTTTTTTGTGATTATGGTGTTTAATAGCGTTGGGGTTTCTCTAGAACCTACATTACTTATCTCTTAGCAGCTGCTGGAGTACGTATTTATAGCTATATATGACAATGAATGAAAATGCAATATTCTAATAGAGTATTCCAGAAAGTTCCTGTTAAGGAAGCATTTCGTCATCGTGTCCCTTCAGGTTTACCATGTAAATCTATGTTTGGTTTGTTTTGTTTTGTTAGGGTTTTTTTATGTAAAGCTAATTTGTTCACAGTAGGCATGTTATCTAGAACTTAACTCATTGACAACATCTGAAACAATACCTGTCAACTTTGATGGGCAAAACATGGATAGTAACTTGGCCAGCGAGCAAGTGGTGGTAAAGGAGTAATATCAGTACACATGTTAAAACAGCTCTGTTTAGCAATCTCTTCTTTCTGCTTCGACACACAATTTTGCATTACTCTATTTTTCTGCCTAAAACTTTAGAAGGAAATACATGTCTTTCTATTTGTGTAGACATCAAGATACAGTATGGCTGCTAACCTTAAACACTGTCAGTATTTCAAACAAAATGGGCTCAGATTTAAGAAGAAGTTTTGCATCAAGACTGAAAAGCTAGACCAAGATAATGAATTTCAATGCCAAACTCAGTCTTAAATTTCTCTTTATCAGTCTAATAAATAGTACTCCTTACAGAATTGTACCCTCTTTTCTGGTCAGCACATCAAGGGAGGTCATTCTTTCCCTCTACTCTGCCCTTGTGAGACCCCAGATAAAATACTGCATCCAGGTCTGGGGCCCCTAGTACAAGACAGATGTGGACCTAGTAGAGTGGGTCCAGAGGAGCTATACAAGCATGATCAGAGTGCTGAAGCACCTCTCCTATGAAGACAGGCTGAGAGAACTGAGGTTGTTCAGCCTGGAGAAGAGAAGGCTCCAGGAAGACATTGCAGTCTTTCAGACCTTAAAGGGAACATATGAAAAAAGAGGAAAAGGGAGTTTTTATATGGGCAGATAGTGATAGGACAAGGTGCAATATTTTAAACTCATAGAGGAGACATTTATATCACATGTTAGGAAGAAGTTCTTTACTGTGAGGGTGGTGAGGCACTGGAACAGGTTGTCCAGAGATGTGGATGACCCATCCCTGGTAGTGCTCAAGGTCAGATTAGATGAGATCCAGGGCAACTTGGTCTGGTGAGTGGAATCCCTGCCCAGAGTGGGGGATTTGGAACTAAATGATTTTTAAGGTCCCTTCCAACCCAAACCATTCTGAATGCCTTGCCTGCTCCCTCAAATTAATGAGTCACTACTGAGACTATTTGTAGTGGGAAAGTCTTTCTTTATACAGGCACAGAATGTCTTTAAGCATTGAAATACTTAGTTCTTTTATCAACCTAATATAGGCATGTTTTGAAAATCTTTCTTCTAAACACCTTTTCTTCCAGTATGATGGTTATTTCTTCAAAATTGAATATTTGTCAAGCTCTTCAGCCACCTAGACTTTTGCATTCTTATGAAACCTATGCCAAGGGTAGTGTTGATGTCTGACACTGTGTTGCACTCCTAGCTGAGTTGGTGATATGTGGAAATAATAATGCTACAAATCTATGGAGAAATGTTAGTGTCTAACCTGATAGAATTGCAACAAAGCATAACAAGCAAACAAGTAAACACATTCTAGGTTCAGGTAATAAACATTGCAGCTGAAGGAGGTAGAAAAAGTGGGATTAGATGGGAAAGACCATTATTGTATCAAAATGATGCATCTGCAAGCTCCTTTCACGAGTGTTTTATGACTAGGCAAACACATTTTCATGTTGGCTTCTGCAGTAAATGTTTCTCCTTTATTACTTGATAGCCACTTAGAATTTAGCCTGATTTTTAACAGTGCTAACATACAGTACTCAGAAAATTTATTTGAATAAAGTAAAGCCACATTCTTCTAAACTGGAGTCATAATATTAATACTTAAAATACACAGCAACATGCTGGGAAAATGGGATAGTTATTTAGATATATTATAAAATGTATCCCACTACTTTGATGTGATTCACTATTTCACCAAACCAATTTAACAGCCTCCTGTGGAGAGGGAATAGTGCAATTAAAATTAGTAACAGAGATTTTCACATTCATATTTCTAATTCAGGGATGGGTGATAATGAATTAAATACCTTTTCCTTCTTCTGAAGTCAAATCAGTATTAGATGAATCTGAGCTAGAATTCATGTTTAGACAGTGTGTCTGTGTGCAGTTTCAGCATCTGAGGACAGATTTTCACATGAGAAATAGGTGTTCCACCTCAGCTTTGTATGTTAGTTGTCTTTTTTGTTTGATTGTTTTTTCTTCTGTTAGATTCTTGAAAATTAAGTGAATGTATAATCTCAATTGATAAATGGTTAAATCATTTTACAGTATGCTGTGCTCCCAAAAACTAAACCTTCCTGGGAAGAGAACTGCTGTCATTAAATTTGCCTTGACAAAAATTAAGGTAGAGCAAAAAATTGATAGCCCTGGGAACAATGGTCTCTAGACACTTGTTAATCAGACATTGGAAAATCCAATGGGTAATTCTCCAGGGTGAAGTGGCTAAATTTGTTTGTAGACATTATGAATAAGAAACAGTTCTCAGCTCATTACAAAGCAGCATAAAAAAAAAGTAACAAGGATATGCTGTTGTCTATGTATGATATTACTCTGAAAAAAACTCCCTGAAACACCAATCTTCAAGCCACTTCCTGGTGCTTCCCATAATTAGACACAGAAATTAGATAGCCCTTTTTAAGCAAACAAGTCAGTGTAGCAAGAGTCACATTAACCCTTCACCTAAACACAGATTAAATAAGTTTCATATTAGTAGGGGTCTATTGATAACACCTTTGATGCATCCCTGAGTTTGTGATCACTTTTGTTTCTCAATAAAAGCTTTTAAATAAGCTAATGAACAAACTAACTTAGGCCTATGTGCTGACTGCACTTGCCCTTGCAGATGGTATGTAAATACTGAAAAATGTAAATTACCCATTCCTTAGACCTGACCAGTGATGTATCGATGAAGAACAGGAATCAAAGCAACTGTGACTTAAAGGTAGAATTTTTTTGTGCAGTATTACCATGTGTAGTGGTTTAATTTTGGGTGGATGCCAAGTGCTCACCAAAGCTACTCTGCCAACTCCCCTCCTCAGTGGGACATAGGGAGAGAAAACATAAGGAAAGGGTCATGGATCAAGATAAGGCCAAGACAAGGACAGAGGGAGATCACTCACCAATTTCTGGTGAAACAGGGTCAACTTGGGGAAATAATCGCAAATTAAATCAGAGTAGGATAATGACAAATAGAACCAAATCTTAAAAACACCTTCTCACCACCCCTCCCTCTTTGCAGCACTTTACTCCCATGTTTTCTACCATCTCTCCCTCAGCAATGCAGGGGGATGGGGACTGGGGGGTTGCGGTCAGTTCATCACGTGTTGTCTCTGCCACTCCCTCCTCCTCAGAGGTTTCAAGGCTTACAAGGTTTCCTTGCTCCACTGTGGGTTCCAGTTAAATGGGAGAGAGTCTCTGTGAACTTCTCTGATGTGGAAAAGTCTCCTTCTGTGGGCTGCAGTTCTTTACAAACTGCTCCAGTGTGGATCCCTTTGATGGGCTGCAGTCCTTCATGAACAGACTGCTCCAGCGTGGGTCCCCTACAGGGTCACAAGTCCTGCCAGCAAACCTCCCCCAGAATTGGCTCCTCTCTCAGTGGGGCCACTGGTCCTTCCCAGAGCCTGCTCCAGTGTGGGCTTTCCACAGGATCACAGCCTCCTTTAGGTGCATCCACTGGCTCCAGTGTGGGGTCCACTATCTGCTGCACCGTGGACCTACATGGTCTGCAGGCGCACATTCTACCTCACCATGGTCTGTGCCAGAGGCTGCAGGGGAGTCTCTGCACTGGTGGCTGGAGCACCTTCTCCCCCTGCTTCTTCACTGACCTTGGTGTCTGCAGAGCTATTCCTCTGACTCCTCTCTTCTCTGACTCTAATTTTCTTCTGCCCTAAAACTTCTTCTCCCTTCTTAACTATATCGTCCCATAGGTGCTAGTGCTTTCGCTGATGGGTTTTGCCTTAGCCAGTGCCGCGTCTGCCTTGCAGCTGCTTGGCAGTGGCTTCATCAGACATAGGGAAAGTTTCTAGAGTTTCTCACAGAGGCCACTGCTGTAGCCCCCTGACTGCCAAAACCTGGCCATACAAAACCAATATGTTAGGTTTATTTTGAAGGTATTTTGCACTAGTTCCTGCGTGTTGCTTATCATTTTCTGACTGAACCGCAATATCCTCCATGCACATTAGCTTTATTACCTGTGTGAAGGAAACAACGCTTCACAGGAGAAATAATTTTTTTAGGCTTTACTTTTAAAATGTAAATTGTAAATGTGTCACAGACTTGAAAATGTACATGCCTTTAAATGCGTTAAAGATGGAAGCTAGTATTGTACCCTGTGTACTGATTGCTAACTTTTTTAAGGTTAAAAAAAATCTGGAACATACTTATTCTAGATGTGAGGAAAGACATGTCCTGTCCAGATTAGAAAACCAGTCATAAAGATGGTTAATTTGTTAAATCTAAACTGATTTTACTCATATGAATTGGAAAAGTATCTTTTAACTTACTGTTTACTTTATAATGGTGCCTTATGCTGTCCTGATAACTAAGTGAACATTTTAGTTACCAAGCAGGCTTGCATACTCCTATTTCCAGAAGAGACATGAAAACTGAGGTGTCTGTGCTTTTCACTTAAGTGCAGAATACCACAGGATGCAGAAGGCTAACTGGTAGAAAAGGGGTTTCTGCAGTTCTGGAAGAACTTGCTCTGAGACAATATGTTGCAAAGTGAGCATGGGAATGCGAAGTGAGCAGTGAAAATGTTTAATAGATTTTTCTCCTTTTAGAATGGAGGACCCCAAGTTTTATACGTTCCTGTGACCCAGATTTGTTTTATAGCACCAAGGAAAATCAGATGGTTGAGATTCCACCAAAAAAGTGAATCAAATGAAACAGCATGTTTTAAATAATGTAAATGAGCCAGCTAAGAAAAGTGATGACATGTAGTCTCACATGCTCATGTACTGAGTTGGCACTGTGCGAGGCCAGAACACTTTGTAATGTCATTATTTCCCATTTACCTGCAGTGTTGCCCTGAGGTTCTTAGAACTTTAAGTGCAGTAAGTTTTCCTTTGTCCATCCCTTTCTTTTCTTCACATCACAAAGGTGATAAATCACAGTGACCCTCCTTGTAGTAAAGAAAAATAGGCAAGTCTTTATGCAGCTTCTGTCAATGCCATCCTTTCAAACAGCTGGAAGAGGTCACCAAGATCAAATATAGACATCTCCCAGTAGAGTGGAGCATGTGACCTTGAACTCTTTCCCAGCACCTGCCAACCCATCAATAGCCAGTTTTAGGATACAGTCAGGCTGAGGTTACTGTAAGCCTTATGTTGAAGGAGAGCTTTGAGCAAATGACTGAGCATTTATGTCAGCTGGAAAAGGCTTTAAATCCAATTATAATGCTATGGTTTGCCATCATACTCTTTGAATCTTGGTGAAGCATGGTTCCATGTGTGTTTTGTGAAAGAGCTGCTGGATCTGATTGTTTGGGACTTGTATAGTTTGGCTTCCTTGTGTCTGCCTGTCCAGCAGAAGGAAGATTTCCTACTCTTTTTTTGACGATCCTGTAGCTTTGCACAGAGGGGGATGAAAGGATTTTCCCTAAATTCCTGTGGTCATTTGTCTCATTGATCTGCAACCTCACTTCTGGTTCTGTTAAAAGTGCTGCTATTTAAATGTCTGATTTCCCCTATGCACGTGTTCACTTCAGACAGCCAGCCACAAGACCCTTTCATTGCACTCATGTGAGCAGCAATGCACAGAAGTGTTTCAAGATACAAACCAAAGTTTGCAGTCTAGTTCAGTAATTTATTAATTTCAGGCAGTCTATTTATTGTCTAATTTGCTTACTACAACTATGCTCTAATTGAAGGTATCTTTCTTGCATTGTAATTTATTGACAGCAATGTCAATTTTTACATGTCTGTATTGCAGCAAAATAATTATCGTAAAGCACAGTTGCATTGTGTAAACAGTAATACTTAAGGCAGTCCATTTGCCTGAATACATTAAAGTCTATTAAAATAGACTATTTAAAAATGTGACTTTCTCCTTATTTCCTATGTTTTGGTTGGCATTGTTCGCTCAGTTACAAAGTGGTTTGTTGACACCAAATATTTTAATAATTCCTTTGCAAGTCCTTGTGCCTATGCCTTTGAGATGCTGCTATAGTAATTAAACTGTCTTTTAGTTGAAATGCTTGCAAAGCGTCCAGTTCTGTGCCTGGCAGCTGGTGATGCATTATAGAGACATTGAGCTAATCGATTAAAACCGCAGAGACATGGGAGTTGTCTGACAGCACTGTACTAGGATGAAATTAGTTGGAATTGCATGGTGAAATTAAGGGGAATGCAGGTGATTGTAGCCCTTCTGGGAGAATCCTGGGTGAGAGGGACACTGTGCACTGATCCCTGCGTAATTAGGACAGCCATGTTTTAACAGTATTTCTAAAGTATTAAAATGGACTGGGTAAATCAGCAAGGTTGTTTCCAGTGAACTTGGCATCCATCCACTGTGACTAAAATAACATGAAATTTTTCAGCTGCTAGGAAATGTGAAATTGGACTAATTGTCTTCTAACTAGTCTGCTAGCGTGTTAGTCTGTAGCAGGCCAGAAGTATGAATACTTTATACTTTCAGTCCTGCTCTTGGAGTTTAAGACATGCTGCTACACTTGCAAAATAAATTACATGGAGTTGATGGTAGAATATTTTTGGAATAGCCAAGGCAAGTATGAACTCATACTGAATCACAGTCCATGGGAGCAGTTTGGATATAATAGTTTGTAAAACTGCGTAAAGAGTCTGCTTTGAAATATTCTGAACGATACTCAAAGAGGCAGGTCTAACCTTAAATGGTTTAAGTAGAGATGTTCCTTTTCACTTGGAACTTGCCCTATGCAGGTGTTAAGGCACCTATAAGGTTAATTTACAGAAAAATTATTGTTAGCTTTTCTAGCTAAGTGAATGAAAATTGCACTCTGCCTCATAGTATTCTTATAATTTTTTCCTCGCAGTTCTGTAAGGGAGTCCGCTTTCTACTCTGACTGTACTTCTCTTCATTTGAATCTGGCAATACTCTTTGGCTAAACTGTTCAGCAGAGTGGGTAGATGTGGAATGCCTGTTTTCAGCACCAAAACCAACATTACTGCTGTACATTTCACTCTAAACCAAAATGGCAAAAGACCTGCTAGATGCTACAAAAGAGGCCTCCTCCTGTCTTCTGGAGGTGTACAGGATGATGAGGACTGTCCTTTCAGGCCTTGTGAAGACCAGATTGCACTCCCAGTTGTAGCACTAAGGTTCTTCAAAGGGTGGTCCCCTTGAGCAATTACAGCTTCTCTCTCTCCCCTTGTCTCTCATCGCCCTACTTCCACAGAGCCGGAGTGCAGCAGAGGGTGATGCCCTCTTAGGAATTTGGGAGTCAGGTCTGTCTGGTGGATTCTGGCTGCCACATTTCATGAGGGTTAATGCAAGGGAAGCTGATTACACTGGAGCGAAACTTCTCTCGTGGTTTAACCCCAGCCAGCAGCCAAGAACCACTCAGCTCGCTTCCCCACCAGTGGAATCAGTGAGAGAATCAGAAGAGTAAAAGCTTGAAAACTTGTGGGTTGAGATAAAGACAGTTTAACATGGAAAGAAAAATCTGCACACACAAGCAAAGAAGAACAAATTAATTCACTGCTTCCCAGGGGCAGGCAGATGTTCAGCCCTGTCCAGAAGGGAGTATGGTCACATCATACATAATGGTGACTTGGGTAAACAAACACCATCATTCCAAACATCCCCATCTTCCTCCTTCTTCCCCCCAACTTTATATACTGAGCATGATGTCCTATGCTTTGATCAGTTTGGGTCACCTGTCCTGGCTATGTCTCCTCCCAACCTCCCATCTACCCTCAACTTCCTTGCCAGTGTGGCAGTAGGAAAAGCAGAAAAGGCCTTGGCTCTGTGCAAGCCAGCAATAGAAAAACATCTCTTTATTCAGCACAAATCCAAAACACAGCCCCATACCAGCCACTCCAAAGAAAGTTAACTCTACCCCAGCCAAAACCAACACAACTTCCATCAAAGCAGATTAATGGATTATTATAAAGAAAGAGTTGTCTCTGCTTCAGTATAGAAGAGAGATCGTTTGTTGGTCAAACCAATACTGCATACAACAGAAGAAATAGTAGAATTCATCAGAGGCTTAATTCAATGTGAATGTGCCTCCTGAATAAAATAAAACCTGAACAGCAGGGTGCCTTAGAAAGTACATGGAAGAACTCAGGGCTCATGATCTGCCTCTCTGTCAACCTCTGAGCACTGGTTCCTGATGGGGCTGGTCCTCAGTTGCAGGCTAAATGCTGTGTTCAGAACCTAGGCTGTAGTAATTTCCAGGAAATGCCTCTAATATCACTGTGATTCTGGGCGTTAGTGGACATAGTTTTTGCCTTGTATTCAGCCTAACTAGTTGGATCAAATCCCTGCTGAACTCAGTTTTCTCTTGTGATCAATTGTATACTGAACTGCTACCACAGACTGACAAAACAGGACTTTTTAGAAAGTATCCTCTTAATTTTGTTTTGAAACTTATGAGTTCTTGTTCATGGTGTCTTACCTTTAAGCTTCCATATTAAAAAAGTCTTATTTTCTTTTCTGTGTTAATTCTAACAATCAAGATGTTTGTTTTGGAATGAGTTGCAGCTATGCAATAACATGCTTCACTCTAAATAACCAATATGTGCTCTCAGTTCTACTGCATTGAACATTTACCTTTTGTTTTGATCTTGTGTGGTGGGGAGCAGGGGAGTGTCTCTTGAGTGTCTATTTCTGTAGTTTTTACATTGAATATAACTAGCATTTTTATCATAACGTACTTTATATTGCTTCTGGTAGAAACATATGCTTTATTTTTACAAATGTATTGACCACATCTGTTTTAAAACTAGAAAATGCAACATATTTAGGAGAATATTTATGTAAGAATGGAAATATACAGACTGCCCATCTGAAATGTTTCCCCTTTTAATCTCCATGTTTTGCGGCACACGTATGCACAGTACACACCTCTCCATTCTCCTGTCAATGAAATAAAAGCTTCATTTAGCTTGAGTATATCATTGTCTTCCATGATGAGAAGAACCAGTAGCCAGAATAGTAATTTGGCACTGGAAGGGGAGTTCAGTATTATCAAACAGTATGTCATACATTTTTATTAAGCTTTTTCTGAGATGCAGTAAGAATTCAACACTTCCCTTATCTGCCAAAATTTCTTTGTCTACAAAATGAACTGCCAAAGAAAGCCATTGGGTTATTTTTGAAAATCTGCCATTTGTAAAGCCATTTCACTTGACCATTTACCTGTAAACCAAGTTATTAAAAAAATCCAACACCGTGGACAGCAATTTCAGTTGTCCTAGTTATGCATCAATTCAAGATGTTTTGAAATGTTTACTACCTAAAGATGGTCTTGAAAAGTACAAGAGGTAAAGTATTTCAAAAAATGTGTGACTGGAGATTACTGGCCACTTTTGACTTATAAAACTTATCACGGCTCTAATAATGAAGTCATAACTGGTGCCTTTAGACTTAATTTGGATTTTTATGCTCACAACACTCAGATTTAGCCAGATTTTGGATTTTGATTTTTTTCTTTCATGGTCAAATAATTTCATTTGGCATGGTTGTTCTTGTGCATTTTTCAAATATAAAAATGACATGGTTTTAGGACTCTGTCCTTTATATTCTATTCTTGATGAAAAACCATTGGGAAACTTTCTGAAAAGTTACTCCTAGAAGAACATATTTCTATGTGAAAATCCAAGCAGGTGAAAAAAGCAGTAGGAATTTGTTTTGGATGAGATCCTTACCTATGATCTTGCTAAAAGCAGAAATCTGATCATTCACATTTTCAGCTCCTGTAGGCATGATAATGAAGAAAACTCTACACTTTAGTATATCATCTGGAAATTATAGAAATTGAGAATTGTCCAGATTTTTTAGGGCAACGAGTATCTAGTAGTTATTTTAACTGGTTATTTCTTATTAGCAAGTTTTGAATAAAAACCGATTTTGGAATGCTTGGAAATATGGCAGTTTAATAGAAGCCAGTAGAGACCTAATCAAAACAAGACTGTAAGTTTTAAACAAGGAAGCATGAATAATAGTCCTTGAACTAAAACAATCTGAGTTGTACTCAAAAAAGTCATGAAATGCTTAACTGTAAATTAATCCAAATATGTGTGATAAGCTAATGAAATGCTAAAATGGTCATATAACATCTTTTCTTCCTATGCCAAAAATTAGATCTTTGGTAGTGCACAGATCAAGCACTTATTAAAATAATAAAAACAAACAAAAAACTCCCATAAAACCAATACCAAAAAAATCTTTCTAGAACTTTTAAAATGATACTACATGAAACCACTGAACTACTGTATTGAAGCCACGATGAACACGTGTTAATAAATCCAAGACAACATTCAAAGGGAGAATGTTATGCACTTTCTCTGTGAAACAACTGTTTCATGCATGTAAGGTCTGTTGCAAATACTTTGATGTAATCCAAATATTTGGAATATTTTTTTTAAATGAAGCCATAAAGGATTAATGATCTTTCACTGACCAATGTCCTTTCTCTATTTCCCTTTGTTATATTTTATTGTGATGTTTAAGTGTTGTGTTTACGTGTCTACATTCTCGCATGTAGGTTTACATTAATATTTTTAATGATACTAAAACTGTCGCGTGTCCCTTGGACTCTTCAGATCTCCATATAGTTCCCAACCTCATCAGCAAATGATCAGGGACCTCTACAGCCAGCACCATTCCACCTTTGAATTAACAGCTTGTTGCTATTTGAATTAATCAGCTGATGTGCAAAACCATGATGTATAGCCTTCTCTGAAGCAGCACTATCAATGGTTCCCCTCCCCACAGCCAGTCTAGTGCTTCTGGAGTTGGGTGTCTGTTATCTGTTGAGCTTTCTGGGCCACTTTTTAGTCACAAACTTAAACATGCAGTCCAAGATATCTGGGGCTGAATGGCAGAACGTTTAAAGTCTCGTGTGTGCTTTGTGCCAAGTTGCACCTCAGACCTGCCAAATGCAACACCTGAAGCATGTGTCAGGATGGGATCCTTTGCTTTTGCATTTATTTCATTTTCTTATGACTTTCTACTAATAAACTTTGGTTTGGTACTATGATGCAAGGCAGGCTGATTTAATGTAAATAAAGTGAGGTGTGTTCTTGGAAAATAAGATGAATGTTCACTTTGTTCTCCACACCATGGAACAGCAGCTGTCACATTGTTTAACATGTTTATTTTCTTTCAAAATAGACCAACTTTATTCTGATTGGCCATTTTCTGAATTTAATTCCAGGTGTGTTCAATTGTTATTTTTAGTTGCCTTCTCCATGGAAATGACAGTTGATAGACACCACATTTCCAAATACATAGAAGTTATTGAGGTTTTTTGAGTCAGGATGCATTTCTGTTTATATTTTCTCATCACTGTTGTCCTTTTTCTGTAATTTTCCATTCCAATAGTGCCAATATTACGACTGTATGCTCTTTTTTCTAGGCCGAGTTTGCATGAAAAAGGAAATCCATATTCTATGTATGTCTTGCCAGGGAAGAAAGCTTTTAGATTTCATTGCAAGATAAGGACATGCGTCCAAAGGGGCTTTGTAGCTGAAGGAATATGATCTCCCAGTGGTCTACAGGCTTATTCAACCAGGGCAGTTGTCTTCTCATGAGTGGAGAGACTGATTGACTGTACCAGACTTCTGTCTGGATTCAATTCATATTCCCATGTACCATTATAGCATGAATGTGAGGTACTCCAGCAGAAGCTAATTAAGATACTCAGATGTGCCTTAGAATCGTAATTTCCTCGCACCTTAATTTTCTGTGCAGTGACTTTTAAGCTCAGTTTTTTACAATCCTCTGACTGTCATTGTAGAAGTAAGACAGAAGACTAGAGACACGAAGATATCAGCCATTGTTACCTTACAGTGTTTGCACGTCCATTGAGAAATGAAGTAAATGCGGAAAGACATTGGCAGTGAAAACACACTTTCTATTTCTGCCAGTACATTCGTTTGCTGGAAATGCCTGGATTGCATTCTGAGCTAAGGGATGGAGGTAAATCTGTATTTTGTTGGTTAATTGTGTAAAAATGACAATGTAACAGTAGAATGTTGCCTTAAAGAAAACTCCAAGGAAATATGTCACTGTTTACTTAAAGGGTAGCCATATTAATAGGTCACATTATTGTTCTATGACATCAGTAATGCAGGTCAAAAGACAAGAAAGTGCAACACAAACTCTATTCTTTAAAACCTCTATTCTTGAAAAATTTCCTATTGCCATTTTCTCATAAAATGTGATAGCAGTTTTTTAAAAAAACCCTAATCCTGATAACTGAATTAATTAATCAGTTTGTTAGCAGTATATTTTGAAGAAATATTTTTAGTCAAATAAAATTTGCTGCTCCTAATCCCAGGCATTAATTTTACTTGGTTTAAAATTATTACCAAACATTTCTGTGGAACAGAAAGCCTTTGTGTTCTTTGTTTATTTTCTCATCATTTTTTCCCCTTAAAGCAATTTCTACAGGTCTATGGATGGAGAGGCATTTATTTTGAAACATTACATGAAATGATTTGCCCTTCCAACATGCCTGAGCTCAAGATGTTATTACAAAGGCCAAAAGGGTTTGTCTATATGGACCTAATTAATTAAAAATGAAAGTTAGAAAGGTTACATAGTTATTTATGAGACGATATAGAAATATAAAACCAGACTCTATTACATGAAATTTTACTTTGTTCTCCTGACTAAATAATTATGAAATTAAACTTGCACTAAAAAAAAAAACACACAACCAAACCAAAACAAAAAAAAAGATACCAACCAACCAAAAAAAACCAAAACAAAACAGAAAAGGCAGATTATGCAAAATTAATCTGATAGCTTTCTAACCAGACAACTGACTTTTTGGGGGGAAAAAGTACTAACTACTTACAGTCTTTCTGGAGCTTAAATTGCTATAGTGCTTTTTGAGAAATTATTTATTCAACCAAAAAGTACAGGTGTCAGCCTAAGAACTGATAATTTGTGGTTCGGGTAAGAAACTAAGCTCAGTGAGATAGCAGTGAAAGGGAGCTCCCTAACAGGAGAGAAGATTTTAAGGAACTTCTCAAGATCTGAAAAAAGTTGACCAGTTACTCAAAACTAAGAGAAAGAAGCAGTCAGGGCTGAATAATTTTGAGGACTAGAGTAGCAGAAATGGAATTAAATTGCATAGCAGAAAGTGTAAAATGCTGCACCTGGGGACTAATAGTACTAAATTATCTTAGAGCAAGAAATTCTACCAGATAGGAATGAATGAAATAGAGAAATTGATCTTCAAGATCCTAAGAGGTACCACTGGGATGCAATGTGATAAAGTCAAATGTAATACTAAGGCTGGAATGATGTTTCCACGGGAGATTGGATGGCACTGGTAGAGCTGTAGAAGGGAATGATTTATACTGAGTTATATGAAATACTGGATACCAGTGGCTAGTACCAGTGGTGCCCCAACCAAGGGCTATTGCGTATTTTAATCCAGGGTTTCCCTCTGCCTCCATCATGTGCCCTGTCTCCAGGTGCTGTATTGGCAAGCTCTATATGAGCATATATGGGTTTTTGCTCTGCACAGGAGAGAAATGAGACATGGAATAGTTTTACTGACAGTTGTGGCATTCTGATGTAGAGGTATCCAACTGTTCCCAAGGAGGAGCTGCCACTGTTGGGCTGAGCATGAAGCCTCCTGTGCTAAGGAAAGGGGAATTCAAAGTGTGAAAGATACTGATAAAGACTTTGAGGGTTATCAGGAGAATAGCTTGTTTATCTGGTGGTGGGGAGAATAAACAAAATAATATAAAATAATATAATAAATATAGAAAGTTTTATAAATTTGGATGGAAATTAGATGTAACTAGCAAAAAGAAGGCTAGGAGATTATATGATTCCTCTTCCTTTGGGTGCTTAGAATGCCAGGCACACTGGAAAATGTTCTAAGTTGGAGGATCATGTAGGTTCAGGGAGAGTTTGGTATTAGCTGGCCACAAATAAATTTAAGACAGAAATTTAATGGAAGATGTCCAGCCACTAAAGTAATCAGAACCTAAAAAAGCTACAGCAAAAGGGGCGAAACGCTGCGTCCTTTTCAGAGGGCAATCAATATGCTTTTGAAAAGATAGATGATGATTTGTGCAAATAGAGTACCAAACTCAGTGAAACAGGAGAGCCTTCCTACTCTTCATCTCCTGATTTCCAAGACATTTAATGAATAAAGTGAAAAACGGTCGAAACCGTTCACCACCTATGAGATTATTTCAAAGAATTTTTTGCACATAAAGAAGACCAGGTTTCCTCTGCACTCCTTCCTAAGTTCTCCCACCTCTATAAAATTAACATGCAGAGCAGTTTCTATAAATGGTGTCCTGTTATGTCCTGTAACATGTAGTGACCTTGTGATATGAATTAATGTCATCCACAGGGTGAGCCGAGAACCTCCAATCACACCCATTTCACAGTGTAGGCTTCAACCCCAAAGGCAGAGGGAGAATGCACAGCTTCTATGCTGAATTCACTAGGCATCTGAGCATCCAGTGTTATAATCTAAAGGAGTCTCAACTTCTGTGTAGATAACAGATGAGAATGCTGCAGAGGAGAAGCATTATTATGATACGATAGCTTAGATGCAGCCACTGCATGTGCTGAGATTTTTAAATTTAGTCCCTCAGTCACAGTAGCATATTTCTAGGAACAGCATGTCTATAGAATGAAAGATCTCAATTTTATTCAGACTTGTAGTGTTTGTCAGTGTGCATGTAAAAAGCTTGTCAAACTCAGAGTGTTTTGGGTGAGCAAAAATATAAATGATCAATACTTTAAATTTATATGAATCGTCATAAATATTTTATTATTTTAATGCTATAGATAATATTATTACTACTACTACTACTACTACTACTTCTCGTATATATTACTTGTTACTTGTAGTTACCTGTATATTTACACCAATGAAGGAGTCAACGCACTTTTCACTGCTCTTACATTGCTGAGATACTTAATTTTCTGTGCAGGTACTAGCTGTCAATCAAGGCTAATCAAACTGGCACAGTTAACATAATACATCATAAAATTTCACAGTAATGTCAACCTATAATTCTGTCAATCTGGTTAAAGGAAATAGGCTAAAAACAATATTGCCATTTTGTAATAACACAGGGAAACAGAATTTTGGAATGTTTTTACTGACTGCTATAAATATATTGTACATAGGTTTCAAGAGCAGCAGTAGTTTCTGTTAGAAGTGAATTGGCCAAATATCCAGAGTGTTGAATCCTTATTTTTCACTTTTCTCACTCTCAGATATTTTCAGTGTATCTTGAAAAGGAACGAGGTGTTGCAGTTCTCCCTGTACTGTGACACTGGAGATGTCAAGGCAAAAGAGAAATGGGGAGCCCTGTGTTTGTGTCACTGCAAGGAAACATTATATGATGGAACTGGCCAAGGTTGGTTGGACAGTAACATCTGGAAAAGAAGGTTCCCAGCTCTGCTATCAGCTATATTTATCTACCTTGTATGCTGAGAGTTAAGGAAGCTCATAGCAAAAATCCAAACAAAACATATACAGTTTTACTCCAGTTTATATGCATGGGAACAGAAAAGTGCAGTCTGGCTATTTGCATGTCACAACAAAGGAATGTAGTGAGAAAATGCAAGGCTTCAAAACCCAGTGTCTTTCTGCTTAGGCGATTATGAGTTGCAGACCTTTTCAAGTTTTTTTTGTAACCAGTCAAGCCCTTATCAGACAAGGTTAAGTCTGTTCAAAACTGCTTGCTTTTCAAATTTGCCTTTGGCAAAACTTGTACAAATAATTGAACACTACCAAGCTCTCAGCAAGATATATCCATGTACAAGTAGCCCTCTAAAAATGAATGAGTCTTCTCATAAACTGAAATATTAATTGGGCCAAAAAGGTTATACAGAAGTCTATATGAACTTACCTTGTTCAAGATGTGATGATCTTTGCCAGAAGTATTTGATCATAAGATGTTTCATGAGCTGAGGAAGGAGCATCTTTAGAAGCACTGGTGAGATTTCTCTCTCCTCCTACAAGATGATTTTCTTTGAAATACAGAGCACTGTATAATGAATCACCAGGTTAGGTGGTCTTTATCAGGTGATGTTCCCTATGTTTGTAAACCAGGCAAAGCTTAAAGGGAAGGTTAGGTGAGATGGATGTTGAATTAACAGGAATTTTACGTTGTAGGTGCAGAAGCTAGAGGAGAAAGGATGATAAATTGATCTGAGATCTTTAAATGAAACATAGGTCTTGATGCAGAAATGCTGAGAAAATAAGGTGAGAAAATAATGGCCTTTGTGAAAGGCAGTATTAACAATCACACGTCAGTTTACACAAAAAAACCCAAACAAACCCAAAAATGGGTAAAAGCAGATGCAAGCAATCATCATGCCTGGGCACAGCATCTGTAGGAATGCATGAGACTAAAGAGTGACTGCAGTAAGAGAAGAGAAGCAGAATGGAAACTGAATTCACTTCAGTTTAATTTGTGAAAAATCTATCATTCTTTAGCAAAGTAGCACAGAGAACCTGAAACAATGACTTCTCATGGCAAATAGACAAGACTAATTTTAAAAACAAATCAGACAAAGGATTTACAGTGATTCAATACTTTGAAGGAGAAGTTTACAGATTATATCTGGAGGGAAAGAGCAACAGCATTTCAAGCTTACTTTAGTTGGAAGCGTAAACAGATTTTTTAGACTCCATTAGCCAGGGAACAGTCTGCTTGGGAAAGTGATAGCTAAGTTCAGGAGCTGTTAACAAGGAAATTTAACAGAGTGATCTTGCAACAAGGTGTTGCCTCTGAATACACAATAAGAGCTTGAAAGTGAATGTGCAGTTGATGTAGACACGAAAACAGTGAGAGATCTGCATCCAGCCTCATGGACTTTTCTTACTGTAGTACCTAGTGGCAGTAGAAGATGATTTTGGAGACCTAACAGTTTGGAAGCCATGAACAGTAGCCTTGCCCATGCCTCCCATAAACTCATGAGCCAAAAGGAGAAAGAACCATTTTCTCTTCGCAATAAATGCGTGTGAAGATGAATCAGTAGGAGAATTGTTATTGCACAAGTGCCCAAACTGTTCCCAAATTTACGTCTCCCTGCTTCGTTTCTCCTGTAGGAGAGAGAGTGTGTGATTGCTCTGGACTCATTACATTCATCCTCAACCAAGAGAAGTAAGCACTGCTTTAAATGTGTAGCAAAAGGCCGCATAGGAAGGATTGTGTGTTTGTGCAAAGAAGAGAGAATAACTTAAGGGATAATGCTGGTTTGCTCCTTCCAATAAAATGCCTGCCTCAAAGTTATGAGGAAGCTGTTTTATGTTAGTCTTTACTGCTGTCACACAAAAGCACTGGGAGCTGATTTCTTTTAAAACAGCAAAAGAAAGTTTGAAAGAAATGTCAGAGTTAACCCACCTCAAGACTCCATCCTGACAAACCCAAAAAGTGATGTGAGAGAAAGGAGCCCTTTGCCAGATCCCAAACCACAGCAAGGCTGAGCAGGTAAAGCACCAAAGTACGGGTCAGTCTAGTGATTTACGCAATGTGTAGTGCAGCAGAAAATATTTATAAATCACTTGCCTTCTCTCAGAAATGATACAGGAATTACAATTATATCGCTTTTAAAATGTGGAAGGAGCATTTCAGTGCAAACATGAATGTGTTGCAAAGAGGCATGTTTTTAAATCAAAGTATTCAGAAACAAAGAAAAAACATGGATGACTTACTTAAAGAGGCTTTCTGGAAAGCAGCGAACTGCAACACTCTGTATCATTAAAAAAGAAAAGTGTTTCCTTGCAACTGCAAACAGTAAAATATATCCTCTAAGTTACTGTGGATGTGGTAGTGGTAACTGGTATAGATTTGTCAGGCAAAGTAAGAAAAGATCAACAGAAGAAGTGGCAATTATTCCCCCAGCTTCCAATCTGTTCCTGTACAAGAGATGACAATCATCAAGCCCCAAACTTTCTGAGGCAGAAATGTGTCAGGAGTGTATATGAGAACACAGAGCAACTGGAACTTGTCTAAGTGCTTTGGGTTTTCAAACATGTGAAGGAAAAAATAGCACTAGGAAGTGAGTTGGTTGAAGCTGAGAGGTGGAGGAGGTAGCCTGAATATGCATGGCGAATGTATATTTTCTTGGGATCTATATCCCATTACAGTGTTGCAGAAGAGGTTCAGACTGTTAAGCCAGAAATCTGCAGTGTTGTTAGTGGAGAATTGGTGGGAGTTCAGTTCTCAGCATTACAATTTGTAAAGAAATTTTGAATGAGTTGGATTGGATTTGTGTACTGAAGCTCCCTCTAGTAGAACTGAAGGTGGCAAAGAAATCACTTCTAACAGTGCAGTGCCAATGTTAGTTATACGTGCTGGAGACTTGTTTTAAGCCTTTGTCACCACACACAGCCTCCTGAAGCTGAGTCCCATCTGTTCAAGTGAGACCCTGAGGAGGCATAATAAGAGGAGGGCAGGATTCCACGGAAAGTATCAGTGAGAAGGTAGAAGTTTTCCTATCCCCAGTTCAGAAAAGAGACGGTTTAGACGAGCAGCACATTCGGGCATGTTGCAGGTCCATTTAAATAATATACTGATAACGAGGCTTAAGAAATTAGTAAAGAAGGAATGTTAGTTTCCCTTGCACAGAGATTATCTAGTGACTGGTAGCTACTAGCGCTAAAGTGTTTTTCTTGCTAAATGCAGTATTGACAGTGCAGTATTCTTTCTGACAAATAGTGAGCCAAACAGGCAACCATGACTATGCCATACTGAAGATCTTGGTTTCATGAATTCCTGTTTTGGCTTGGGAGACACTTGAGAAATTTTACAAGGGAAAATGAGTTGTTCACGTATATCATAGTGAGAGAGAAAGTAAAAGCTAAACTTAGTAAGTATATGCTGTGGAAAAGCTAACTGTAGCTCTCCAAGAATATTATTTGAGAAAGTTTATGTAAGGATAACACAGAAATAAACACTAGGCTTTGTGAAACACCTTATCCCCAAAACACATGCAATTCTTCACATGTATAACAGACTTATACCTAACCAGTCCTCAAAATATCACAATTGTTTGCACTGCATTTTCTGTCATCTGAGCTTACTGTCTTTTTCTTCAAAAACTTGCTTATATCATCTCCCACCCTTGAGAATGGGTATAAAACCCTCTCAGAGGCTTCTTAAGAGATGTATGGCTTATTTGACCAAGCTAGGTAAAAAGACAAAATTGAAAAAGTTTATTAAGGAGCAAATAGATTATCTTTCATTTCAACAATATTGGAAAATACACTAATCATTAGTATCATTGAGATTTCCTTTCACACCCTGCTCCCCACTGCTGGGAGGCCATAACTTTTTTATTTTCCTGTTATTAAGAAAAGGAAGTGATAGCTTTCAGAGAGGAAGGCAAAAATCTTTTGCTATTCCTATTATACATGTTGTGCTCACCAGTCACTGCCTATTAAGTCCCAGGAGACTCCATGCCATTCAGCTTTGGTTCACCACTAAGGTTTTTAACTGGGAAACAAAAAGAAAGAGGGAGTAGAGAGATAAATTACACTTTTAAAAATTATAGTGATGAATTTATTATAACTCTTGAAAAGGTGCTTGTGAATGTTTGAATAAAATGACGTGTAGTCTGGCAAGTAATCTGGCATTCTGCTCCCTCTTTGTCACAATCAGTACAGTTACTAAAGTAGACAGTTTTTAAGCTTTGGTGGGAACCATATGTTAGGAGTTTTTGAATTAAAGAGAGAAGTTATGCACACCTCTAGGGAGGAACGAGAAGGCAGATCAGGAAGAATTTCACAGCCAAGAAATAACTGTAATAAGAATGGAGCATCAATCACAAATGACTTCAATTATTTTGTCATTGAGTGGAATAGGAAGATACAAAGGAGTAGAAAGATGACATATTTCTTAAGCATGATTGGAATGTTTTTAGACACCAGATCAACATGAAATATTGGGTGCCTATTTTTCATCAGAACCAAATCTGCTTCAAGAAATTGCATGCTAAAAATGTTTAATGTAAGTGATATGACCATAATGAATTCCAACTCTTAACTCTCTCATTAAAGAAGAATCAATATTTTAATTAATTAGTTGTTGTTATGGTTATGTTATTAATTGTAATCATTACAACTCTGGTCCTGTGAACCACTTTAGACTCTTGGTCCTCTGCCACTGGAGAGGTCCCACCGTGCTTCAGATGCTTTGTGCGTACATGCAGGAAGAATCCTGCGGTTAGATGGGAGTACAGAGATTAGAATCAATATGACCTGGCACTGCAAAAACCACTGTAATACTGTGGTAAGTTATTCAAGTGGACTTCAAAATACAACAGAAGCAAACAGATCCCTCCTTGTCCCTTCACAGATTGAACCATCTGGCTGTGTTCTTCTCCTCACAAATATCTAGATAGATATACATGTTTCCTAGGCCCAGAGGCAGGATAGCAGCATGTTCGGGTATTGATTCTAGTTGCTGTATGAGATTTTCAAATGTTTGTTGTATTTACCCTTATGACTGGCTGGACACACTTGAATGATGTGGAGAACAGCAGACTGGTTGTTAAAGGAAAAGTGAAAATGTTTTTTCAGGGGAAAAATTAAGAGTAAATAAAATATAGTGATTTTGTGATCAAATGTAGTAATAGACCTTGGCTACCAGATGGGAACATATATACATATTTATGTACATTATTATATGTATTATAAATGATGACACTTTTAAATTAGCAGATTCTATATTGTAGAGTTTTCCTCCCAAAAATAAACATCTTAGACATACAGAAATAAGACATGGCAGTTTAACCATTAGCAGCTTTAAATCAGGATAAAGCATCAAATGCTGGCAATTCATCAAACATAGCATCAAAACCTGGAATAGTTTTGTAAATCAAGATTAACAGATCAAGCTTGCTCTTGAGAACACTCAAGTATTACCTTCAGCACACAGTCATGCAACGCATCAAACTTCAGCATTGCTAATGTATTGAGTGTTGGGGATAAAATTCTTAATTGCCATTATGAGGAACTTGTGACTTCACATTTATATACTGCTCACTAACAGAAATCCAGAATTTATTTTTTTTTTCCAGATGTTCTAAAATCTAACAGAGAAGTAGTTCGTTCTTCCCATCAGGTACATAGGTGAAAGCCAGAAATTACCTAGATGAGAGCCAAAAATACATACTATTTTACAGAATAAAAGCATTGTGTTTCAAAGCTAGAAATTATGTTACGGCTGAGAAGGAAACTCAGTTTTCTGCAGGAATGCAGAAAAGGTTTGGAAAGTCTTAAAACATTGGACTTGAAAGATATTCTGTTTTGACAAATTAAAAGTTACTCTGGTAGCTTTCAGATAAATTTAAATATTTTTCTGCTCTTTTTTTTTCTTTCTCAGAGGGCTGTGAGTTGGACTTGTGCTGACATTTTATAGTTTAAAGAGTATGTAATGCAGTTCCTACAAAATGGTTTGAAGCTAAGAAACTAATACATTTTAAAAATAGTATTCCTGTTAAATGTATCTTACAAAGAATGCATACAAAATGATGATATATGATTTTTATTAGATCTTGCTTGTGATAGCCTGTTTTTCATTTATGTGTAATGCATCTATCCAAACTTCTGACAGTAGTCTCTTATGTGCCAAAACTTACACCATCACGTACTGCACTATCAGACTTCCACCATTATTCTCACATATGAAAGGAACAGTAATTTATTTCCTTGAATTGGTGAGAGGGACAAGTATGTGCACAGAGATACATAAAACCATCTCAGTCACTAAGGCCTGCTTGTAAGAAGTTCTGACCTCTCAGTGTTAGAAACTGAGAGCAAAGAATAACCAGTAACTTAACAAAAAGGAGGAAACCCAGATATTATTACAACTGTACTCTAAAATCCTAAAAATATTTACATGGGGGTTATACAAACATTTTGAGAAAATACGAGAAGTATTACAATATTTTGCTTAACATTTTAATGTAAGCAGCCTATAGCATGCTTCACACTTAAAAAGAGTTTTGAAATTCTCGGATACAGTAGCCAGTTGCACACAGGATAAAAAATGCATTTTCAAAACCTAATATTTTACCCTCAGCAGCTAGATGCTAATGACTGAACATGTACAGTTTGAAAAGTGAGGGAACCACCACATCACTGATTATGGTCAGTCCATATTTTCAGAATATCCATGTCCAATAATGACCACCAGCATCTACCTTTTATAAGGAAGAAAAAGCTACATCCTTCAAGAGAACAAGGTACCATCCTAAAACATAGGTTGGCCAAAGCTAAACCATAGGAATAGAAGAGCTGGTGGAAAGCACTACCATAATATAAGGGTAGAAATTTTTTTCTTTGTGAGAATGACAGTGATTAATCTTTCACAGGCATTTCCTAAGAAAAGGAAATTTCTTTTTTTTGTTCCAAACAAGACACTCACATGGCGTATATTTTTTGCTTAATGCCATCTAAACTCTGCAGGTGACTTTTCCTAAATATTCCTTGTGTCATAGCTCCACTAAAATGAATTTTTCTGAAAGAGATATAACAGAATTCAGTCAGGAGTCTAGCAGCTGCCATAATTACATAATTACAGAGTTCTAAATTACCATTGGTCTTAACATGCCTTGTAATGGCTAAATCAAGCTTCCTTGTGTTTGCTATAGAATATTATTAAATAAAATTTTATATTCTACAATAAAAGGATTTAAAGACAATGTGAAAAGTCATGGGAGCATGGTGCAGGTTTTTGAGACTGTAAGGTGGTGAGGTGTCTTGGGATCTGATCCTGCGCTCAGTGTAAAGGGACAAACCTCCAAGTTTATGTATCTACCACTAAAAACAATGGTTCAGCAGAAAGTGGTAACCACCTGTGTGGCGCTGCAGGACCGAGAATCTAGCTTAACAAATAAAGGTATTCAGAATTTCCTGTTCAAGTGAAAAAAATAATTAAAGAATGCATTTGCAAATTTCTATCAAAACATTGAAGGATTTTTACCATCATGGCCACATCCTTTTGAGTGTTTTCATAGTTAAATTTTGAATAGCAGTTAGACAAGGTCTCTAAGTGTGTGAGTTGCCCTAAAAGGAAGCCACAGCAATGTAAGAGAAAATTCTGGTAATTCAGTGGTTGTCTGTCCATTGTGAAGAAGAATTTTAGCAGATGTAGTAGTAATACCAAATTTCATGGAAGTTCTCCTGTTAGCTCTATGAAGACACAAGATCTGATTTTAAAATTTTGTGATCAGTGAAGTTCTGTTGGTTACTCTGTATGATCAAAGCTTTTCTAAAAAAAAAAAATCAGCCAAATAATGTCAAAAGAAATAGAGGAACATAAGTGCCGGCATAAGGAGAGAAGAACCTGCTTTTGTTTGTCTTAGGACCTTTCACTGTGCACGGCAAGAAGAGCTCTTTGATTTTAGTAGACTTTCCTGCAGTCTCTAGCTACTGATGTTATCTCTGCTCTAAAATCTAAGAAGCAACATCTAAAAAACAATATCTAAGAAGCAGAGATAGCACAGTGTTTAAGCCGCTTTAAGTACCCAATTATTTACGTATGTTTTGATAGGTACTATGCAAACCTGGCGCTGAACTCTTAGAGAATATGCAACTTGTATAAAGCCATCATGCAGATGGCAATCTTTGTCACTGGTGTGTGCAACAATCCATGTATTATATATATCTTATCTGCTTCTGGCTTTTCTTTACCATTTATTAATGACTATGAACTTTTTTTAAGGTAACGGATACTGTAAAAGTCCAGAGTATGTATTCATAAGGCTCTAACAACAATAACTATAGTGAGAGCTGTGTGAGTGTCCAGTATATCAGGATATCTTATGTTAGGGAGGTTGTAATAAACATCTATACAGACCTCATAGCAGTGTTGTGAAGAATATTGTCTCTGGCACACAAGGCACTGGTTATAATAAGGAAATTATTATTATTATTGATAATATTAATGATATTAATAATAGTAATAAATGTGCTTTTAAAAATGGATATCAAATTTGATAAAAATTAAGTGCCAAAAGGATGCATACATACTATGGTTGTATGTATACTCAAACCTGAGTAGTTAGCTGATAAAGCGGTATTCTTATTCAATTTCATACAGCATTTCTGCCCAAAAGACTAAAGAATTCATGGTGCTAGTAGTAGAGGTTCAAGCCATTCTATTGCATCTCTTTGAAAGTGCTCTGTTGCTTTCTTGCCCATGCTGTATAGGGTATGGTAGGTGGCACAGGTTTTCAGAAAGCAGTTTAGGCAAGGAAGTTGTGATAAGCAGGTTATCTTTTCTTTGTAAACCAGAAATCTTCCATTATTACTTTTTGTCTTAAATATTGAAAACATCCTGTAGAAGAATTTCTTATGCTGAGGTATACTTCAATGAGAGCTGAATCTGCTACTCAGCTCTTTGAAGGGGGCTTCAAAGTAGTTTTTAGTCAAATTAAGCTCCAAATAAGAAATAAAGATTTATGATGCATCCCTTTTACATTTGGACCCAAATCTTTGAAAATGAACACACCTGATTAACTTTAAACATGTGACTAAGCCAATTACAGGCACCAGAATATTTGCATATTTCAAACTAGGTGTCTCTGTAAGACTTTTAAAGGCTATATGTTTTGATCTTTTCTCAAGTGTGCTTGCTTTTTCCTGCTTTATCCGCTATTTTATTAGCCTTCAAGTCATCTACTGTGTTGGTTTTAGCTTTCCCACTGTGAAGACTTGCATTGATTTTCAGCCATTGAAAATTTATACCTTTATATGTGCACTGGATTCTAACTATAAAAATAACTTAATTATAAAAGTCTAAATAATTCCTTCTGTTTTAACAAACCTAGATTTATGCCCTTATTATGTATAAAAGAATAATAATTCTAGTACTTGTACTAGTCTAGCTGTACTTGATTCTATTTTAAGTAGAATGCCTCACAGTAAGCAATATTTGTATCGCTTAAAAATCAAATCCCATTGATTTAATTTGGTTATGTGTAGTAGGAGTTTCAGGAACAAAAGAGAGACTTGAAGTAAGGGTTGCATAACTGTGGAATCAGTACTTGTCCAGTTGCATTGATATTTTATCAGCTTGCACGTGGCAGAGAGTACTTTCTCAGATTGCTCAGTGGAGGGAAGTTGGAGTAACATCCTAGCATTTTTTTAAAAGTGCAAAAGAAAATACTACCTTTTTTATTATGAAATTCAGGTGAACAGTTGTGATTGAGTAAAACAAAGTGAAAATTAGATGCCATAGCAACATAATACACAAGAAATACTTCAAAGACCTCCTCCTTCAAATCTTCATTGGAAGGCCTTTTCCTGCATATGTTCTAGCTGTTATTTACATAGTAATCCCATTAGGAAATATTGAGCTTACTTGCATGAATACTGACAACCTACTTGAGCATCTATTTGAGATCTATAGTAAAAAGCAGGGGAAACAAGTAACTCCAGTTGTCCAAGGGCAGAAACATTTTCCCTAGGCTCTGAATTTCTTCTGATTCATAAGTAGTATTCAGGTTCTTCACTTGGCTGAGAATCTGAGCAGATCCAGGTGTAAAAGCCACACTGGTTTATGACAAATTGACACTCAGTGAGCGCCAAAAAAAACACAGGTCTTCTGACTTTAGAAAAAGACGCATTCAGTAAGACTGAAGATACTGGCTGCAAGGAAAACAGGAGAAGTGGCTTTCTTGGAGAAGTATAAGATGATGATGTAGACTGATGGCTGAGTAGGAATGACTGGACAGATGTTTCTTACATATAATTTGTTGTAATGCTAAGATTGGAAGACTTAAGGTACTGAATCAGCTCTATAGGATATGTTATTTTGACAGTTTTCATTTCTTAGGTTTATAGTGATAGCACAGGGTCCAGTAGACTACAAAGTGTTTTTGTTAATGACACAAGCTTCAGTGTAAGGAGATGGATTTTTTCTTGTCCAGTGAAGTGCTTCGGCTGTCATCACATTTGCAGTGTCTTCTCTTGTTTGCTTTTACCGGGACTCATTTCTTTGTTCTTTCAACTGTCTTGTGTTTCTATCCAGAAACTGACCTTTGTTATTCAGTGGAAAAACAGGACAGTGCCTCTGTGCAGTGTAGTAAATAATTCAAAATGGGTGTTGCCTGCTGCTTGTGTTTTCCCAGGGTAAATTTTTCCCTTTTACTGATACCACATTTCTGTTGCTTAGGTTGGTGAATCTCCAGGGGGCAAGGGCTCTGAAGGAGAGTTGTTGTTAACATGCCATTTTTCACACAAATTATTCCAGCACAAATTTCAGAATAACTGTTTGAAGCCTGTCTTTGACATGCCAGATCTGCACGACATGAGGTTTCATTCCATGTTGTTGAAGGTTGCCAAGAGTGTGTGACACTCTAGTAGGAGTAGTTAGGAGTGGTAGTCCTTAAACATAGGTGGAGTTATCCTAGAAGTCTTTGACATAGCAATCTGAAAATAAAGGAAATATCTATCAGTTCAAAGTCCACTTGAGCAGGAGCTGCGGTAGAAAACCAGGCAGCTGGTGAACAAAGCAGCCAAAAGTATGGGCTCTCCTGGCTGTACCTGTTCAGTTTTTATCGGGTGTGCTTGAGTTGACACAGCCAAGTAGTTTAAGCAAGCTGCATTCACAGTGTCTCTAAGGGCAGACCTCAAGTGTAAGCCCGTTTCCACTTTGGGCCAAGTTGAAAAGGCTGAAGCACTGTGGCTTTTTTTGGCTAGGACAACAGTGTGGACTACTTTGGGAGTTTACATACTACTGTGAATTACAAACTCATATGACATGATAATAAATGATATAGCCTTTGAGATAATATCCTAGGAATACTTAATTAGTAGGTGATTTACCGTGTTGTGTATGGGACATAGGGACAGCATGGAACCTTATGTACATGGTAAATTATGCTAGAGAAATAGGGAGAAGGAGATTGGGTTCTTGTAGCTGAAAGTGAAACATTAGCAAAGACAAGAAAGGATGATGATCTTGTTCAAATGGGCAAGGAAAGATGTGATGAAGCTAGAAAAAGGGCATATTACACTCTTAAGATTCAAAGAAACATAAACATGCCATTGAGACAAATATATAGGAATAAAGAACAGAATTATTTTAGGAAGAGGAGTAGTAGCTTAAGGGTGTAAGCATTAGACTGGAACTGAAGAGACATAACTTAGTTCCCAGCTCTTGAATGACCTTGGAAAATCTGTTAATCTGTCCTTGTCTTGTTCTCTGTCAGTAAATGGGGATAATAATATTTCCGTATCCCTCAATAAAATTATGAGAATAAATTCATCTGTAGTTGAGGTACTCTGCTACTGTTACTGAAGAGTCTTGTAAGTGCTGAGGTGGATAGGTTAAACAATCACAGAGAGAGAGAAATTAAACCTGCAGACTAGGAAGGAAGAGATAAAATACTTGTAGGAGAAACTTACTGTGAGTGCTGAAAAGGTTTTGTTTTGAGATGACAGAACAACTCTTCTTTTACTCTTCTATTTGGCCCTGAAATTGCTTGGAATACATACACCTTTTAAGTATCTGAGCAGATCAAGGGTAATTGAAGAAGAATTTAGGTAATCTTTCTTTGACTTAAAAAGCTTTGTTTCCTTGCTTACCTCGAGGTATTGTGTCAAACTATTACTATTGAGTGGCTTGTAGGATTTAATGACAATTTTATGTCTAGTCAACTTGCTCTGAGTTTAATGCTGACCTTGCTTGGAGCAGATTGGACTAGTTGACCTCCACAGTCCCTTCCAACCTGAGTGATTGTTGTGATTCCATGAAGAAATTGAGAACATCTAGTCCCTAATTAAAGTTGTTACCTGTGACCATCCTGATTCAGATTTCATTTGCTCTAATGCCTGTGTGTACCTTTAACACTCTGTGTTTCATGTGAATTCTCATCTTGAAGATTTCAATAGCATTCCTAGTGCCGATGGTAGCCCTAGGAGAAAACTCTAACCCCTGAGGTAAAGGCTGAATGGACTGCCAGTGTCGTGTTAACCAATGCTGAGTGAGGACATCTTTGATGTGTAACACTGGAAGTTATGTCATTTGGTAAATGTTATTTTCCAATATTTTTCTTTCCTAAATGCTATTTTCCTTAGTTGTTATTAACATCAGCAATGCATTGTATTTTCTGTTCCTGTACAGAATTACCACTCTTGAGTGGCAATCTCTGCTGGAGAATATAATTTCATGTTTTTTTTGTGGACAGTCCTGTGAACAGTACATGGGATATTTACAGCGTTGGGATGGGAAATAGTGGTCTCTCCCAGAGTATCACTATCCCCCAAATGGAAATTCTTTTCTCTCAGCAATACAAAAAAATTACTGAGCTACACTGTTCCTGAAAGAGACTAGGCTAACTCCACATCACCAAGCTTTATGTAGGATTAGTAAACAAGTATAATGCATATATTTCAAAACCAGGAAGATCTTTTGTTTGAAATGAAAAATGGGGCCATTCTGGTGTAGAAATGTTACAGATTTTAATCAAATAAAAATTAGTGCCATTATTTAACATGTTAGTGAAACAGAAACCCTCCGAAATCCTAGGAACAAAACAGAGGTCAGCAGAAAATGATTGCTTCATCATTTTCTGTTTGTTGGCTCAATATGTCCCATTGCAAAATACTATTTTTAAGTTCTTTCCTGAGTACACCAGCATACGTATGTGTGTGGGAACAATACAGGCCCCTGCTGAAAGGGAAACAACCCCAGAAAATACCTAAAAATAGCCCTGATACAGCTGAGTGCTTGGAAGGAGTTCAGAAAAGTCATAGTTTTAAAGAAGTTTAGACTGATGCATGAGGTGAGCAGCAGGTACCTTTGTAGACCCCAATTTATACCTACAGAATACTTAACAGGACCTATTCCTTGCTCATATTTTTTATGTTTTGAGACTTTTTATGTTTACTTTCAACGTCTCTGGGTAATTTTTTTTTTTTTTTTTACTTAGTTTTGTGGACCTGTAGAAATGGTCTTATGTAGATGCTCATGAAAGACAAGAAACAAATATTTCTATAGGAGATGAAAACAAATCAGCCCGACAGAACCCCACATAAACTCATGTTGCATGAGTTTATCTAAACATAAAAAGCAATATTGTCCATCATTGACAATGTCCAGCATTGTCAAAAACTGTGGTACTTCACTGAGGCTGGAATTTGTACTCTTGTACTGTGAGGAACTTCAGGAAACTACTGCAACTAAATCTAGTCCTCAAAATTCAGTAAAGCAACAACTGTTTGAAATCCCATCACTGTTTTGGGAGAACAGCCTCTGAAATACTTTTGTTTGAGCATACAGTGTATGTATAGTTCACTCAAATCTTAGGCAAAGGTTAAATTACTATTATTCTGGTGATCTGGAGGTGAGCTCCTTTTCTTGTGGTAGTATAGAAACTTCAGTGCCGTGCCTAATCTCAGGAGTACAAAATTTCATGAGATGCAGGGTGTTTTTCAAGGCTGTCTTGGCCTCTTACGAAGCTAGGCTAATTTTGAGTGTGTGTTTGTGTAGTATTTATGGATAAACAGAAATTTATACAGAGTAAGTTTCTTAAGGAAAGATTGAATTTTAGCCAAAGTTCATAAAAAATATTTATCATGATGTTTCTCAGCCTTTCAAAGAAAGGCAAGGATGATAACATTTAGGGGGAAGGAAGATAATTTTTATTTGTAAGAGAACGACTCAAAAATGGGATGGGCCTGAAGGCAGATTAGACTGCAGCATGGGGCTGGAATTTGACAGGAGCCTTTGGATAAAAAGGCTTGAGTTTTGAATTCAGAATACAATGGAAGTAGGAATTGATTAATATACTGAAAACGGCAAAAGAAAATGGTACATAAGACGAATTGGCTTTGGACCAGTATAATAGGCTAGAGAATTGGCCTTGGACCACTTTCATAAGATTTGGTAAAAAGCAGTGACCAGAATGATGCAAATACAAAAGTAATTTGTCTTTGAAATTTGCAGTGAAAAAATGTAGAAAATACATTTATTAGTGTTTGTGTGAAACCCCGAATAGCATTCTGTGGTAACAATGAACAATGCATTCATTAACATGCACATCGCTGAACACACAGCTATTCAGAGTGAGCTCATGCTGTCACAAAGACCTTGTTCTGCATGGGAACCTCATGGTTTCAACAGCTTCCTGGGCAGCCAAGCTTGGCAGAGTTTGACTTTTTACACCTGTTTAGTTGCTGAGTTATTTGGAATTGAAAAATCTAATGGCAAACAGCAGTACGCTTGAGGGAGTGAAAGGGGGTTGTGTTTGAAAATCTGAACAACAGCTCATTGTATCTCTATTTTATTCACTGTACTAGTTCTGGAGTCTTCTCTTACTTCCTCCATGCATTGCCATGCATTCATTTTGCAGTGTTAGAGGCATCTCACTGGTGAATGCAGTAATCTCCTCTCTCTTTTCCCCTTGTACTTGCCGTACAGTGTATTTTATCATCCGCGATAGATACCACACTTCCAGACTTTGAGTTGCAAGCTTTGCGATGAAAAGGACTAGCCTCTGTCCCCAAACAGAGTGCCATTAGCATTTATTAACCTTGCCAGGGTGGGGGCAGGGAGTGAATGGTGGGTGGGTGGGATTGTTAGTGTTGTGCAGAAAGGTAATTTGTGTTTGCCCTTCCTTTTAACTCGGGGAATTGCAGTTCCTACACTACAGGTTCCTACACCACAAGTACCTGTCCTACTGAGGGAATCTAAATGTGTTATTGCATGTTTCAACATAAGCATTTTTAACCTGGTCGTTGCTACCTTTCAGGAATATACCAGAAAGAGTAAAGAAGAGTGCATGAGGTGGATTTGTTCCACATTTTAAATGATGTGTTCATATTAATTACTCTGAGGCTGGTTTTACTAGGAAGTTGATGCTCAGTACACTGGAATCAGTGGAAAGGCCCCAGTGACGCTTGTGGACTCCGATCAGCCTTCTGATTCTCTTGTCTTTCAAGCCGTGTGTGAAAAAAGATTCATAAATAAAACTCTGAACACTAGTTAGAGATTCAGGATAGTCTACATTAAAATCTGAAAATTTTAAGATATGCAATCAGAAATAATATTCTGCATTTCCCAGTTTTTCTAGGGCCTGAAGTGCTAGGTTCGCGTCAACTTGGCCTTCATGAATAGTTTGTGCTTTATTTTTTTGCCCCATAGAGCAGTGCCAGAGCATGGTGGCTCTGGTGAAGAGCTTTAATTCTCTTTCCAGTTCTAAGTGGGTGTCATTTTAAAATACCTCTCTCTGTTCTTATATATTGCTATCAGAAGCTCACTTCATGGGAAGGATCTTATTCTGCGTCTGTGTCACATCTCATCAGCTGTAGAAAACATTGCTGGTGAAAAGTGGAATTGTGCAGCAAGTTCACTGGGAAAATAGTTGTCTTCTATATTCATTAGCCTTAATCATTGTTCTGATTTTTAAAACTGTCAAGGCATATAATAAGTTTCATTTCATAGAAGTTTTGCTCTCTGCCAAAGTAGAACTCTTTAAGGATCCAAAAGCAAACAAAGCATCTTAATAATACCTGCAGAACGTAACAGCTTTCCACTTCCCTTGAAATTAGAAAATGCCATACTAATGCACTTAAATTATGAAGTTCAATTGCCAAAATAACAGTCATCCAGCTTGATGGCCGGATATTTCATTAAACTCCCACTGCACAGAGGTTATCTACTAATATCCAGAAGTGAGTACATTAGTGTCTAGGGAGAGAGGTAGAAAAGCAAAAGACAATAAATGGATTGAAGGAAACACATGCAGTCCCCTGGAGGGCTGGAGTTAACAGCCAGAGGAGGGCCTAGGTATAGAGGTGGATATTGAAATATTTGATATTCAGGCAGATAAAATTAAGTTGAATCAAGTGTGCAGATGATGAAGGTGTGAGTTTCAGTGTTCATGCCTAAATTGAATAATGTCAGAAAAGAAAGCTGTGATTTAATAAAGATTTATTTTTTAAAGTTACCTTGACACCCTCAACTGCATGCGATGCATTCAGCTCTTCAGTGTAGCATGAACATTTATAAGCAATTATTATGAGATTAATGGCTGAATTTCACCAACCGTGTCGTTGCTTTTCTGTTTAATGATAGAACAGAAGTTAATGAAAAATGCAGAGTTTTGACATATTGTGTATAAAATATGTCAGTTTGGGAGATGGGAATTAAGCACAGTTTTCCTTTGAATCTATTGTGGGTAATATGGGTGAGAAGAATTTAATAGCTGTGGGATGGTATTAAAGAGCACAGCTAGAAGTGAGATTCAGAAGTCGTGAATTTGGGAAACTGCTCTTAGTTCTGAGGGATATGCTCATATCTTTGTCTCTACAGTGCTAAATGCACTTCTTGAAATATATAATATACAAGATTTCTTTGTCCTCTATTTTTGAAATTCTTATGTGTTATGTGTATCTATAGGTTGTAGAACATTTTCTATAAGTGTATAGAACAAATTAGAATGCATAAATTTTGCAACATGGTTTCTAGGAGTTACAGGAATATTTGTGTTTCTTCTTCAGGAACATCAAAAAAGTTGACGTTGTAATTTCATTAGATCTCCAAGTCTGAAATCATAGTGTTTTCTGCAGCTGCTGCTTGAATGCTGTAGTTGTACTGAATCCTCAGGCTCCACCTCACAGCACGTGACAGCACAAAGAAGCTCTTAGCTGACTTTCTTGAAGTTTCCTTATCAGGTCTTTGCTGTGCCTCATCCAGGTATCTCCAGTGTGGTTTGTGCGTGTCTAGCGACTACTGGTTAGAAAAAACACATGCCATACAGTGGTTTTTCATTTGAAGCAGATATACACCCATGCTATCTTCTGCAGAAATCTGTGTTATATTCAGAGCACAAGAAGAATGTAAAGAGTTTTATTATTAAGTTGACCAAAAGTAGATCAGAAGCTCATTGTCTCAAAGCATTTAGAATGAATATATTTTTTTCAATTAATGTGGATTGATAAATCTCCAGAATCTCTGAGGATTATTTCAGAAACGTTTTTTCTTTTATGCTGACCTTCTGCTATTAACTTGGAGCAAAGCTTAAAATCAGTATTTAACATTTAATGGAAGGAACAAACTGATTCTGCAGTTTAACTCAACATTTGCAGTAAGATGACTTGTACCCTAATGGCTTGTAATTAATTTTTCTGAAAATCATATTTATGATAGTCTGCAGATTCAAGGCTTTATCTAATACATAATGTTCATTTTGAGCCTTTAATTGCATTTAAATTAAAATTGGCTTAGCAGGAAGATGAATTGTGGGAATGCATCAAACCACCCAGCATGTCCTGAAGATGTGAGCCTGAAAATGCAATTTGGTAGAGATGTGCAGAATCATTTGGAGTTCATTAATTTTTATTGCACAGGTAATTTTACTAAAGTAGGTTATTTTCTTTTAAATTTATATTTATGTTTATGTCAATAGCTGAATATTGTATTAAGCTATACATCTATTAGAGTTTATTAAACCAGTCTAATGGGGGTTGTTCATATTGTGCAGAGAGGTAATTTGTGTTTGCCCTTCCTTTTAATTTGGGAGCTGCATTTAGTTCAGCTGAACTACAAGTGTCCATGCGGCCGAAAGTCAAACAGGTGTCACAGGAGGCTTCCAAGTATGCAGTCTTAAAGAATCTCGGAAATTTTGATCTTGTAAGTGGTTTTGCTTCTGACCTTCTAAACCTTTTTACTCAGAATAATCTTTTTTTTTTTTTTCCTTCATGTTGCTGAGGTTCTGACCCAGCCACTGGAATGAAGGGTTATTGATGTGTAACTCAGTTTTGTGGCTTAATGTGGTGCACTTTGTCCAGCCAGCTTGTAAGTGATCCTTTAAATTGCAGATGCTGCTGAGGTTATACAATTTAATTATAATGTCACTTTACAATTATAAAGAAAAAAAGGCCTTTTGCATTGCTTAATGAATACAAATTGTGCACAAGTTGGAAATACAAAAGAATAAAAATTAACATTTGTCCTTCTTGCCAAAGTATTTACATTTTTACAACCGATAAGTAGTACAATAATTCCATTACCTATATCCATTAAACATTTGTACTTTTCAGTTTGTGAGTTGTATAGAGTAGTTATTACTAAAATGAAACTGTCAGCACTTGCTGCTTTTGCCCATCCTCTTCTTACCCTTTTTTATTCCATTGCAGACAGAGTAATTAGAGGTTGAAAATGCTATGTGCAAATGCCTGTTACCAGGATTAAATTATATAATCATCGTAATGATTTTCCTTAAAATTCTTACTGCCAACTGTAACATTTTTCACTTCACCAGGTTTTTCTTATGCCATCATATTTTATGAGAAAGTGAAAATATTACTCTGTTCTGACAATCTGCTGCAAGTTACTGGTTTGTGGTCAGATATGATAGAAGCCCATATTCATTTAATACTCGCCAATCAGAACTTGACAGAGGTATTGCTTATTTTCTCATTTCATCACTGAAGCATGCCGGTGTAGTTTAGTCCCTAATTACTCTCAGACTGAGACGTTCCAAATATTCCCATGGTGGTAATATTTTTCTGCCTGGATGAGTCATTACGTTGTTTGGCAGACTGAAACACCAGCCTTTCCTTGTTGGAACACTACCCCTCATGTAGCACCACATCTTTTCCTCACTGCTGTCTGTTCCACGACTTTCATCCTGCTGTGACATTTCAAGCTGTACCATATGAAAGCACATTTGCCTTCCTTCTATCTGACTGATTGGACCAGTGCCAGCTCTTTCTTTAGGGCCAAGGACAGGAGACTGGGATAGTCTGAATAGAACTGCTTAATGATCTAATGGAGCAGTGCTCTCTCCTGCTGAGAGATAGGGCTTATTTGTTTGCTGGTTAGAGAAAAGGTCAGGGAAATCCTTTTCAACAAAGGCTGTGACAGTGAGAATGTGCAATACCACACATTCCTGGGGCTTGAATAACTTCATACATCAGGTGTTCCCCTCATGTTAAAAATCCTGTTCTGTTTTCATTTCATTTTCAATATCCTGCAGATGGCAGAGAGATGAAAGTGATGAATTCTACAACTTGGTAATATAAAGCCAAATGTTGTTCCTCCTGATAGAAGGAGACTTCATACTAGGAGTTTAACACCGGGGAAGGTAATGCAGACAGCTAGCTGTATTTCATAAAGGCAGCTGGTTTTCCTTGTCATTGTTGTGCAACCTGCTGGGTATATGACTTTTAATGGCTTTATGGTTAACAAAGCTGTAAACATAGTTTGCATATTTTCCCACCAAGTTTGACAAGGACTGCAATTCCAATTTGGTCAGTCGAGTTCATTTAGTCTCAACTTTCCTTAACAGCTGACTAATAGCACGGTTCTGAGGGTAGGAAATGTATGAGCGCGTTGATGCTGCCATGGCTCTTGAAATTGCCCAGTGTTGCATCAAGCAAGGATTTGGAGCAGTTTGGGGCAGACCCATCTGGGTTTCCTCAAAGAAAGCTGAGGAAGGGGGGCAGTGCAGCAGGCAAGGGAGAGGCTGGCTTGGTGCCACCAGGAGATCTCCATGCATGTGAGTGACCTCACTTGGCCAGTGGTGTTGGCTTCATGCCCAGAACATGTGCATGATGCAACTTGGAGCAGCCACAAAATACTTCATGACCTGGGCCATGGGCGTGTTTATTCCATGCTTCAAAGTCAATGTCTGTTTAAATGGGCACAGTAGATCTCTGAACTGCATTTCCCCCCATAAATGGTTTAGTTTTGGGCTTTTTTCCCAGTAGTTTTTTATGCAATTCTAAAGGGCACTCTAAGTGAAAAAGATTAAGATATAAACCATTTCCCCCTTGTATATAGTTTCTCTGGTTTCTTTACTTTTCTCCTATGCACTTTTAAAGGCTATTGCTGTCGAGATAACTCTCACTGTGCCTCATTTTTTGTTTGTTTCTGTGAGTCTTTTGCACAGAGACAGGAACTAGAGAAACCATTCTTAAAATAAGAGCATATGGTTTTAGAACCACAGAATTTGGCAAGTGGGTGTGGTAGTTTAAATTTTAGGCTTTGGTGAGATTTGTTGTTCTTTAGGCCTTCCTTAACAACAGGGGTCAAAACCTAAGGAAGTATTCCATCTTATTCCCTTATGTAATCAGGTGTATTTAAGGAGGGGTAAGGGAGAGGTCCTCCCTCTCTTGGGCTCCAGCTTTTCTCTCTGTCACTAGCTCAGAGATGGCAGCACTCAGTGTTTAGGCCTCACTTACCCATGTGGGCTGAGGCCTGAGCCAAGGGCTCTGTCCGAGTCCATGTCCAAAAGGGAAGAAATCTTCTGTTCTTAAGGGACGTTGGTGAGATTTTATTGTATTAGTTATTTTGTTAAGCTAATCCCTGAGTTCCGATTGCGTGTATTTGTTGTGTCTTTACCCCTTTTTGTCCCTTTTTTCCCCCTCTCTTTTTCCCCTTTTCCCTGTTGGGATTGGTTGGGATTCCTTGGGGTTCCTGCTCATATGTACATAGTGCTTAATTGTATAAAATTATATATATATATTTTTATATATATATATATTTGTTGCTGCAATTTTCCTTTTGATACCATTTTTTTCCCCCTTTTTTTCCTCTCCCTTTTTGGAGGGGGGACACTATTCTGCTGTTTGTCTGTCTGTTTGTTTGGGTTTGTCTGGGAGCCAACCAAAACTATTACAGTGGGGCTCAGAGGTTGATTTAGCACCTGACAGTGCTTTTTGGTTTGTTTTTGGTTTGTTTTTAATTTACTGTATTTCATGTTGACAGTAGCTATTTTAACAAACTAACTGTAGGTTGTTATTTCTAATGTAGCTGAAGTTTAGTAGGAAACGCTGGAATCGACTGTACCATAAAAGAACAAGCAGAATGTTCTGATTATAAAAACAACATAATCCATACTGAAGTTTTCAAATACACACTTCTGCTGCCACTGATGGCAGGAGATGGGAACCTGAACCCCTGAGGTTATTTCCTGAGTAAAGCGGATTTAAAGATAAACAAATTCATACACAATGATTCTGATAACATCTTCATAGATTAGGAATAAGATGCTTGCTATGGTCTTAGACTATCTGTCAACTTGTCAAAAATTTTATTGCTAAATAGAAAGACTAGGTGAATTTAAGTATTTAAGTTAAAGTATGTAGCAAAATAATAAAAGTACTAAAAAATACCAGACAAACCAACCCACATAGGAACAGGAATTAGTTAAAATATTTACAAGACAGTAAATAAAAGTGAGTGTGGGGAGGGAAGTAAAAGAGAAGGCAGGTCCCTCCACGTCACGGTTGAACTGCACTGGAGGTGGAATGTGGGATGCTTGCAGTCTGCTCACTCAACTGTATTTGACTAGGGCCGTCATCCCCTCAGCTTTCACAAGCACTGAATGTGTCAAAAATCTTTCAGAGAAAGTGTAAATTTTAACCAGCCTGCTTCTGGTTCATATTTAATGTGGTTTTAAATGCTTAAATCATATCGATTCAAGGTAGTTCTTCATCAGGTTTCACGGAGGTTAGCATAAATCAACAAGATAGTTCAATGTGTGAGTATGTGTTAATTACGATAGGGGTACCGTGCTGATTTTTTAGAATTTGTCTCATTTAGTCCTACTTGAGTTAAGGGTTTATAGTTTGTGCATGCTATGCATTTAAGGACAGATTTTGACCCAATTTTCAGGGCTGCCAGATTAGTCTAGAGGTATCTGTGCCTATCCCAAACTTGTTTGAAAGCAAACAGGAGTTTCTTTCATTCAGTCAATAGACAGTGGATAATAGTTTCTGTGTTATTCTGGTTTATTGTGTTACAAACTCTGTATCTAAATACCTAATGTTTAAATTTTTAATTCCTTTAATGCTGATACATAGGTTTGTGTGTGTATAATACCAGCTTCTTAACTAAAATTTCATCCTGAGTACTAGTATCAGAATTCAGTGTAATCCCTTCCTGAAACAAGTCATTCCTTTTTTATCATTAGGCTATCATTACCAGTTAGTGAGATGTTTGGTTTTCTTAAGTATCTGGATTAAACTTTCACATGGAAGAAAACTGACTGGAGAAGGCTACGTATCTCTTGTAAAGTCACCTATGCAATGCAGGTGCAGTGGTTGTCTGCAAACAGACAGTTGTCTTGCAAACAATAGTCTCACTGTGTGACATGCCCTAAATTTTGAGTCTTCTTGCTTTCAGACTGCGATGTCAGACTTCCTAGGTGACTTTTTTCAAGTTCTTTTTTTTTTTCCCCTTCCCCCTCCGTTAATCTAGGATAAGTGTTTCTGACATATAATTATTAAAGAGGGTGGTAAAACTGCACATATTGAAGAACAGATTCTGTAGTAGTAGTAGGAGCTGGCAGAAATGTTAAGTGCTTTTCACAGTCAACATTCAAACAGATTATCAGATGGCATATTTCACCCTGTTGTTACTTTAAATGAAGTGACCATGAAATCAACAAATCTGCTGTCAGGTGCCTGTCACGGAGATAGTTCTCCCTGTCACACAATGCCTCACATAACAGGTAATGTGTTTTTAAGAATCAGTCCTGTGTCACCTCATCAAGTCCTTGTTAAAAGATGAAATAAGATGGATGGTGTTGTCTTCCATGCAGTTGACTGAAATTCAGTAAAAGCAATGCATGTTATAC
>VWZG01011728.1:204307-215580 GCA_013396735.1 Grallaria varia | reverse complement strand
AAAAAAAAAAAAGAAAGTAAAGCAGGTGCCAGTAAGATGTCTCTGACTGTGCCATCACTGCCGTTTTCCTTTGTCCTGGGAATGATTACTCATTTTTTCATGCTTATTTTTTTCTAGACTGAAAATTAATTGGGTCAAGTCTAAATTCTGTGATATGGACAGAAAGAATTAATCTTCAGTCATCAAACAAATGAGAACTTGGCGTGGTGTTGTGCCAATAGCCACACTTTCACTTGGAATGGTTAAGACCTGCTTCTATGACTAACAGAGATGATGCTCATAATTAATTATGAGGTATTCCTAACAATGATTTTGTTCAGGATCCTTAAGTTTAATCATTAAATTAAGGACCAGGGGTAAACAAAATTACCATATTCAGTTTTTCTGTGTGTACTTTTATAACAGTTCTCCCAAATAAATAGATTTTTGTCTTGTTCATGAAATTTTAATTATAGCATCATTCTCAGCTTCTCTGTGTAAGGAACTGTCAGCCAGCTTGAACTCTGCTGAGACAGATGCTGCAGGGTTTTGGATTTTATATTTTTTTAATTTTGTTTTGACTTTTCAGACTCACCATTTTTGATAAAAAATAAAAATAGGGAGGGAAGTCACCTTAGTGATATATGGACATCTGTTACTGTAATTTGTTCCTTCATGGCTAGGTTGTGACTAGCATTAGTATATTCAGGCCAGTATGAAGAAATAACTTTTTCTTCCCTCACCACAGTTAAAAGTAGTTTAAAAATTATTTAATTTTTATAAGTGAAATACTGGTTTAGAGATGTTGCTGACAGAAGCAAGAAGGGAGCAGGAGGTACAAAGATTAGACTGCTTCCTCTGTGCTGGCCAGCCACGCTAGTTGACTATGAAGGTCTTGCAGCATCCACAATTCCAGTGTGCAAAGGGAGGGGAAGGCACCATCCTTCTGAGATGTGACTGAGGCATTTGAGGCTATGTTTTAGGTCGGGTATAGATCACAATTTCAGGGTGAATTTGAATTGGATGCATAACAGCACAGAATCATTACTCTAAGAAAATTGATACTGAAGCAAATGACAGGGATGCTTTAGTGAGACCCACAGAGAGGCAAGATGGAACTACTTGAAACTTTTGTCTTGTGAGGCAAGACTGTGATTTGCCCTAAGCCAATTCTTTTAGAGTGTCTATGCTGTTTCTCAGTCTCATGACTCCACTGCAAAGTATGTATTTGATCAGATGTTTGAACGAACAATGTGTTTGCCTTTTTCACTTTCCTACAAATTGCCTGGATACATTTTAAATTAGTTTTGAGTGTTATTTCCTTTTTCAAACGCACTTGTGCTTGAGACACCAAAGATACTGAGATACCATTTCAGAGCAGCTTCAAAGTCATGGGCTGGGACTGCATGGAGAAACTCTGGGAAAGCAAAGATTAGGACAAACACGCTAAACCTTTTGTTAGGTTGATACTTGGCAACACTTCTTAGTGCATTTCTGTTCTCTGCCCACTTAAGGTTTTGTTATGGTATAAGAATGGAGAAATGATGTCTTTTGGATTAGAAGCAGAGATGGTACAGAAAGAGCAAGAAGTGTTAATGATGTTTTAAGTACTGGCTTCCCTTAAGCTCCATATGGGCAAATCCGCCACTTTGCTATATTAAATTGGAGAGAGAACCCAGCCAAAGTTTGCAACAGGATTATTAATTTTGCTTATTGTCCAAGCAAAAAGGAGGTTAGAACTGTTAGATACCTTTCCAGTAGTGACACAAATGATTTTACCCAAATAGTTTATAATTGTTTTTCTTGTTTTGGCAATGAATTAACCACAACTCCTTTTGCAAATGAGCATACATTTGAATAAAAACACTAAGTCTGGCTAAGTTTTTCCGAAAGCTTGAGAGGAAATAAGTAAAGGACAGTTTCATGAACATTAAGATCCTGTGCACTACTCTGAGCACAACCTCTGCATAAATAGGTGGATTAAAGGCCATAGCTTCCCCACCCCACCTGAGAATAAGTTAGAATCCTGTGGAAGTCATACAGATATCAAATACTTCTGTGTATTTTAGAAATCATAGTACCATTTTATAACTCTCCCTCATACAACTGTCACTGGAGAAGATAGTGGTGAGACTGGAAAAGTCTTCCACTCATCTAAATATGAGAAATCAGGGAAATTGGTTATAAAATCTAAGCAACAGGAAAATGGAATCTTATTCTAGTAAAAGTCACGTATCTTGGAGAGAGATTATTTCTGGATGTGATTCAGTAGCTTCTTCGTATGTGTCTAAAATATGGAGCTAAGCATAATGAAAATCATTCCAAAGTCCTCTATTTTTGCCTGCCACTGAAAAATATTCAAATATTTACTACTTTCTTGTTTCTGATGGGAGGACGTCTGAGACCTCCAGACAGCTCCCTGACAGTAACACTGGGAGCTCTTAGCTAAAGACCTAATCCCACTGACCGCCGCTGCAGTTAGAGAGGTTGATCTCGCTCTCCACTTTGTTCCTGGTCATGTAATTCTGCCTTCTTTGCTGTGCTCCTGTGAGTTTGTGATGGCATGGTTAGCAGACCAGCTAACCAGTCCAGTTGAAATAATTCCTGTCCCCTTAATTCCCCAGCATGGCTCTCGGTGCACATGTGAACGTGCTGGTGCTGACACAAGGTAGGAGGTAGAAGCAAAGCCCAGATGTGGACAGGATGATGAGGCCTCTTTTTTCAGCAGTTTTAAAGTGCTGACAGCTGTATATGTGTTAGGGAAAAGAAGACAGTGCTGAGAAGAGCTAGATCTTATTGTGCATTTGTTTTCCCCATAATTTTTCCAAACATATTTTGCACTTACCCTCTAAATGATTGCTCCAGGAAATGATTTGCTCCAGGAAAAATTGAGAAACACATTCAGTAAGATTTTCATTTAGTTCAAGCATTCAAGAAGCGGGCTAAGAAACACTGACTTTTTTTTTTTTTTTTTGCACTTCTGCCACAAAATGTATTAAAAGTTTCCCATGTTGAAAGCCTATTACTAAGAACTGATACATAAGTATCACTAATTATTTTCAAAACTGCAGGGCAGGATTTTAACATGGGTGACTTAAAGCCTGCAACAATCTGTAACTTTTAGAATCTAGGATAATGTAGATTATTATGTCTGCATTATGTCACCATTCCTTGCTCTGGAAATTTGGCATCTGAATGATCGTGTGTTGTCTAAGGGTGGGATCCAGGATGCCAAGGTGGACGTTCTGTTTTACCATACCAGTCCCAAAGTTGCCACAAATGCAAGGCATATTTTCAGAGAACCTGCACACATCAAGTTCAGTTTTGTAGACACCGCTGTGCGAGTATTCATTTTAATTTGCGCTCAGTACTTCATGAGGGTGTACTAGGAGGACCAGCAGTCTTTAAGGAAAATGTACTTTGAAATATCTGTTAAATTGTCGCTCTCACTCAGAGGTTGTGAGCAACTCTTACCTTGTCTTAGCATACTTTGTGGCAACTATCACTGAAGCTACTATCAGGACAAAATTGGGGTGTTTTTTAACAGTTATTTGGTTTGAACTTACATAGGTTTCTCAAGAGAACTCCCATCCTGTATGTTTCAGCTTCTTTTCCTTTGTACACCTAAACAGATTCTAAGGAAAGAACCTGGGCTTTCAACTTGCTTCTGGACATGAGTGAGCTTCTTGACTGTCCTTAGTCTGCTCTCAAAGCTCTGAAACTACCTTCAGTAACTCATCAGTATAGTACTACCATGTAAATATGCTGTCTGGATTAAGATTATTTGGCACTAGTTGATAATACAAACAATGTGGTCCTTGGATACCAATTGCTGTGAAAATTCTGTCTCCATAGAGCCATTTGGAGTCTCACAATCCCTAGAGTTTGCACACCTTTAACCGGCATTTCTGCATGTGGAAGTTGATATCATTTCCCAGTGCCCAAGATGCTTTTCAGTATAGTGAATTCTTCTCTTACAAACACCGTTCTTGATGCAGCAGTAAAGTCTTATAATGCATAGAGATCAGATTAAATACATATGAATTGCTATCTCTACCAGATTTATCTCTCAAAGTACTCATTCTCCTCTTCTGCAAAATATTCTTGGCTGAAGAAATCAGATCCAGAAACAATCATAGATAGAAAACTATTTATTAACATTTTTTTCACCTAGCTTTATTTTAATGAACTGCTTGGAGTTACTCATGCCTCATTTTGTCCTACAGGGTGAGGATTTACACAGGACCTTAAAAATGTGGGGTTTTTTTTTAAATAGTTAAATTATTTTTTTCTCTCTTGTAATAAGAAGGCATTCTGCATTCAAATATTTTTCAGTTCTTGCAAACTGAAATAGCTATCAGAGATTTCAGTCTGGAGCTCAGTATCTAGTAGTATGTTATTCACTTGAGTATTTCTTTCAGTCACGCTTGATGCTTCTAACACAGTACTGCATACTTTCCCCCTCAATTATCAGGTGCAATTCCTGAACTCTTATGCAAAACCTATAGAGACAGTAAAGTTTCTGATGTATGGCCCTATGAGCAGCTGGTTTTTTTCCTGTTTCTTCTTTCTCACACTTTCAAGTTCAAAAGAGTATGCGTGTGCTATCAGACTGCATGAAGTGTTATTCCAAGTAAGTTAGTTTTACAAAAGCAGAAAAGCAAATCATATACCAATAACAATACTGGTGAGAGACAGCTTGCTATGGAGGAAAGTTAGTTCTGTCCAGATATGTTTCACATATGAAAGAGTCAAAAATTAGTGCCTGTCAGGATTTTCAAAGTATCCACTTGTTTTTGAAACTTTGTTGGAATCCTGTTCTCTATTTTTAGTTCCCTAATTTACTCTAAAAATTTGGTTTAATTGTGTGCACTTGTGAAATTATGCAAAGTGATTTAAATGACAGAAATAGTCTACTTCAAATCACTCTCAAATGCTTGCTGTTTTTTCTTCATGTGCATGCATTGGAACCAGTTAGAGATCCATCTTTTCATGTAGATATAGCTGCGGTAGGGCAAGTAAAGGGTTTAGGATGGTCCCACTGATTTTATAGGGCATTGGATGAAGTCCACAGTCTTAAATATTTAGTAGAACTTTATAAACAGTCTTGGCTTGATTTAGGGCCATTCCAAGTTCAGTTCAAATAGTTGGTTTCTACCAAGGTATAAAATTCCTTCTTTTTATTTCAACAGAGCAGTGTTTCACTCCTGGTAGTCCTGTACTCCAGAGCACTTTCTTCCTTCACACTTACCATCATATGGATGAAAAAATAATATTGTGAATACTAAACTAAGTGCTTTTTACATGTCTGTTGAAGGCATTGTAAGAGTTATTTTTTAATTCCAAAAGGAATTAAGTCGCATTCTGAAATGTGATTGAACAATTGAATTTTGTTACTATCTGGATACATTACTTCTTTCACAGAATGCATGATTAGCCTTAGGAACTTGTGGTGACATCACAGGATTGAGTCAAAAGCTACAGCTGTCTTGCCTGACAAGTACAAGTATTCAGATTCGTAATGCTGTGATAATAGTACCTATATCAAATGAGCCAACATGCAAAAAATCACAGATCACTTTGGAAGATGCACATAAAAACAGGTTTTCACTTAAGAATATAATTATTGTAAATAGAAAGCTATAGCTGATCTTATCTACCACATAACTACTTTTTTTGGATTTCCTTTATGTCTCTGGAGCATCTCCTGCTGGCCCATAATGTCCACAGATGGATTATAGAATACATTCATCTTATCCAGTCTGAGCTTTCTCTGCTGTTACTGTGCCATGAATTTTGTTCATTTTTGCTAACAGTAGTCACACAACACACTGAAAGGACAATTTTCTGTATTTTGTTTTCTACTTCCATTTTCTTTGCTTTAAAATGGTCATATCAATTTAAACTTGATTTAAGTGAAACATTCCGCAGCTCTCACTCGGCAAGTATTCAACTCAAAAGCAAACATTTACAGATGCACTGATGTAATATCCCCCTCCAAAGTACATAATGGGGGGACTGTTCAAGCGCTATCCTGCAGGCATCAGGGAACTGCACAGTGCATGTATTCACTGCAGGGGCTCTGATCTGCATATGCAATAGTTCCTGTATGCTGTTTCTACTGACAATGGGGGAAAAATCAAGAGAAAAAAATGAGGGAAAGCCTTTAAATGTGAGATTATTTAGCTTTTCTCTTTTAGAGAAGACCATCATAACCTGTTTTTATTTATTAAAAGATTTTTTAAAAATTCTTAAAGTGAATAGGTATGTCTTGGGGAGGAAGAGAGCAAGACCTGTGAAAATGAAACCAATGCTTTAGTGTTTTTCCCTGAAAGACGTTGGCACAGACAGTGGTTTGGAAAGAACCAAGAGCAGAATGAGTCTCAAGAACATACAGGACAATAGTTGAGGGAGGGAGGTGATCACAAACTGTAATAAGAAAAACTGAATACCTACCTGTGAAAATAGACTAGGCATCAGGCTTTGAACTGCCTGCCTCCTTGTGTATAAATGTAATCTTGGGTCTTGATTGAATATTCCAACTCTGATTTTGTAATTAAAACATCATTTATACTGAGAATAATTAAGACAACTGTACATTTGATTTTAAAATCAGTTTTGAGTATTGTGCCTTGTCAAGCTACAAGAATGGTTCCTGCAGCTTTACAACTTAGCATTAAGAGGCAGACAGTGACCGCAGGCACCTGAGTGGAAGGTTTGACAGTTTGATAAATTAGGAATGACACTTGCCAAAATGGCTGTCCTTCCCTCAGCCTGCCAGTGGAGCATTTACACACTGTTAATTGAATTGGCAATTTGTGTAACAGTACCTGCCCCTGAGCTTTTGTAATGCTGGAGCTGCCATTTAGCTCTGATAATCCAGGACTTGGGAATAAGGACGAAAAGCTTCACATGATATTATTGCAGATTTAAAATGACAGTTGGGGACCTTGTTGCCAATTTCCCATTAAATGAGAAATAATTAACAATAGCAATAACAAAGTCTTATAAAGCTGCAAAGTTAAATTGACTTTTCAGCAGTAGTATGGTTTGAAATTGCTTCTAGTGTGATTATCAGATTGCCCTTTCAGTATTATATACCCTAAACAGTATCATCTCATGGTCTGAATAGGCAATGGTGTCAAAGCTACCCTGCTTTATTAGTGTGAGACTCTTCTGATTTATCTGTGGATTATTATTTTTTTTAATTTCTTCATGCCATGTAAAAATTGAGTTATGTTATAGTATTTCATAGTGATAAAGAACTTAATGGATTCTGATTTCCATGGTTATCAGTAATTGAGTGACAGAAGAAACAAAATTTTCATAGATTAATATTGTCAATTATGAGGTTCTTTTTTATAGTTGTGTTTTCAGTTGATAACTTCACTGTCCCTAAATTTCTCCAGTGTACCTAATGCCATCAACTGAAATGACAGTTTATCAACAAATTATTATTTTTCTCTCAAGCTTCTAATATTTTGATAATCCCTGTGAATACTTCAAAATTATTTGATATCCAAATATCATAAAAACCAAAACCCATGTAAGAATTAGCCACCAAAAATCAGTCTTTGATGTTCTAGCAATTAAAGAAAAAAAAAAAAAAAAGAGATGCTTCAAAGCTGTCATGTCAGAAGGCTAACTTCTCTATGCAGATGCATCATATTCTTGCTCCAAGACTTAAACTTGCAGATTTCAAGTGATATATTGAAAAGCAGGTGGAGCTACTTTCTCAAGATGGGTCATTTCCCTCATGAGAATACTTACAGATTCATACGATGCCACAAGTACTAGACGAAGCACAGAGCAGTCTGATCTATTTCCTACTAGTAAACAGTCTAAGTATAGGTTTAATAATTTACATGCTTGAAAGTATCTTTTCATCTCATTACTGTGATCTTAGGACTGAGTACAACTATATACTGATCAAGGACTAAAATACACACACACACACACACACACCTCCCCCAGAAAAGACAACTGAAAAGTCAGAGTGGGATGCAGAACAGAACGATTCCACTTAATAGACCTATACTAGCATCGAGTCATATGTGCATTTTAATACTGTGCTACAGTGTCATAGTGCTTGTAGAATTGCATAGATGATGAATAGTGAAAGAGGGCAAATAAAAGGAGACGTGAGCAAAGATGAGCTGATGTAGAGTAACTGAGCAGAAGGATTCGTGCAGAAGATTACAGTTCAAACATTTGTGCCGGACATTTCTTGGAATCATAGAATGTTAAGAGGATGGAATGGACTTTAAAGATCATGTACTCCCAACCCCTGCTGCCATGGGCAGGGACATCTCCTGCTAGACCAGGTTGCTTACATCCTTTTCCAGTGTGGCCTTAACTCTGCCGTGGTTGTAGTATCCACCACTTCCCTGGGCAATAAGTTTCAGTGTCTCACCACCCTCACCATAAAAAATTTCTTCCTAATATCTAACCTAAATTTCCGCTCTTTCAGTTTGTACCCATCACTCCTTGTCTTATCACTACAGTTCCTGATGAAGAGTCCGTCTCCATCTTCCCTGTGGGCCCCCCTCAGATACTAGAGGGTTGCTATGAAGTCTCTCCACACAAGCTTCTCTTCTCCAGGCCAAAAAGCCCCAACTTTCTCAGGGAGGCGTTCCAGTCCTTTTATCAACTTTGTGACCCTCCTCTGGACTTGCTCCGACAGTTCCCTGTCATTCTAATGTTGGGGACACCAGAACTGTGTGCAGTATTTCTACTGTAGTTGGTGAATGCAGTTAATGATCTTAGAGGATTCTGTTCTGGAGAAGGAATTCAGTGAGAGGTAAGCCCAAAGAAAATTTTGGATGGCGTCCAGCTTAAAAGGACAATGTAAAAGTCAGGCACTGGAAGGTGTGGAGAAGATGCGCATGGGTTACTGCTTGACTGGGAGCACAACGCCACACAGCCCACTACCCCTGCCAGTGCTGAGAGGAATGGCCAACATTTCCAGCCCCAGCAGCAAACTCAGGCCGTGCATGGCACACTCCATAGAGGAAAGCAGGGTTGGCAGAGAACAGACAAGGGAATGAAATAAAAAGGGAAAAATCAGGGAACAGGGGTTAGGGCCTAATACATTTATTGTATATGCTGTTGGAGGTGGAAGAAAGAGGTTAGTTTCTGCTGAATTGAAAGCAAAGTCAGGGTAGAAAATTGTGACACTGGATGAGGAATGTGTGTAGAAAATAGATTTCTAGATTTCTTACCAAGAAAGGCTTTAACTGATGGCTCTTTTTCCAAGGCCTTCCACCTTGATGCAAGAAAGGAAGGAAAGAAGGAAATAATCATGACTAGATTACAAAGTGTGATTTGGTTTTTTTCCTCAGGGTCGGTGCATCTGCAAGTCCCATAGTATTTGTGGGAAACGACTTCCAACAATTCAAGGATTCATAGATGTAGTAGTTTAATTTTAGGCTTTCCTGGGTGTAGTAGCTTAACTTTAGGCTTTCCTGGGAGACTAGGTCACATGATTTATATTGTCCAAGGAAGTATTCCATCCCGTTTTATGTCAGCTGAGATATAAAAGGGGCGGACGTTATCAGTTAGTTCCCTTTCTGGCAGTGTTAGGCATCGGTGGGCCCTGCGGTCGCTCCTGGAAGGACACAACCTTTGGCCTTCAAAGGCCTTCCGTTTTGGTGCTGGCAGCAGGTTCTCTGTGTGAGGGGGAGACACACCTGCCGGTCGGTGGCTGCTTTCAGGGAAGGGACACTGTGACTCGTTGTATCTGGGAAGTGTGTGTGTGTGTGTGGATATAGCAATATTAAGTTTCTTTTTCTTCTCTCTATTTATGTGTATATAAATATATACTGCTTCGTTATTGCTAAAATTCAGGTTTGCAGGGGTTTTTTTGCCCTTCTTCCCCCCTTTTTTGCCTGTGGGCAGGAGGACCTGGCATTAAGCCAAGGTCAATCGGCTACAATAGAATACTAGTTCATGTAGTCCAGAAATTCTGGATCTATAACCTTTTTAATTAATTATCACATGACTAAATAAAGTATGGTTCTAGATGGGGAAATGAAAATCATCTTGTGATTTGATTTGAGGTATGATACTAGGAGGTTTTGCTACCTCTTCTGACAAGTTCTTTATGTGATTCAGTTGGGTTATACCTCAGGATTTGCATTTGTAGCATAGAACAACGAACATTATCTCTTTGAAAGTTTTCTGACATTTAATTCCTTCAGATTTTTAGAAACACAATTATCTCTGTACATTTTGCAATTTATTTTTTTATATATTTAGAGCATTGAATTTTTACATAGATCATTATCCAAACTAAACAGAAATTTTCAATACATATTAGTACTATTCAAACATCACTGGATTAAATATTGTCAACTTATGAATTTAGAAATTAGTGTAAAAAGTTATGTTTCCAGAGTCCTTCATGGCATGTGGAATTCTTACAGATTTACACATGTAGCAGAGAAGGGATTGCAGGTACACTGGATAAAACTAATTTACTTGTCTGTAATTTGAAAAGTTAGCATGTTGCTGTTGGCAAATTAAAACACAAATAAAAAAGTGACTGTCACTGCTATCCTTTTTTCATGTATAAAGGAAAGAGAAGCAGTAACAGACTGTAACAGACACCATATTCCAGAAACATGATATAATCTTTGTAATAGCTTTAAGTGTATTCCCAGAACAACCGGCTTACTATGCTGCTTGTACCCTGTTGTCCTAGAGGATTTTAAGTCCTTTCCAAGTCTGCTTCTGGAATTTCTCTCCTTATTACATACTGGGTTTCACTTTATGCTATATATCTATTATCCTTAGGATAATTATACTAAATAAAGGCATGGCTGAAAAAGCAATATATGTGTTGATGAGGAATTTTCTTTTATTGAAGCCCTAAAGATCAAAATTGCCTCTTATCTCAGGGGACAGCTCAGTTGTAGGGGGCAAGCAAAAGGTCAGCAAATTACACTGTGTTGATCTGTGCTGGAGGAAACCCATTTCCGGAATGGCTATTTCCTCCTCGATTCTCTTTCTTCTGTTAGCTGTCAACTGAGTGTTTTGTGCAAGGGAAGTTTGAGAGAAGTATGCTCAAAGAAATAGTCCCAAGTACATACTAGAAAGAACTGCCTGGCTTAAAACTAGCATAGCATTGCAAGCTGATGGAGAGCACCTGCAGAAAAGCTGCCTAAGGAACTGCTAGCTGTGTTCCACAATAGCTTCAATTTTCTGCTTTTCTTCTAGGGTTTACTAAATTCTTAACTGTCCACTGTCAAAACATTTGGAAGTCTGAAGTCCATGGCTGTTCTTGGTCTCTTTTT
>VWZG01011728.1:71057-204268 GCA_013396735.1 Grallaria varia | reverse complement strand
GGTCTCTTTTTTTTTTTTTTTTTTTTTCCCCTAGAAGCTGTCCCCTTTCTTCCTGTTCAGTGGCATTCTGTTTGCCAGTTTCAATCTAAAATTTCTCACCTACTCAAAAGCAGCAGCACACAAGGCTTTTTCTATATCCCCACCACTCCAGAATCATCCTTGGTTCTTCCATTACTTAGCTTATCTTTGTCCCTTCCTCCTGGCTTTTCAGAGTTTGGTGGAAAGCAGGTTCACTTTGTGTTGTCTTCATGTCTTTCTAAAATTTATCTCAGAGCCTGTTCTCTTTACTCTCATTATAGGATTACACGCAAACATCAGAAACAGCCTGTTAATTTCTTTTGTTTTCTGGTTCATATTCACTTAGGACCCAGCAAAACACAGAAACTTCCTCTTTAATACTTAGGATAGAATAATTTAGTATTTGGAAAGATAGTCTCATGTTTTCCCAGTCCTAACTGTAAAAGACAGAAAATCTGCCCATACACCATTTTCCCTGTGCTTATTTATGTCTCCCTTGGAGGAGGCTTGAGACTCCCTGGGGAAGCTAGCTAGCTTCAGTTTGAGCTACATACACTTATGACTACCTCTTATCTTATGAAGTGTGGTGTAAAACATGGAAGGCCTCCATATATGCATTATTTATTGTGTAAGAGTAATTGGTGAAGGTGCATGTAAGACAAAGAAGACTGCAGAAAGTTCTGAACAGATTTAAATCTGTTTTTTTGTGATTGTATGAACAGTCTAATCAGTGTTATCTCTGGTGAAAATATGAAATATATTTTTTTAGGATTCACTGTTATCTTGTATTTATTTTCATTTTTATATTAGTTAATGAGAGAACATGACAGTCTTGCTACTTAAAGAACAATTAAAAAAATCTTCCTGCTCTACAGTCCTGCCACATAATTGCTGCTGATTTTCAGTGTCTAGTAAAATCTTCTACCATGAGGTTGAAGGAGTTTATAAGGGAATTTATAATACCAGTTGTTATTTTACCCACACTTTTCTTGCAGAATTGTGTGTGCAATAAACAGTATGGATAAGAAAGAGCCAAGAAGGTCTTTGTAAGATTATTTTTTAAGTCCTCTGAAAAGGTCTGTTTTAGTACCCCCAAAGCATTTTGCAAATAAACAATTTTGCATTAGGTAGCCAATTGAATTTGCGTGCAACTTTCTGCTTCTCTCAGGTGAGTAACCTGCACAGAAGCTCAAAGAAGCTTTCACTTAGAATCCTTCTTTTGCAGATGTTCTGTTTTGTAAGAAACAGGTTCAGAGTCACTGAGACACTGACCAAGGGTAAACATGTTTTTTTTAATCTTGGAAGTGAATGCAACTTGTCAGGATAAGGGAATCCTTGCTCTTGTGTTCAGTTATTTATACTTAATCCAGTAGTGTCAACAGGAGAAGTAGATACTGCCTGAACTCAGAATAGTTGCACAGCTTGAGTTCAGATTCTCCCAAGAGGGAAGTGAGACATTTTTTTCATCTGAACTGGGATAGCTTTCTATTTTTCTGTGATAAGGGGTTGTGGCAATTGGTGACTGAAGCAAGAAAATTATTCGTATAGCTTTGCGCATAAATTCTGATGATTTTTTACTTACTCTTGCAATAGAGGCACATTTAAAAGGAATGGGTCTTTACTGTAGCCATATATCTGTACCACCTTTGATGTCAAATTTTGAACATATTCTGAAATTTACAGTTTTAGCCTACACTAAAATATGATCACAGTTCTCCCAAGAATCACACGCAGTTGAATTTTCTATACATGCTATCAATCTGAATTGCACAGAGTTCCTTTCAGCTCTATACCACTGTCTAAACTCTTAAGCAGGGATCAGAATGGATGGATGCTACCCAGTTCAGTCTTGGGGAATTTTGGTTCTTAATCAAAACTTCAGATCTCATGTTTGGCAATTTCAACATATGCCTCTAAGTTTTAATTTAGAAGAAACACATTCAGAATTAGACTGTGACTTTTTTGTGGCTCAAGTTTGAAGAAAATTTAACTTTGGTTGAATTTTGTTATTTTAGTTGTGCATCTAGGAAATGATTAAGAGAAATTTTGCTCACTTCATGAAGTGAAATTAGTTGTATTTGTTGCAGAAAGAAAAAGGTATTTTGCTGAATATGTATTTTTAAAGGGCATATGGTGAAAAAACAAAAATCCCATTTACATGTAAATGATTTAATAGACCACAGTAAGAACTAGAATACTACCAGTTCTTGAAAATGATGTGGTGTTAAAGGTGTCTAGCTCTGTGACGAAACGTGTGTGGATTTGGTGTTGGTTTTTTTGTTTTTTTTATACGGCATGATAATAACTCAATTTCAACCTGCATAATAATCACATTGAGATCTCATTTTTAATCAGACTTCTAAAATATTGATCTAAATCATACTGATAATTTTCAGGCCTTCAAGCCCTAATTTGTAATAAACAATCTTAGCTCTATTGTTTTGTGTTTCTGTGACTCTGTTTCCTATGGAATATGGAAGCTGCTTGCAGTACTTTTAACTCCTTCAGTTTCAGGTAAATAGAGGCTGCATGTAAACTATTTTTTTCTGTATTGAAGACTGCATGTTATTTCTCCCTTGGCACAAGGCTTGTCTGAAGTTTAGAATAAAATATCTAAACAAATTAGTTTACAATATATTGCCCTGTTTACATTACTTTAGTGATGCTTCAGCTTCACTCCTGAATCTTCAAATATTATATTTAGATCCTATAACCTACTGATTCCAGTGATTTGGAAAGTTGGATTCAGACTACTGAATTATTTAATCACTTTTGAACATCTTACTGTTTGCTATCAACAATAAATACATTGCACTTTTGATGATTTTGCTCTTTGCTAGAAACAATAAAAGTAATATTTTTGTACATCTGTATTCACTGAGTATTGAAAAGCAGTATTAAAATATATTAACATATTATAAGAAATTTCCAACATGCAGAATTTCATAAGGTCAATTTAGTAAGTGTACATTTCAGTAGCATTTATGTTAAATATTTGTATTGATTGTAAAATAGTTTGGAATGATTTTTTGTTGTCTAATTTGTATAATGAGTTGCTTTTCCAGTTGAAAAAGGTAACACTTCAGAGTCTGTTGGGAAAATAGGGCTACTGTAGCCCTAATAAAGAAATTACTCCCATTAATTATAAGAAATTGCAGTATTAAAATAGTTTTCTGAATGTAACATTTGAGGATGCAAAAAAAATTACTTAACTCACAAAAAAGAATGTTCTATATTTCTTTAATATTGTCTGTAAGTAAAGTAACGGAAGAGCATTGGATATTTCACAACATAGTTTAAGTCTGAAATGTCAAGTGGGAATTTACTTGGAATATTGTTTTGAAGACACTGGTGCACAGCTTGAGCCCAAAATACCTTTTGTGCCAAGAAAACTAATTTTTATATTTTAAAATTAATCCAGCCAAAATCTGGATAAGCTATGTCACATCCCCTTAGCCACAGGCATGTAAACTTCAGGATAGACAGCTGTTAGGATGTTTCAGACTGGGACTCCTGCCCTCAGCAAACATATTTGAGTCTTCTACATGGTCACTTGGCTACATGTACTCATGTCCATATGCTTGGATGGCATTGTGCCTGCTCACTAGTTGGTCAAACTGTTCCATTAGGGCTTAGACGCCAAGACAACAGGTTGAGTTGGACACCTTCTATAACTGAATGCGTTCTGTGACATCTGAAAGATTCTTTCCTTGGGAACAAGAGGCCAAGCTATGTAACTTGCCTTTTTGCATTCACCTTTCTTGACACTTAAATGGTCCTAACACCCCAAAAAGAAGAAAGGATAAAAAGAGAGACTGAGGAGAAATTTTTTTTTCTTTCAAAGAAGTAATTGTCATTGTAGCTGTGGCATAAACTTATGAAGTTCACAAGGGATTTAGAAATGCATGCAAACTGCATAGTGTACAAGCCCTCAGGCAATCTGCATTAATTCAAGCTCAAATCAGACAACAACACAAGTGGGCAAAGTGTAAAAGAAGTACAAGAGTCACTGAAACATTTTGCAGTTTGCCTTAGATAGCTGGAAAAGGCTATTGTAATAGCCTCAATGTTGCTTTATGTTTACAACAGCTGATAAAGTCAGGAGAAAAAATTAGCATGCTTTCAGGTTCAGTGTCATCTTCCTACAAACTTTGCTTTCCTTTTATTCTTAGACTAGTGTAGATACATAAACTCACTTAACTATGTGAAAATAAGTGTAGTATTATTTAGACAAAACAAGTTAAGGCAGTTTTAGGAATAGTCATCAAAAGTCGAGACATTTCATTGCTTCTCATACATCAGCAGAAACCAAATTACTAGGAAATATCATCATTAGCAAATATAAAAAATTATCAGAAGTGGATTTTTTTTAATAATTGAGTATATTAATTACATTTATCTTTTCCCTGTTTTCCTTCCACAAGGCCTACTGCATTGCACTTTGGGATACTTTCTTGGCTGTTATATTGCTATGAATTCGGTTGTTTCATTTAAGATAATTTTGGAGAACTCTCATTACATGAAAGACAAGAAAAAATTGTCAGGGTTCTAGAAACATGTACTGCATTAAATGGGTTATAAAAACCTCAGTGCTGTGTCAGTTCTAATTAAGATAATTTATTAAAACTGGCATGACTTTTTACAGTATTTTCATTGAAACAACTTAGAATAGATCAGATAGAAAAGCAACAGATGAAGGAGTTTTAAGCAGCTTATTGACCTAAATTACTTGTTAGTCCCTGTCTTTTCTTGGATCAGTTACACACTTCTTATTTTTTTCTACAGAAAAAAATAATTTGAATAAAGAAATAAAAAATTTAATCATACAATTTCTTTTAATTAGCTTGTATGAGTGATATTTTTGTTATTGAGTGGATAGACAGGACAGATACTGACCTCTCAAAGTTAGAAACTCCATTTCAAATAGCTATGCTATTTGGTACTTGTGTAATACTTATCATTAAGGAGGGTTTCCCACTTTATGTCTTAATGCTCATGTTGCTTAGTGTAATCTCAATTGCTTGATGTGTTTATATATATATATGTGTATATATTTGCTACTTTGCCAATGCCTGTCTAGTACAGATTGCTACACCTGAGTATTGATTTTGATTGGGGTTTTTCTGTTTGTTTTTCCTTTGAGTAAAATCAGTCTAACATGGTTATTTAAAATTAAGGCTTATGAAGCCTCCTGAACTCAAATTGCTGTCCAGCTGTTGTAGGATTTTTTTGGGTATCACTAGACAGTGAGTAATATAGACTGGAAGTGCTGACAAAGCTGAGTATATGAGCCAGAAACAGAAGTGATCTGATCTTGACATTCCTGCTGTCTTTCGGCAAATACTTCATCTAACTGTAGTACATGGGAAATTGTAGGGATTTGTGATCTTTCAGAATTAGCCTTAGATATCTCTTTGTACCTTTATTTTTTCATATGTGAAATATATTAATTATGCATAAATAGTTATGTAGTAATCTATGAAATTCCTGGATGATAAACACTGCAAGAACACAGAGAAGTAGTCTGTGTAATAGCACAGTCTGCTTTGCAGCAACTGTGGAAGTCATTGGAAAGATGAGAAAATAGTTCACAGTTTCATAGTAAGCAGTCCTTCCTTTCTGTTCTGGATTTCACGCACACATAAATTCTCATGGTCAACAGCATTTAGGAGTTAGTCCCAGCAGAATTTCCAGCGCCTGATTTTTGACTCAAACTTATTATATGGTAAACTGTCTGAGCTGAGCCGTTGTGAGCTGTATCTCCATAGACTTATGAAAAGGTATCATTGAATGACTGTGGCTAACGGGGATACAGACCAGAAGCAATACACATAGGGCGTACTGGATGATGGTCTCTGTTTTGTTTTTCTTTTTTTTTTTCCCAGTACACTTAAAATACATGTGGATATTTTGTAGTCCAAATCTTTGCAGCTTTTTTATTTACTTCCTTTTTCTTGTGATTGCAAGTGTAGTGAGAACAATACGTCAGGCAGATCTTGGTAGAAAAAATTATTTGTTTGATAGGAGCACAATCCAAAGATAAGTGAGTTAAAAGACAGTTATAATTCTCATTCTAATACAAACTAAAAACATTATAAAACAATTCTAGGGGTTTTTGCTACCAAAAGCTATCCTTTATCTCTTGTAGATACATAACTTGGTTGAAAAATTACCATTGTTTTTTACTTACTAGCCACAGATAAGATATTAACTCAGATTAAATAATAAACCTTCTATTAAAGCTCTACAAAACAGGAGAGGCAAATTCTCTATTTTAGAGATGTAGAAACTGAGGCACAGGGAGGTAAAAAAATTATCAGAGGTTTCCCATTGAACAGTTAGTCTATTTAACAAAAGCAGTGTTTCTCACCAGACCAGTGCTCTGTCCTTTAATTTTGCATGTAAATACATGTTTCTGCTCCTCAATAAATGAGAGAGAAATAGAAAATTAAACTGAACTTTTTTTAGAATAAAAACATCAAATGTAAGGGTGCAGTGAGACAATATTTATTTATTGTTAACAAAATGAAGCAGCTACTTTGCAGAGAAAATATATTTAGGCTGTGGTTCAACAAATACTGATAATTATTAATATCAGCAGAGCACCATAGATTGGAATTAATTTAGGCATGGATTCACAATCACTTTGTTTTGTTTTTTTTGCATTAGTCAAAGGCTCTTGAGAGGGCTAATATCAGCATTATCCTTTTATACAAACTTCATGATGACTGGAGGAAGATAGGACATTCCTGAATAAAATCTGAGGGTCTAAAGTTAAGCGTTCAAAAGATTTGTCAACAAAGGTGATTCTGCAGAGGAAGTCTGTACTAGTGTAATGCCTTCTGTTATGTGGCTGCAGCATGTTGGTAGAACTGCTGGACTGGGATTTACTGTACCACCAACCCCCACTGCCATAGCTGCAGGTGCTAACAGGGTCCTGGCACAGCAGAGATTTGAATGCTGAAACCACTCCTGTTTAGCAAAACATTTTGCCTGTGCACAGTACCTCATAGGTAACTCTTTCTAACTGAAGTAACCCTAAGTGGATACCTGAAGGTAAACACATGTTTAAGCACCAGCAAGGAGCACTTAAGCCTTATAAAAACTGAATGATTCAGACTAGTGATGGATTTGAGCTGACAAATTGTATCTCTGGAGGAATACTTAAAATTTACCATTCATCAAAAAACATATTATTGTGTGTACTAATGATTTTGTTATATTCTGAAGTATCTTTGTGTTCCTTCAAATAACAATCTCATTGATAAAAGATTTTTTATCTTATTCTTCCCTTAATATTAGCGCATCAATATCTGCATCTGGTAACTTATGCATGTACTTGAAGGAAATGGAATTAATAAGAAAGAAATTGCATATTTTAAATGAAAATGAAAATGTGATAATGTTTAGCTAGCAGATTCTCCCAGTCTACATACTTCTACCCTAATCTTTAAGCTTTGTATTAAGCCGGAGGCTACTTTTTCTCAAAATCCCCAGTGGCAATCACTCTCTCTTCAGCCTTCCCATGGCACATCAAAGACAAACTCAGGGAGAGAAAGGTAATAAGAAGGACTTTATTAACCTATCCATTTTATGTAGGCTACCACTCTTTCTGTATTAACATGTTCATTATGCGACCTAGCTGGATTTGCCTGAACAGCAATGATAATCCTGGTGCTCGTATCAATGTTGTTTTTTCCAGGATACTGCATGTATCTGGAGATGAGGTGTAGGATGTGTCTCTGTGGCTCATGTTACTTTAGTTAGACGCTAATGCCCATGTCTGTGTGAGTGCCTGGATTTCCAGTAGTTTGTTCTCTTGGTGCACCAACAGTTGAGCAGATCTTCCATAAAGCTCACATTTAGTTGATGTGAATTAATTTTCTTGAGCACTTCCAGACAGTTAAACTCTCAAGACAAAAAGATTAAGAACACCTATGTTTACCTAAAGAATACATGTATTTTTATCACTTTTTGAAATAATACTTATTGTTTTAAAAGAACTTGACTGACTCTTGAAATTATTGTGGAACTGAGTGTTTCAACAGAGTGCATTAAAGTACCACACACACACATTCACTGTTGAGAGATTCTTAACCAACTTTCTCTGGCAGGGGTTTCATTTTCTGATCACTATTCACAAAATTTCTAACAGAAGTGAGGTTTTATCTTAGCCAAATTGTAAATGTATCCATAGGATAATTTTATAAACTATAAAATATGTACATATGTATTCATTCCAAATATTTCTGGCTTGTAAGCATTTTTTTGGAACTGTAATATCCATAAAAAGTTAAAAATTAGGAAAAAGCCTCACTTTGACTAGAATCTACTTTTGAAACTAAGGAAATAATATAAAAGCTCAAACTATATATTACTATGGCACCTGCTGTTTTTCAGGTGTTTATAACATAGCCATAAAAATTCACTTCAGGCTGAAACTTGCTATTTAAAAGCCTCAGCTCAGCAGGATTTTTAAATCAGATTTGGTTCAAATTAGTTTGACTCTTTTGCTGTTGTAAAAAGGAGGGTGGGGGAAAGAAATTTTTATGTGTCAAATATAATTTTATTAATTTCTGTAGTTGAAAAACAGTTTTGCTTTATAAAGGTATAATTTGCAGGTTGTTAGTCCATAACATGGAGTAGAGATTCAGGGTGTCAAAGGGGAAAAAGAGGGAAAGAATTACCATGCAAGAATTTGGCATTTGCAAATGCTTAATGTCTTACATGAGAATATTTACCATGAATCCTTACTGAGTCTTCATAAAACTGTATCCAGGATATACAGTATGTTTTTAATTGAAAAAACATGCTTTCATTCAGTAAAGGCAATAATTCATAGTTTAAAGTCTGTTTTGTCATATGTCAATGACTTGTGGATGAATTATGTTCAAATATAATTGATTTAATACTTTGTAACAGTGACATGAAAGAATCTGAGGCAATCTGGGGCCTCAGCTTCCTCTGTGTTTTACTGAAAGCTAGGCACCTACAATCCGTCTGGCTCATATGAAAAATCCTTCCTCCTTCTGTTATCTTCAGTGTATATGAAACACAAAAACAATTTTAATTAACTGAGGATCAAATGGAAAGATTAACATCATTTCTTTTACAACACACCACCATTTGTACATTGATTATATATACATACATATGCACTTACTGGCATATTTGCTTGTAAGGACCTTCAGTGGCAGCAGAACCTGGCAGAAGAATGGGCTGAAATTTTCTGAAGTTGTCATGGCTTTGGATGCCTCTTTGCCCAAACATCATGGGCCACATTCTCTTGTGTTCTGAAAAAAACCCACAGCTCTAGATGAAGCCCGGAGAATCTGTGGCTGCTGAACATTATTGTAAATGAAGCTTTTGGGGTACAAAATACATGAGAAAGCCAAAACTGGAGAACAGTTTTACTTAAACCTAGCTAGCAAAGACTCAAGGTGGCTGATATTAATTTCTTTTAACAGAATACACTGTGTGATATTCCTCCTTACTTTTAATGCTGTTATACAATGGAATGCATTACTGTAGTCTTCCCTTCTCCCATCTATTCCTCAAAAAGAAAGAAAAAAGAAGAAGACTCTTGAAAATGTTTATGCGAAGTATTAATTTTCATCACCAAATCAAACCTGAAGACAAGCTAGCTGAGAAAGTGTTCTTTCCCATAGAGGGGCTATGCATACTTTTGTTTTAACAATCAGTCCTGAAATATGGTCGTTTTCACTTTCACTTCATCTTGTGGCACGTAACTGAAGGGATATGCCTGATGTTCCATGAGTGATTAGTGTTAGTCAGTAATGTTGGTCTCATTGTGAGGTACTGCCAAACTACAGTTTGCAAGTACTGGATGTCTGAACTGCAGTAGGATAAATCTGATACTTCAAGCTCGACATTATCTCAATATCTCAGGTTTTGCTTTAAATTTAATTCTCATGTCTGTCCTAACATGGCTATTTCACTAATAAACCAGACACGTTTATTGTTTCTTTCGTTCCCCGCCCCCCATTGTTCATGCTTTGACAGTTCCATAAAGTTTATTTCTCCCTGCTGCTTAGTGTTTTTTTTATTCATTTTGTTTTTCTCTACTTCCAGCTGGGATATGGCTTTTATGGCCTGTCTTTGGAGATTGTGATTAATACAATTTTCTTTTATTCTTTACTCTGACCTGGTTCCCAGTGCTCAGTGTAGTGTTCATCACTGTATTATGAATATTGAGCTGATATTATCCATGTTAAGCCTGGAACATATATTAATTCATTCTGGTTTTTATTCTTCTGGCTGGATTTTTATTCTTAGTTTCAACCCTGAAATTTTTGTTTCTGTGCTAACATTTATTTTGTGTTGCAGTTTGATAAGTAAGGTCTCTGCTGATAGTGAACTACTGCACACAGTCATCAAATCCATATTTTCCCTAAATGAGTTTTCAAGTAATTTGGCATCCAAGGTTATGTAGGGTTGGTTTGTTTAGAGGGAGTTGGTTGGATGGGGTTTTGTTTTGTTTTGTGTTTTTTTAGGGGATGATGTAGTTGTAAGCTTATGTGAAAATGTACATAAATCATTTGACTTTTAGTAAAGTTTGGATTCACCTCCCAAGCCATGACCTGGTATATACAAACTTTGCAACATAGTCCTACTGGGGAGGAGATAAAGGCATGAGAGGAGGGTGGAGATTCAACTTTGGGTAAATACTCAAGTACTGACATAGGTTTTCAACATGAATATTAGCCCCTTGACAGATTTTCATTCAGCCAGTGTGAAAATATTTTCTTTTTATCCCATATTGTTTTGGTTTACCTCTTACAAAAGGATGTTGGATAAACTGTTACTCATGGTGAGCTACCTTCTACAAGGGAAAAAAATGTGCAGAATCAGAATAGCCAGTTTCTAGTACGCTCTTTCCTTCATTGCATCAGGGATATGTTCAGACGTGACAATGAAGTATCAGTAGGTTCAAGAGTTTGACTTCTAAGACTAGTTAGTTTTTCTTGCCTGGTCTCAGGGGTAAGTGTAGAGCATTCTGTAACTGATATTTGCGTGTCTACTGAGAGCTAGTCTGAGACCATCAACTTGTGTTATAGTTCCTAGTTCCTTTCAACATCTAGTTTCTTTCAGCTTATGAATATCATAAGAATCCTTGCTGCTTTCTTATTTAAAATATCTGTTTCTATTTCTTCTCAGAAAACAAATATTGCAGTTCCATATTTCATATTTAAAGTTTTTAAATGCCTGTTTAGTCATCTTTGGTAAATTAGTTTTATTGTTCTCCCTGAAAGTGCTCCATAACACATAACTGTTCAGGTATCTCAAAAAATCAAGGAAACTGAGTTATCTGGCCTTCCTACTAGCTTTCAAGGTTGTGGTTGTCACCAACTGTACTTCTCTTCAAATTTTACATCTTCCATCTTGAGATCTCTTTTAATTTCCCTAATGCACCATGACATCTCCAAACTGGAATGAGATTATTGAGAGTTTTCTTTCTTTGTTTTTTTCAGATTTTCTTCAATAGTTTTCTAACACTAAATAAATTGCCAGAGAATCACTTTTGTTGGTTGGTATGACTTTCCTGGCAAAAGCAAGATGATAATTTTTTGTTTAATGACATGCATAGTAATTCCTTACCTTAGAAACTTTTCCATTTGTAGTGCCATTGTCTCAGTTTTAGTAATTAGTCTTTAGGAAAATTTGTACCAGTAACGCATTTCCCTAGACTTTATTATCGTTATTATGTCAGCAATGTCCACGACATTGTGATTATTTCAGCAATAATTATAGTGTTTTATTGAGCAGTAGTTAACATTTTTCAGAATTACATCATAGAATATGTAAATACAATATCAAATGATACATTATCTACTGTATGATCTTAGAGAGTAGTAGGACACGAGTGTCAATTAAATAATCTACTGAAATAGCATGATGATCTATTCTTTGCAGACTACTTAATTCTATATAAACAAAGTGACTTCCTTGTGATACTGAAGTGATGGTTGTACAAATATGTTACTGTGAAGAATGATAGTGGCAGCAGCAGGATGCTGTAAACAAATAGATCTGAAGTCAACGGCAAAACAGTCTTAGTGGAGGCACAGACTGTGTGAGGTTCAGCAAATAGAGGAAATGGGCAAGGGAAAACACTAAATGACATCTTGAAAATGTTTCCACAACTCAGAATAAGCGCTAGATAACAGGAACATCAGAAATAGAGTATTGATATTCTCTGTGAGCAGGAAAAAATGCGTGTGTTTAATTTTTTCTATGTATTTCTGAAAGTAATGAGATCTACTGTCAAAGTAGATTCTATTTGTCTTTCTACAGACTGTTTATTACTTCCAAGTTCATGTGTAGGATTTTCAGCCAGAGTTAATGTGGATATTGCTAGCAGCATAGTCCAAAAGTAACAGGCTTGGGGGTTTCTTTGTTTGTAGTTATCCATGTCCTTTAATGCCTGAAATCAACTTTAAAGATAAGAAAAATATGCTTAGCATATATTTTTTTACTAGAAAATGGAAACATAAAGCAAAAGCTGGTCTACTTCATTTGCCCATGGTTGGGAGAAGATAAATTGATATTCTGAGTTTTTTCTTATTGCTTTTCTATTTGCACTACTTACACACTGAAAATTGGAAATTGTTTTTATTCCACAATTTAGAAGTTTTTTATTCTTTTGCAAATCACAAAATCATTACTTTTTTCTATCTTCAGCACTCATGAAAGGCTTTTTGCATATTCACTGTGTACAAAATAAATGACTGTGATATCTGCAGGCCATGCATAATCAAGAGCTTTTGTGCCCTCAAATTTTACCATACAGCTAGGTTGTGAGCCACTAGCTTTCTGTGAATCAAAATTATGACCTGCTCACATGTATTAACTGCTTTTTTCTACTGAAGTAAATAATTGAGATAAAAACATGAAAATAAGGGTCAAGATCAGAAACAACAACAAAAAAGAGATTAGTCCCAAATACAGTAATTTAGTCACTAGTTTCTTCATGAGAGGTCAGTTGATTTCTATCAGAATTTAGTTAGGAGAGGCTGAATATCTTCTGTCTTTAACATAGTGTTTCTTCTTTACCTTCAAACAAGAATTTGCTTAATTCCCAGAGGTGATAGTTTAGTTACAAGATAATTCCATATTTAACAGTCGCAGAGCTTCTTTAGTCACCAACCCAGTTGTGTTGTGACTTGGTTTATTTTAAATAAGAAGCTGCTGTTGTTTCCTGTAACCTTTTTTTCTTCTTCCTTTCTCTCATTGGAAAGTAAACTTTGTTAGTTATGAAACCAGATCATTCTGCGTATTATGAGTCACTTATTATTAGTCTCACTTTTTATGGAATTGAATTTGCCTATTTCCTTCACTGGTGGGAATATGAGTTTATTTTTGCAGACACCGGCTCAGAGAGAGAGGGGGATGCTAGTGGCATAACTGGAGGGAACATTTTTTTATCCTACTCTAGTTTATCTTTTGGGCTTGTTGAAGGACAGAAGATAATTTTTTTTCCAACAGAACATGCTGCTTCACTTTTTTTCCCACCCTGGCAGTGGAAATCTGACACTTCTGGAACTTTGACACATCACTGACTGTTGGAAAGCATGGATTCCCTGTTTACTGCTGGTTCTTGAGTATTAAACAGCCATACACTGCTTTTATTATACCATTAATTGCACTTAATGCAGCTGCATTTCTAGTATGCTTGGCTAAGCTCTGAAAATTAAGTAGAGGGGACTTAGTTATAAAATGCACTGTAATGAGCTCTGGTGGGACAGTCTGTTAAGTTGGAAATTACCTCAGGCCATTGCCAAAGGACTTCTTAAAATATTTCACATCTGTAAAAGTTTGCAACTAGATAAATAGCCAAAGGTATGATTGAGAAGAAAAAAACCACAGCCCAGAAATATGCTCTGGATGAAATATGAATGTTTTTAATACCAAATTTTTACATTTATTTTGAACATTTATTATCTCAAGTAATTTGTTAAACAGAAAGCTTTCAAGCTGACAGCCTGTAAATTTTAGGTGTTTGGTTGACACAATGGGTTTTATACATACTCTTCTTGCTTTTGGTTTCTTAATCCAGACCATACATTCATGAAACTGGAATAAATTTAAGACTCCCTCTGGGTTTACATAAATTGGTTCAAGCAGAGGTCACACCTCTCAGCACAAAAACCATATAAGAACCACTGCAACTGTTAGCCAATTAGCTTAAAGTGACAACTAACATCCTATACTGAGTACTGATCTCTGGTATCTGCTTAAATAAATGACTAATATGCCTTCAATTCCCTCAGTTATAAGACCACTGTAATGCTTTGCAGCTAATAAATTTCAGATTGGCCAATTTATTGGCTAACTTCACCAAAACGTCCATTAGAAACAGGTCTAAAATGAATTCTCTGGGGACTATGTAGAAAATTCTCCCTGGAATCAGCATCACTGAGCTTTAGCTACATTGGTACAAGTCACGTGGGTGAACTTCTGTGCTTTTAGTGCAGCAATTTACCTACATTTTGTAGTTAAACTTTAAGCATGAGGTAGCTATGTGTCCCCGAGCTTGAAATCCATGCACCTTTTTTTTTTTTCCCCTTTAATAGACTCTATACAAGCCTGCCAACTAAGTATTTGATGGATGTGAGTTACAGAATCACAGAATCACAAAATATGTTGAGTTGGAAACGACCCACAAGGATCATCAAGTCCAACTCAGTCCTGCACAGGACCACTCCCAAGGTCACACCATGTACCTGAGGACACTGTCCAAACGCTTCTTTAACTCTGTCAGGCTTGGTGCTGTGACCACTTCCCTGGGCAGCCTCTTCCAGTGCCCAACCACCCTCTGGGGGAAGAACCTTTTTCTAATATCCAACCTAAACCTCCTCTGACACAACTTCAGGTCAGTCCTTTGGGTCCTGTCACTGGTCACCACAGAGAAGAGATCAATGGCTGTCCCTTCCCTTCCCCTGACAAGGATGTTGTAACTGCAGTGAGGTCTCCCCTCTGTCCTCTTCTCCAGGCTGAACAGAACAAGTGCCCTCAGCTGCTCCTCACATGGCTTCCCCACCTGGCCCTTCGCCATCTTTGTTGCCCTCCTTTGAGGGCTCTCTAAGAGCTTTATATCTTTGTTACATTGTGGTGCCCCAAACTGCCCACAATATTCAAGGTGAGGCCACCCCAGTGCAGAGCAGAGTGGGACAATCCCCTCCCTGGACTGCCTGGCGATGCTTTGCCTGATGCCCCCCCCGGACATGGTTGGCCCTCCTGGCTGCCAGGGCACTGCTGGCTCATGTTCAACTTGCCATCAACCAGGACCCCGAGGTCCCTTTCCATGGCACTGCTTTCCAGCATCTCATTCCCCAGTCTGTACGAACATCCAGGGCTGCCCCATTCCAGGAGCAGAATCTGGTACTTTTCCCTTGTTGGACTTCATACAGCTGGGAATTGCTCAGTCCTCTAATTTGTCAAGGTCTCTCTGCAGGGCCTCCCTGCCTTCAAAGGAGACAACAGCTCCTCCCAGTTTCCTGTATGTTGGGCCTCTATACCAAACTTCCTGATAGGGTAAAAATTCCTTTTGTTTTGAGGTTTTGAATATAGAAATGGGTAAGAAATCTGTCTGTCATTGAGGGTTCAGTCTGCAGCCTGTTATCATGGAGAAATAGTCACTAGTCAATAATCAAATACACTGTGGCCATTGAGTACTGCACCTGTTATCCAGATGGGCTAAAAAAATCATGATACAGTCAATCATGCTTGGAGAATATTGCAGACAGAAGGCTTTGGGAGATGTTTCCAGAGTCTTCCTCTGTTTATATAGACGTTTACATCCATGCTATTACATGGTTGAGCGTACCTAGGTTAGTGCATTTCAATCTTGGAATCTCCCTGGAAAGTTATACCAACAGGTTCCATGGAGTTTTGTGTTTCTTTTGAGATCTAAACTAAAATAGAAACTCTCTTTTTATTAACTAAGAGAACAATTATTTGACAAAGAATGGAACAACAAATTTCTGCATGTTGAGAAACACTATGAATCATTTATTAGTTTAGATAATTTTATATTATGACAAGCTATTGAACACACAATTATGTGCACTATTGCAATATAAAACATAGAATCAAAACTCACTTTTATTGAATATCTTCTTTATGAAAGGGTTTGGGACCAAAACTACTTCAAAAGTCAGAAAAAGCCATATCCCATTTCACTTCTGGGAACATTCTTAATTGGATAAGCAATTCGGAGAAAAAAGAGATTTAGATATTTTACTTGAACTTGAATAGGCATCTACCCTGCACACTATTTCAAATATACTCCTTGCCCTCTTTGCTTCAGTGTTTAAAATATTGTTGTAAGTTTACCAATATGCTCAAATTTAAAATGAAACATATAAGGGGTTTTTGGGATCAAGGCATGACATACTGAGCCATTATTAAAGATCCCCTTCACTCACAGGTTTTGGAAAATAGTTGTTTATTATTTATTTACTTTTTGCAAGTAAATGACCAGAGAAAATTTATATCATCTCCAAAGGTCCTGTTAAGTTTCATACTTAAAACTCATAAAACTAATTTTAATTCAGTAACTGAAGGACAAAATTCAGAAACAATTACTAAATCAGTTTAAATATTTTCAGGAGCTGCCAAAGAGGCTTGATGCCAGACAATAGTTTTCAGTAAGTTTAATGCAATATGATATTAACTGGAAGTATTGTACAGGAGCTGGCATGAAATGAGCTGGGAGTAAGAAAATAGTTTCAAACTGGATAGTCAACAGACACAAAATTGTATGATTAGCAATTGCTGGTATTTGGTCTCTTTCCTGTTGATAATTATGGGCAAGAATGTCCAAATTAAGCATGTTGCCTCTGCAGCATTACTTGAAGTGCTGACAGCAGTTCACATCATTCATGGGGTTCCAGGGGAAGAAATAAGCATAAATACAGATAAATGGAGTCCTTGTGAAGTTCAACAAAGCCAAATACAAGCTTCTACACCTGGGCTACAGAGAACCCTAATATCAATTCTGACTTGGGGAATAATTGGTTGAGAACAGTGTTGTGGAGGACTTGGGGAATACTGATGCATGAAAAGTTTGATATGAGTTGGCAATGTGCGCCTGCAGACCAGAAAGCCAATCTTAGCCCAGGCTGCATCAAAAGAAGCATGGCCAGTAGATCAACAGAGGTTCTTTTCCTCCTCTATTCTGGCTCTCATGAGAGCCCCTCTGGAGTACTGCATCCAGCTCTGGAGCCCCCAGCACAAAAAAGGCAACAACTTGTTAGAATGGGTCCAGAGGAGGGCCATGAAAAGGATCCAAGGGCTGGAACACTTCTCCTGTGAAGAAAGATTGACAAATCTGAGTTTGTTCAGACTGAAGAAGAGAAAGCTCTCTGGTGACCTTATTGTGACCTTTCTATTTATAAAGGGAGTTTATTAAAAAAGATAGTGGAAGATTTTTTAACCAATCCTGTGGTGACAGGATTGTCATAGAGTAAGTTTGATTAACTGTATTTTTTGCTCTGAATAGTCTCAGCACTAGTAGCACTAAGATCAAGCTATAACCTGGGAACTAATAAAAGAGGAAATGGAAACTTTTACTTGGACTTTATTTTACTTGGACCTTTATTTTACTTGGACCTTTATCCTAAAGTGGACCATGTCATAGTGGCAAGTGTGCATAAATCCATAACAGGACAAGGGGCAATGGTTTTAACCTGAAAAGGGGTAAATTTAGATTGGACACAAGGAATAAAATGTTTACAGTAAGGGTTGTGAGTCCACAGGTTATACAGAGAACTTGTGGAAATGCTCAGAGTTAAGTTGGACAGGGTTTTGAGCAACCTGATCTAGTGAAGGATGATCCTGCCCGTAAGAGGAGCTTTGGACTAAATTGTCTCTGATGGTCCCTTCTAATCCAATCCGTTCTTTGATTCTATGGAAAAAAATGGTGGGTGATTTTGTCCACAAGTTACTGTTATGCCTAGTTTGTGGATTCAGTATCACACTTTGAAGAGAGCAGGAACTCATAAGACAGCATTTTGTCATAAGGTTGTGATGTTTGGACTTTTTGCCTCTATAGGTGTCATAAAAACACTTGGTTCTATTTTCTGATCAAAGAAAGTAGATTATTTTGGACTTCATGAAAATTTTTTCAGGTTTTTACCAATGACAAGAGTACACTGTTATGCTGAGCCCAAATTGTAATTATTGTCAATAAAATATAGTAACCAAAATAAAAAATTGTGGGAGGTATTATGTTTACATTGATTGATATATATTGCCTGTATTTATAATATGTCTTCTAAGGAAATACAATTTAAAAGCTGACATTGTGAATTGCATTGCAGCACTGGATTTGTAGTTCTCTGATTATGCACGAAGTGTAACTTCACTTTTCTTTCTAGCAAACACTATCTGAGGAAGAGTTTAAATATATCAGTTTTCACAGTGCAAAGAAATTATTACATTTTAGGTGATTAATCTGAAAATAAGGGGAGGTTGCAGCACTTTGGAGCTCCACTACCAATAACAGAGACAAGAGACTACTTCCACTTTGATGATGAGTCCTTAAAACTTTGGTGGAGTGAATAGTCTCTTCCCTGGGCTGTGGTTTTAATATAAGCTATGATATTCTTTTAAATTCATTCCAGGGCAGAACTTTTTGGAGTAGCATCCAAGGATTTGTGTGTTTAATATGTAAATTTAAATTGTTCAGCCATTTCAACTTAATAAATACCTGCTTCAATATTTTCATTTCCAACTATGTTGACTTCTGGAGCTTCACATGCTTGAGAAAGGGATCCATTTTACCTCCCATAACACAGCTTTACATATTCTGATCATAATGAACTTCTTTTAAGGAACTTGTGTGTGGTTGAAAGTGCCAGTTCAAATAAGCTAGTGTGAAACAGGAAAATTAAGAGAACGAAAAAAAGGTTTGGAGAAAAAAAAGATGCAATGAGATAGTGTAAAAGTGGAAAATATGAGATAGAAAAAGTGCTCAATCCTTTCTGAGATTTTTTGTACAATCGGTTTTTGTTCATTAACTATTTGCAAATTAGTTAAAGATTAATTAAAAATTCTTCTTTAGACAAAATATGTTTACACAGCAGAGTAAGCTTTCTTAGGGATGGGAAGCAGCCTAGCTGTGGTAACACAGAGATGAAGAAGTTACATTATCTTGCTTCTTGGGAAAGTTTCACAGCCTTTTTAGCACAGCTAGACCTCTATCAGTGGCCACATTAACGCATTTACAGCCAGATCACTTTTACCTATATTGTGACTGTAAAGACACACTCAGCTACACTCAAAGTATTATGTGCCAGTGGTTCAAAAGAGTATTTACACCCCAGAGAACAAGTGCATTAACTACACCCGTGTGTTGTGTATGCAGCCAGAGCAGTTGAGTCCCTGATGCCGTGTTAGCTCTGGTGTCATCAGTACTAAAGGAGTCATATGAAGTGTCAACTAACTAGTGAATGTAAACAAGGCACAGCCTTAAAATTATGTTAAGATTATCCCAGGTTCTTAATTTCACTTTACATTCAACAAAATATTATTTCCTGTATTATGTGTGTTTTGATTTTCCATCCATTCTTTCTGCCATTAACTTTTTCTTTTAGTAATTTTTTTTTTTCTGAAGTTATCACTCACCAAAATAAGCCTTTCTCTTCAGAAGAGATCCTCCCATGAGCTGTCACAGGAAAGTGTGTCTTTTGCTCTTCCAGCCATGTAGGTGCCTCATTATTCCTTGTATTCCTTCTCTCCAGTAGAAGAATCAATATTACGTGAAAATTATTCTCAGAGAAGTTTGAAATGGAATTTTTTTCAGTGATACCTTTGGAAAATTTGGGGCAGTTTTGCCCAATAGTTATTTTTTCTCCATCTTATTTGTAGAATATACCTTGCAAAAATATTGCATTTTTAAGACAAATTGTTAACAGAAAACAACTTCCTGCGTTTTCTGACTTGTCTTGCCATGACACTGTTTGGTGGAAGTGCGCTTTTTACAAGTAAATTTTTGAGATTTTCAGGTGTTAGTAACAAAATAAGATGTTGTTTTATGTACAGCAGGCAATTTAAAATAATCCAAAACTCCCTTAATCTAGCATATTCATAATGAAAAATTTCAGAATTCAAACTGTCTTCTGGGAGGGTGCTAAAAGAAATAAGAAAAACAGATGAACATTGTGAGGCACTACTCATTAGTTTTTCGGCAGGATGTATAAAGGTGGTGGGTGACTGGAAAAGAAATATTTTGTTTTGAGTCTGAGCAGTCTTCATTTAACTTTATATTTTAGTTGAATTATCATATTGTATTATACTCTGAGAAAAATAATCTTTTCCATTTAAATTAATGAGCTTGAGTTACAAATTACATAGTTGTGTAAATCTAGTTCTTCAGCTGGACAAGAAATATGCAAAGGAATTAAAAGGTGGTGTTAGAATGCAACAAAATACAAACAGAATTTAAAGGACATTATTTCAGTAAAAGCTCACAGACTGCTGAACTGTTGTATCAAGCAAATTGTTTCTCTTTATAGAAAATGTATATGTGTATTATATTAGTTTTGGTGTATGTATAATAAAATGTAATTATTGAAAAACCATCTAAATGCAATACATTGTCAGTATAATTGTAAAGCTCTTATGAAAAAGGGAGAGAAAAAATGTATTTGTCAGTGCTAATAGAAACTGAGAAAGAGCTGGTTTAAAGACAGAGTGTTATCTTGCAAAATGAAACTTTGCCCCCAAAGTTGAGGTAACCATCTGTGTCCATGTCTGATTCAAGTACTGTGTGGGGAATGAATTCTGATGCAGTTAAGTTCATTTGCTAAAGAATCCTAAAATATATGGCTGGAATAACCGACTGAACTTTTACCATGAAGGTGTTCAGGGTATATTTTGAACAGGAAATGTCTTGCTTTTTCTTTTATAGCAGGAGAGGCTTGATGTTTTCAGGTATCAAGTGTGAATCTTAGCTATGACATAATAAATAAAAGGAATGTTTTCCCTCTCTACAGAAAGAATCTTGAGCTGAAATTAATTCCTGATGCTAATGAATGCGACTCTGATGAAGTGAATGTTGTGTCTACACATGTTCTCTTTGGCTGCAGAGAATTTGCTTCCTTTTTTTCTCCCTACTAAGCTCTCTCTTCTATAACTATTCTGTCTCTCTTCTCATCATACTAGTCTTAAAGTTCCCTGCTAGTCACTCTCCAAAGGCAAAAGAAACTGGACTGCTCTCATGCAACTATTTACAAAGATCGTACTGCAAATGAAAGGGGTATCACCAGTTGTGTGCTGGAGCTGATAATGATAACAGAAAATATGTTAACTTATTTCTAATTTATTTTAAAGCTCATTCATCATGAACTGTATGAATTCTTTTAACCTTAACAAAGATTTAAAGACTATAACACTACTTCAAATAAAGATTTAACTATTCTTCTTACTAGTCATTTGGATTTCCAAGAGATTCTATTTCCTTAAAAAGTGTTGAGACAGACTCTTACAAATAATAGTGCACTTTTATACATATGTATTTAGAATCCAATCCAAAGTACTGGAAATGCTGGAAAGTCTTTCCTACAGGGGCTTTCAATAAAAGTTTTTTGTTTTAGGTTTTGGCATTGTTTGTTTTTTTGATTGCTTCTTTTGAAAACAACAGTTCCATCTCCCAGTAGTAGTGACTTAAACCCGTATTCTGAAGTGTCTTACCACTTCCTCTCAAGACTGCTTCATTAGGACTTGAGGATTTCCAGTGCAGCTTACGCATGTTCATTTTTCAGTCCTCAGCAATTCTGAAATACTATTTTAGTTCCTACAGAAGGTCCTGCTGAAAATTTCTACTGAGAAATTGAGATCCAGTTGCAATAGATCTAAAAAACTTGCGGTTCTTCTACAGCTGGTCTTGGTAATCTCCTTAAATTTCTTCAGTTACTTTTTCAAATCACCAAATTCTCAATGGTTGCATTTTCTTGCAGTCTCAGTTTTAAACAGAGAGAAGAAGCAGCTGGAAGACAAGTAAAAATAATTGACTAGTGGCACAGTTGGTTCTTACCAGAATCCTCAGTTAATTACATGGTTCAGTTTTGGCAGCTGATAAAGATTTCCTCTCTGAAAACGTGGATTGATTGCAAACTGGTAGCCAGTCTCATTTAATTTATGAACCTTCATTAAATCTTTTTCTGACTACATCACAAAAGGGTAAAAAGGCATCTACAAACAAATCCACCACCTACATGCATCAATCATAAGCCCACGTCTGTAAAAGTAGTAAAGCCCTGAAGTCACCTTGGAATCAGAAACAGTTTTAAACAGTTGTGCACTAGGATTCGTGTCAGCATGTCACTTACATTGGTAGTATAATTATGCATTAATAGTAAATGTCTGGTTATATCATAGTTGGATTGTGTATTCCAGCAGTGAATGTGGCTTCTACATTTGTTAATAAGGATGTTTGACATATTTATAAATTTTAGTGTTCATTTAACTTAAAGGAATCTCTTTTTTCAGTGCTGTTCTTATCTGGGTGAGTGTGGGAGTATGTTACTTTGCCTGGGATAATAAAACAGAAAAAAGCACTACAAAACCTACAACAGCTTACATCATCACGCATGGGTTTTTCTTTCTCATTGGCTACCACGCAGTGTTCTGCAGCCCTTGTAATGACTTTAAATGACTTCTATCAGATGTGAAATTCAAAATAGTTTTGCTGTAAGATGCTGAGTGTTGAAAACTTTTTACCTACTTCAGTAACATCTAAAGCTGTTAGTTTCTAAACTACATTTCACTTGCTATCAGATGAGGTTATATGAAGTTCTTAAGAAATTTCTTAAGTGGGTGATTGTAGCCGTATAGCAAATGGTTGGCTTCCTGTGCAGACACTTGGCAGAGATAGCATAAACCTCGCAGCATACAGTATCTTAACCCATTAACAATGGAGTACTGAAATCTTTAAGTACTGTGGACATATCAATAAAAGTTCAATGAGAATCTATTAGAAAGAATGCTAGTTGTGACATATTTCATTATGTGTTTTCCTTATTCATTTACTTTTTTGCTACAACAGGTGAAATAAGTTTTGGGGGTTTTTTTTGTCTGTCAGGAGTAGCATTTTACTACTGAGGACTGAAAAAAGTTGTTTGTACTTAAAACGATGCAAGGAGCCCACCAAAATCGTGGGAGAAGTATGGAAGGAAAAGGGGGCTATGCAAGAAAGCAGACCTCTGTATTGAAGGGTCTAGTTAGGGGGAAGCTGGATATGCTTCAGTGTTAGTGAAAACAGGGAAGGATGTGAATTACAGCTTGCCAATTTTTAACACGCCACTGTCTAAGGCATAAAAAGGCAATTGTATTGGCTCTAAGGAGGAGCAGCTTGCCTGTTTCGTTCACAGAATATTCTGAAATAACATTGCCAAGATTTAAGATAACAAAAGAAGGGGAGACATAACAAAGCAGGATTTCTTCTTCTTGACTTTGAGAAATACATTATACTTTGCTTCATGTAGATCGAACAGGTTTTGGTCCCCTTGACATACTAGTGGCATATGAAAGCCCTGTGGATGGATGGAGCGTTAGATTGGAAGTAATAAGGTTGTGCCTGACTTACCTCCGCATTTGTAGCAGATGTTACAAATGTCATAACATGAACCTTTGGGATCAGACTGGAAAAAAAAAAAGCAAGACAACAGATGTAGGCCTCCTAGTTTTACCAGCAAGTATAGTCTGACACTACATAACACTGTTCTGACTTGATGTTTAATACCCTGTCCTCCTCCTGAGAACAGAATCAGTGACACTAGCTGTTTCTGTAGCACTGGAGCTGGAAAGGGGTGAGAGCAGTTTTCTTTTCAGAGGAATTTTAATACTAGTTTAAAAATAAGACAATAGAACTATTACTCCAGTAAGTGTCTTACTGTTATATCTGAATAAGTATTCTATCCTCATCACTCATTTCTTCATGCAGCCATAATGTTTATGCATTTTTCTGCTCATAGGGCTAAATCTGTCAGACTAGATAGTTATCTAAAGGACTGATAAATTCCTAGTTTTTTAAGCCCTCTATTCACCCTACCTTTCTGTGTCCCTCACTCTTGCCTCTACTTCATCTATTTCTCTTCCATACTTCTGTATATTTTTTTCCTATCTCTCTACAACAGTCGAATTTCCTGGGAACATCCTATCTAATTTTAATTATTTTTTCTCCTGCTGTTGATTTTAATTGTAAAATATCTGTTCTTCGTTTTCTGCTTGTCCTCTGCATGGTGGAGGCTATATGCAGTTACTCATTCCTTCTTCTGTTTCTCAGGAGTTTTGACTGATGCTCCTGTATTTCAGGGGAGAGGAATAAAATTTATGCCAGAGTATGGGCCCTTGTATTTTTTTCCCCTGTGTTTCAATTTAAAGCAGTGGTGATTCTTTCTGCCATATCACTCCCTCAGGTGCTGCCATTCTTGAGCTGGAGGCTTAGCCCTCTCCCTGAAGAATTTCATTGTCAGAGAGGAGAGTGGAGGTTCTCCCATGAAGAATTTTAATCACCCTGTCTGTAGCCCTTTTGAAGGAGGCACAATAGTTCCTATAGTAACTACTAGGGTGTGGGAGAAAGGCCAGTGCTCCCGCCCCCAGCCACAGATGGAGAACTCTCTTTACTTAGATCACTGGAAATTCTTGCACAGCAAAGACTTTGTCCTTTACAGTGAACAGAAAAAAATCTCTGAAATAAACTCTTAAAATGTACAAATAAGTGCTAGTTCAGAAAAGTGCTAGTTACCAAGTAGAGAACACAAAATATACTTATTCCATTCTTGGAGTTTCTAATTTTAAGAAGTTCAGAAAAGAAAAAAAGTAGAGACATTTAGGCCCAAAGAAACCTTGTCTCTTCCTTCCACCCACTCTACCTCCACCCTCTAAGGAAAACAGTCCTGTGGGAAGGAGCAGACCTATAAACCAGATGGCAATGATGGGGAAAGGAAAAAGAAGAGGCTTCTAAAACAAATGAAAACTTACACTGAGACAGTGTCTTATGTAGTTTCTTTTTACCATTCATTTTGAGTCTTTCTTAAGGGGAGGACATACTATGTCTTCAAATCCATGGATTCCGATCATTTAACAAGTGATCTAATACTTTCTGCTTTTTTGACAACATTTAAATTTGATCAGTTTTAAGTTATTGACATTAAAAAAGCTATTAAAAAAGTTTAAAAGTTTTAAGCAACTTGAAGTTGAAAAGCAAGTTTTGCTAAATTTTTTTTTAATTCCCGGAGCTTTTGATAAAGCATCATAGATGAAGTACTAGAAATAAAAATACACACCTGTAATTGTGTTACATAATGTTTTTGTTAACTAACTAGTACATTCTTGATAGTTACTTGGTTATTCCATGGAAAGTTTTGGATTACTTTCTCAAACAGGGATTCCCCAGTATTGAATACATGCTCTTTACCAGGGATCAGAAGATGGACATATAGAATAATAGGCATTCTTGTACTCAAAAATATAGATTCAAAATGGTATTATTAGCTTTGTAAGTTGATTATCATTTATTGCATTATGCATCTTACATGTACTCCTTTGTGACAAATTTGTTCTGATACTTTATTGCTGTGATACTTCATTGGTAATGGCACAACATTAATGATTCCCATAGCTTTACTAAACCAAGATAAAATACCTTTCCACATATGTTGCAGCTCTATCTGAGATTTACATCTTCTTCCCATCTGTGAAGGTCAATAAGAGACCTAAATTTTGGATCACGTGATGGCTTGTGGTGAGGTAACTGGTGACATCATTTAATTTCTTTGGATATCCTTTCCAAATCAGAGGGCAACATCTCTGCTTACATCATGCATCTTGTCTCAAATTATCTCACTATAGATCAGGATCTGAATATACATCTTGTATACCTTGTGTCCTCAACCTATCTGTTAGGCAGAGGAGTTCACTCTTTCTGGAAATTTCTTTCAAAACTTAGAATCAGTCTTAAATGGGATAGCAAAGATCAATCAATGGAAAAAAGTACTCATCACAAAGTATTAAGTATGGAGTAATTTTTTCCAAAAGATTCTATGGATATTAGCAGGCAGAAATACTGGTCTTTCTTCCGGCATGTAATGTTGATTACACTTTGTTCTTCCCTGAGATTGCATCCTCTGTTGTTCAGTTTAGCCCCTCAGTCAGTGTCTTCCATCTTTTAGAAAGCATAGCTTTTAAGTATTTCCAAATTACTTATTATGTCTCATAGGAAATCCCCAAGATTTTAAGACATCTCACCTCTTCCTGTACAACCCCCTTGACTGCCACATTCATCTGCATTTTTTTCATGAACTTTTGGACTTGTTCCTAAAAATAAAAAACGAAACATTTTCATGTAGAATTTACTTTACACCAAGACAAATATACTCAAAATTGTATTGTCATTTCTAGAGATCTTTTTTTTCTACTCTGAAATAATAAAAATGTTACGTTTTGGAAAAGAATACTTAAAATATTATAGCCACACTCATGCTGTGAACTGCTTTGCACATATAATCATCTGAGACAATCCAGAAAACTCTGCTTCTTATGCTCTTTCATCTGAAACTGTCATGGTTTTTGATCATACCTATGGGGAGAATTATTATCCAACTCTATGTGAAGTTTCTGTGCTATTAGGTTGATGTGGTTACATGTTTCATGAATAAAGCTGATAATTTTCTTTTTGGTAGGGCGTTTATAAACTTTCATATTTATGTAGATCTGCTCAGACTTTGCTAAGTCTGACTTTATTGGCAGTCATAATTACAGTTCTTCAAGATGGGATCTGTTTTTTTATAATTCTTCAGAGAGCAGATTATCTAAAAGGTTGTAGTGGGATGGTCCTATGTCCATCTCTGCTCCCAAGCATTCAAAAAGTGCTGCTTGGAAAAATCAACAAAATGAAATACAAAAAATAAGGATTTTGAGGCTAATGGAGAAAAGGCTTTTAGAAGTAAATAATGGTTAAGGGAAATTAATTAAGAAGTTCAGTATAATTTTTAAAACTAGTTTTAAAATTATTATTAGAGCAATAGAATTTAAAAACACTTGTTTTGAATTTTCCCAAACTTTCCACAAAACCAATTTCTGTTGAGGGGTGGCATAAAAAGTCTAACAAAAATATTTTAGGGGGAACTGATTACTGTGCTTGTGTTCTGTGCTTTCACTCCTAGTGTTCAAGGAACCCACCCTTCTTCGGTTTAATTACAACTCTGTCTTCACTAGAAGAAAGTGAACCTGAGTCTTTGGTCCGTCCTCCCATACCCTAGAACTGACTTTAAGAGGAAATCCTCTCTTGTCAGGATGCGTAGAAACCTTTGTTAGGCTGTCTACATTTTTCTTTTCCATAGTTTCTCACTCTGTAGCTCAATTGCAAATGCTCTTGAGGTTGCATTTGGCATGTTTAGAGTGTCCCCAAGGTACCCTGAAAGGGATGTGGCTCTTCCTTCACCTCACACATAGCCAGATTGGTCATTGAGGGAGAAAATTAGTGAACAGTTAGAATTAGTGAACAGTTAGAATTTTTGCCTTGTTAATAACTTGTTATAGAATAACCTTATGCCTGGATTAGACATGTCAGCTTGGATAGTAAAATCATAGTCCAATGCCATGGAAAGTAAAACATTTTAGAAAACAGATTCCTCTGCTCCAGCACTACAAAGTGCACATGTGAAAACAGTATTTCTATCATCTTGTCACTATTAACAGTCCATATTTAATATAAACATTGGTTTGGCCAACTTTTTGATTAGCCACCACAATTGTACATTAAAACCTTAAACATTGTCAGCTAAATGTAGGCAGTACAAAATATGACCACATGTGAATGTCTATTCACAGATGTTTGTTCATACCAATAAAATAGGAGAAGGTTAGAAGAAGAATTTAACCTGAGTTTGGAACTTGTTTCCACTATGACTCCTGTTCCTGTTTGGTACACATACTTAACCTTCTCCACATCCTAATTTTCCCTGCTTCCTGTTATTCAAATTTATTTCATGTATTCTCTATGTCGTTTCTGTAAAGAGTCTGCATTTAAAAGGGAATCTGTATCTTTTAAAAATATGTGCATCCACATCTTTAGGCCTGTGAAGGTTTGATTTGTAGACGTTGTGATATAAATCTTAAATCTCTTGCTTTCCAAGTTTTCTGTGAGCAGCTGAGCTCTGGGTGCTGATGGTTCCATCCACGGTATGAGAGATTTAGATGAATGGCTGTGGCTTGTGTGATGGAAGCCGGTTCAGTATTTATAGTTTATACTCTGAAATTTTAGAATAAAACAACATTGGTCCTGCTTTTTAATCCAGCCATTTCAGTCTATGTCTTTCTTTTGACTATTGTCATGCCAACAATTCATTCAGTACAAATAAGAGGTTTTGTGCTGCGACTGGACTGTGAGATTGCCATGTTTCTGAAAGGTACCAATGTGAGATGCATTTGTGTTCCCAAAATAGCATATTTCTTTTGCTGCAAATAGGTATCAAGAAATCTTGAAAGCTAAAGTAAGTAAAATAATGAGGCAATGAATTCAGAAGATCAAATCATTTATGTTTCCCTTGTCCTATATTTATCTCAATATTCTTATCGCATTCCTCAAAATATGAAGAATTAAATATTAAAGAAGAAGATAGTTATGGAAATGCATAAGTGTGTATTTAACATCTAATCAGTTATCAAAAAAGAGTTGCAGCATGGCTACAGGAAGCGAAATGGTTTTCTGTGTAATGTATTTATGCTAGTTGTAAAATTAGGAACTGTCATTGCAACCCCACATCACCTGACTAAGTGCAAGACACATATATCCAAGGCTTCTACTGCTATAAAAATGTCAATGAACTGAATGGCATGAAAGTACCACACGATATTTGTCTATATGCATACCAGCCACTAGGATGCGGTCATCTATAGATGATTTAATTAACAAATTGTAAAGCTAACATCGGACCCGCTCTTGATTTCTAGTTAACTCACTGACCTCACAGTGTTTTTGTTTGAGCTGTAGAACTTGTGTGTCCCAAGTATGAAAAACTGATGACTTACCTGTGTCATCTGAGGTTAAAGATACTGGTTTAAGGAGTGTTGCACTGACTTCATGCACTTTAGTCAAATTAGGATACTAATATGCTAAAAACCCTGCAATTGCCATCATAGAACTGGATTCCATATGTAATGGATACACTTTCACCTGGAAGGATATGGGCAGGAAACAAAATTAATTGAAAGGTAAATTCCAAATTGTAATGTGTTCAGACAATGTGTGGAAAATATAGTCTAGATGGAAGAATAAAAGACCTAAAGGATTTCAGGGAAGTTTTGCAGTTTTTCAGGGGAATTTTTTTTGCTTTTTGCAGTGCTTTTGTGGAGACTACTATGAAGCAATGCCTAGCAAGCCAAAACTGTGAATTTTCTTTTGGTTTCTAATAGATTATAAATGAAATAACCATACCAGATATGGTGCTAACTGACAGCAATCATGATGGGAATGCTGAAAATCCTTACAGTGCTATATATTTTGTTTAGTCCCAACTTAGAAAAGAGAAGGACTTAGAAAATACAATCTCTACAGCAGTGACCATTTGTAATTATGAGCTATTGCCTTAATCTATTAGCTATGAAGCCACCTGTTCGTCCAGTATAAATAGCTTAGAATTTCCTGCAAGGAAATTACATGAAGCATCAATAAGGAATGATATTACATTTTTAGGTCAATATGACTATCATTACTTGGCATTTGTCTTTTCCTATTGGTATCATGTTTGGCAGCCACTATCATAGAAGACTAAGAAATTGTTGCTCTGTATTTTGTTTTCACTGGTGTTAAATTAGCCTGTTCAGTAATGACAGTCATTCATTCTGCTTGTTTTAGTGGATCCTTGGTATTTCACTTTTCTTATTGTACACTGTAAAGACAGCAATACGAAAAGATGGACTAGTGCTATGTCAGTTTCAGAGGTGTTAGACCATCAGGGTCTTTGGATGTAAATGCTTTTGTACATACTTTTAAAGGGTGCAGAATGAACTTTGGTATGGATATGCCTGGTTTTGTCACTAAGACAGGAAAGGAAGATTCCTGCAGCTCTGTGCCGTGTTTGCTGCTCTCTGGCTTTCTCTGCTCTTGTGGCAAAGATAGCCTAGACCTAAGAAGAAACATCTTAGATGCCTACTTTTGGTTATACTCAGACTTGATTGGTGGCTTTGTGTTCCCGGCATAGAGAGTTTAATGGAATATTAATTTTATGATTTCTCAGCCTTATTTGTAGTCTCTGCTGTCTTTGAAGCATAACTGCCTATTACTCACTTTGTACTTTCAAACTATGTAATTTAAATGTAGACGATGAAGCTGCAAGTACCTATTTCAGCAATGAACATGGATATCTGGGATACTAAAATACTTCCCTACACTGAGGAGAATTTTGATGTAGATGTGTTTACAAATGCTGGCTTTTTATTGTGTTTAATTAATTTCAGTTTCAAATAAGATAAATAACATGTTCATAGAAACCTCTCGCCTCTTCCTAATTCATGAGTAATATTTAGTTTTTATCCCCACATTTCAAAACATTTGAATTACATGTAGCCTCTTTTTCAGGAGCATTTTTCACTAAATTCTGCATGCTTTCATCACCATAAGCTTCCAGGGATTTGGGATATAGTTTAACAAACACTGAATTTACACATTTTTTTGAAATTTAAATATATTTTTAGAGTTATTTTTTCCTTCAAATTTGAGTCTGAAATTGAATCCTAATTTTATATACTATGTAGAAGTCAAATTTAAAATTAACACTCCTATATAAGATGCAAATAGTTAATGTCAGTGATCAGGATGCATGAGAAATGAATGTGCAGACCTTGCAACATAACTATTTTTTATTCAGTTATAGGTGCCCAGCGCAGGAGAAGTCCCAGTGCCCTTGCCATTGAAGTATTTGAATCACATTTGGGAAGTCATATTTTACAGGTAAAAAAAAAAAAAAAAGGCTTTTCCAAGAAAAAATCAAAATAATTAGCTAGTCATATTTCTGCCAGTAATTTGAATGGTATAGCTGTCAGCATTTATATTAATGATATTTTTTTATGCTCATATTTTTTCTATTTAGAAAGTCTGTGATTGGGAGTATGTTAATGAGAGGGAGGGCAAGTGTTACTTTAGGTGAATCACTATATTTTGTTGTTTAAAATAATGCAGTTGGTGTTTGTTCACAGAATGTCTTTATGCTTTCTGTGTATGTGTGTAAAAGCTAATATTTTCTGTTGGTGATTAGATTTGTCTTACATGTCATGTATCAATTTAAGGTTGATGTTTTTTCCCCACTTTTACGAGCAGTGCTTCCCTCCATAATATCCCAGTTGTCACAATTATATATCACAAATTTGGAGCAATCTGCAAAGAATAAAAAATGAACAGCGGCATGACTCTTAGGTCTCCTTAGCTATGAGAAGCAAACTAATCTGGTATTTATCAAACAATTTAGTCACACAGTACAAGTCATCATATTCCAGGAAGGTTAAACTGGAAAACAATGATCTGATGGAAACATCCTTGTGTATGCTTTGTTTTGCTAGGCTTACTACAACCTTTCCTAGTTTACAGTAGTCAAACACTGAGTAGAAGAAGTTAAGAAGAAAATGTGATGTGTTTTGCAGTAAGGCAAACTCCAGCCCTATGGAAATAAAAACCATATAGTCTTTTCTAAGTTCAGCACTGAATAGCTGCTCTTACTTAGCAATGTACACAGCTTCTCAGTGCAAATATATTGCCTGGCATATTATCTTTTGAGAGGTACGAAAGGGGGAAATTAGGATATTATCATGAGAAATATTCCACTTAATTTGAAATGATTGAGAGCTATCTCTCTGTACTAACTCAGCTGTGGCATTCAAAAGCGCTATGGATAATGTCAGACTTTTCACAACTCTATAAAGTAACTAAATGCAGAATAGCAGCAAAGATAATTCTAAGAAAACATGATATTAACTGGTAGAATTAATTTTTCTCTGGAATAAAAATCATGAACTAATTGATTTGCTTAACTGTGCACTCTTGGCAGAGGTCTAGGTCAAGTTTTTGATCCTGTAAGCAACTGCTTTTGTTGTAGTTACTGTGTCAGAGATCTGCACCAGTATCTACAGTACTGTGTTTGCATATTGGGCAGAAACACTGTTATGCTGTCTCAGACATGTAGAAAAGAAAGAAGAAATAACAGTTTTGTGATGTTTGAGTTTATGTAATTTGTCATTGCATTGAGTTTAAGAACATATATTCTAAATGTATGGTTTTTACAATACTATTTATTACTCATAAAACATCTTTGAAACTGATTTATATATACTCCTTAAGCATGACTCTTATGAATGAGAATGAAGAAACCTAGGATGGCCACTTTGAAAACTACCTGATATTTGAGTTTTTCACTTAACGCATATTAAAACATGCAGTGACTTTCATACTTGTTAAAACTAGATTCCCCTTGTGTTTTTTATTTTTTGTACTTATTTGTGACAAACTAAGGTATTTTCAGGAAATAACTTTATCGTATTGGTACTTAAAAAAAAACCCTGTATTGCACTTCTACCTGTAACTGAGGATTTTCCATCAAAACTATCATCAGCATTGTATTGAATATCGGTTGAAATGCGGCCTTTTCAGAGGTTACGTTTTTATCAAATTAGTCACATTAATCTCTTAATTGCTAATAGGAAGTTCCACTCTGATATTTGCAAGAGATAGACGGTTGATGACGGAAAAAGGACCAAATGAATTAATAATGGTGGCAAGTTTCTCATGATATGCTAAGATTTTGTCTTATTTTAGTAGATTAATCAACCTTTGGGAGGAAAACCTGGGTCGTGCATTCAAATACACCACTTCTAAACAGATCAGAATGAACTTCAAAGTATGGTCTTATAGGTAGAAAGATAATCACTGGAAGACAAAATTATTTTTAAAACAACAATCGGATTCTCTGGTGGAATACAGTTCTAATATGTTCTCACTTAGTCTGCTGCTCATAGAAATTATTTCCAAATAAGTATCATGATAAGTATTGTTTGCAAGTGAAGTAAACAACCTTGATTACACCTTGGGAATTTTGATCTCAAAGTCTGCTATCTGAAGAAGTTGAATTAATAGTTTGTGTAATCCCTTTTGCTATTAATATTTTGAAGACTGGGTTAAGTGTAAGCTCAGAAATTAAGGAGCCTCTCTAATCCTTTTAATATTTTGATACTTCAAAATTTATTGACAGACAAATGAGAAGCAAAATACAGTATATTTTTAAGAGGTGGATATAGTTTATTTATAGTGACATATTATGATATTTTTACATCTTGAGTCTAGAAGCAGCTCGTGTCAGTTTGTCATGTTATGTATATGTTATACACGTTACTCATGTCCATATATATTAAATCCATATACGTACACACAATACTCATTATTCAATAATTGATGACAATTTTTTTAGTGTTAAGATATGTATATAGATACTGTTTAATAAAATAACTTTAACTGATTATTGACACAACTACTAAAGTTGTTCTATCATATACAGTTAAGAAGTGCAGAAAATAGAAAATTAAAGTTCTTCCTGTCAGAAGAAAAATAAAAATGTTATTTATTTTGGTATGAGATAGCATTTGCGCCCAGTGATCATACAGTCAGTTCTTTAAGTTCTTTAAGGTCCCTTCCAACTCAAACCATTTTAAGGTGTTATGATTCTATGTCAAAAAAATCTCCAAGTCACAGCTGATTACTGTATATTATGCTGAAGAAATTCTGACGGTAGGTTTGAAGCCAAAGGAACTATCCACTGTGTGCTTGGGGAAAGACACCACAAAGCATGATTGCCCAGACACTGTTATGTCAGATACTTCATGCCTGTGCAATGTCCTTTAAATGATTCCCAAATAAAATCACCTGAATTATGAGAAGTAGAATAGCATGTAATGAAGGAGAAAAATGGATAATGGCAGTATGTTAAGTAATTTTTGACAAGAATTTTGATTTTCCAAATTGTGTGATTTGCTTTTGTTATTTTCTAAATTCTTTTTCTTCTAAAAAGTAGTGCCATAATGAGAACAGACATTTCCAGTTTTTTATATGTAAATATAGATAGATAGATATTGATCTAGATATCTGTTTACCAAATAAATCCAGTACAGAAAATTACTTCTGGTACCTACCATTAAAATTCAGCTGAAACTGGTTGTAAAAATTAGCAAGATTTTTATCATTTTTTTCAGGGCCTCAGAATTTTTTCTGTAACTTCACTGCTGTCAAGAAGGTGTGGAAAAGGGTCAGTAACCCCATATTCTTCATATAATCAGGAATAATCAGGAAATGTAGAACTAAATATAGAGAAAAGGGAAAGTTAGTGAATATATTTGCATATGCAAATTAGCTTAATTGATACTGCTTGCCTCTACAGGGATTTTTCATTACAAACTGGAGTGCTACATTGTTCAGCTCATATTGAGTAATTTAGTAACTAATGAGACCAGTTTGCACTAATTTGCATATGATAAATGAGCTTAATTGCAGTAAATAACTTGGAGGCATAATTACTTAATTTTCCTGTGTTGCATGGCTTTTAAGTTCACGTATGAACAACTCAAGATAATTTTTGCATATTTAAATTAGTTGCTTTTAAAATTCTTAAACAAAAAAAGAACATACCTTACAATTTGAACAGTAAAACAATTAAAACTAAAATGTACAGGATTTTGAAATAAAATTTTATATTTTTAAAAATATGTGTTTCTTCCTTTAAAAATACCATTGCCTTCTTAGAGGTTAAATGTTTGGAATCAATCACAACGGAATAATTTTGAAGTAAGACTAGGATAGAAAGGTGGTATTTATCAGCAATAATAACAAGAGTTTCTATTTGAACTCTAGTGAGCAGTACATATTTTGTATTTCTACATACAAGAGTGATAACTTTCATAATTGCATTCTTTGCTTCATCAGTGCTTATTCAACTATTAAGAAACTGTAATATTTTCAAATAGCATTGCATTACTACATAGAGTAACTTAGACACTCGTCTTAAATTGTTTATACTGTCCTACTTCTACTTCATTTTGCGTGTAGAGATCCTTAAACTGGAGAGATACTGAAGTGTCACTGCAACAAATAACCCTCATGATACACTATGAGTTTCAAAAAATCCAAACAAAACCAACAAAACAAACAAACCAAAACAAATCCAAAATCAAACTAAATGAAAGATCCTAGTCAATTTCTGCCATGTCCCTAATGTTTTTGAACATAATTCTGACAGATTTGATAGAATTGTACTACTGAACTAGACAGAGAAAAAAAGCCAACCACCAATCTCATCCAGTCCCATAGCAAGATCTGTTGTGCACCTGTGATTTACAAGTGGATGACAATTACAGAATTCTCCATCTGTTCCATAAAGAGGCTCACCTACCTTCCTAGGAGCTTTTCATAAGGCTTGTTGAATGTTAACTTGGAAATTTTATGAGACTTGCACTTCCCTTTTATTTTATGTTGTACCTTTCTCTCCCATTAAGAAAGTATTTTGTGGTGAACAAAGGTCTTTGTAATTGCAGTACCAGATTCAATAGCGGGTATGGCGGAAACCAGGTTTCTACCAAGATCAAAGGAAAGACAACCTCAGTGAAAACTACCTGACCCTATAGGTTGTATTCTTCATTGAGTCAAGAGTCACAAGGTACAAACCACTTAGTTTGAATGAAGTGGTTCCCAGCGCAGAGAGGATACCTGTAGGAGATGTCCAGTTGTGTCCAAGATGACCCAACAAATTAATCTGTAATATGCACAAGGCCTGTAAGCCCTTGTTTTACTTCCTAGAAGACTCTGAATCCCCATAGACTTGATCCTGTAATGTCAACCTAGAATGGGAACAGAATTTGAACTACTTGGAAACTACACATAGCTCACATGCTGCAATTTGACTTCACTCCATGCAGTGGTCCCAGGCTTTCCATTCATGAAAGGCAGTCTCATATTTTCTAAGCATATTTCACATCCTTTTTGCTCTACTGGAAGCTTCAACTTGTGAATGGAACCTCATGGAGATTTAGTTGCCTCTTTACCTCCATCCTACAGAGAAGCCACAGGTTATTAGACTCATTGATGTTATTTTAGCTTTTCTGTATTTAAAGTAAACAAACAAACCACCCACATCCTGTGAATGTAAGAAGCCTGATGAATTGCTAGCATCGTGAACAATTGAGCAATGTCCCTCATTCTAATGGTTTTATATTCTTTTTTTAATTACTTTTATTAATATATCCAACACTGTAATAATAAGACCAACAGGAAATGGTACAAATATATCCTGTATGTCAACTTAGTAGCCTACTGTTCTTCAGAGGGGGGCCCTTATTAACTGTGAAGTAAATGTGCAGGATGAATGTGACATCTGTGTTTTCTAGTGAATAGTTCCAGGTCATGTCAGTACCATATAGAGTAGCTTAGACTACATCTGGGTCACTGGGTTGTTTTCTGGAGCATGTCAGATAAGATTAAGTTTCGTAGGAAAGAGGAAAACTAATAACAGTCTCTTCACTCCAAGTGAGCACTCTAGCAGTTATCTGTTTGCAGGTAGCTAGTACCCCATCCGCCTGCACCTCTAAACTAACATAAGGTTCTGTCTACAATTGTGTTCAAGGACCTAATCCCATCCTACTCTTTGATCTCAATAATAGCTGCAAATAACAATATGAATCATATGTGTGATACTTTCAGAAGTACTCATGGTCACATGAGGGATCAACTGAATGATAACAAGATTATTAATATCACAGTAGTTACAAAACAAAAGGCTTTTCCACATCTTCAACCAGAAAAATTGGACGTTGTTATTGGGAAAATGTTTTCACATTCTCCTCGAGTCAATGCAGTTTTATCATCCAGTTTATAAATTAGTGTTATCCAATACAGAAGATGTAGAAACAAGTAGCAAATTTGAAGAAAACTTTCATATCAGATTTTTTTACTCTGTGGTCCAAATTGGTCTTGTCCTCCTTTTCTGTTATTATTTTTGTACAACTGTTGACACAATTTATAGAACAACAGTGTTCTATCAAGCTTTGCATAGACAAAAAGCAGAAAGAACTCACTATACTGTTTCACTACAGTATTTAGTCATGTAGTAACTAGATTAGAGGATAATTAGGCAATGACTATCAATTTTTTCAAAAAACATCTTGATGCAGAACATGTGGTTCAAGTTCTCCATACATTGTAAGTTGCATGCTAAGCATGCAACCAGTGTAGATTTAACATAGTCTGTGAAAATGTTTTGTTAAGGTATACTAGAGATTAGTGAACAGAGCAAGTTATCTACTTTTTTGTAATAATGATGGATTGTGGATGAAGGTACAAGAGTTGTACACAATTAACAGTGTCATGGAGAAATAGAAGTTTCTCCTGTAGTGAAAACAAGTACCAATACTTTGCCCTAAAAATAAATGCACTGTTACTTAGGTATTAAAATCAATGAAACAGAATAAATATTTGTAATGGAACAAGAAAATACATAGTTTCAAAATTTGTCTTTCCCCACAAATGTTGTACAAAATTTTGTAGTGTTTTAAATAGATATAGGTGGCAATAGAACAGGTTGACAATAAGTTTAGAGGCTGGCTAGGCTAAAGTTAAGTGGAAGTCTCATTTCTTCTGATATTTAAATATGATAGGGAGTCCCATCTGACAAGAAAATTTACAAGTGGGAAAAAAGACAGGAAAGTGTTGGAGTGCTATAAAATATTAGGAAGAACATTTATCTTCTCATTTGCTATTTTCAGTCATTCTGAGTATTACATAATGAGGTTAACTCTGTATAACACTAGTCAACACAGAAATAGTGACACAAGACTAAAGGTGAGGAAGCAGCAGATGGTAGTACTGATGGAGGATTTTTCCAGGCTGAAAAAGATGTCAGGAGAAAAGACTTCTACTGGCTTGGAGATATGTGAAGGGCAATTGCTAATGATGGTGTCAGTGGTACACTTTCTGAGCATGAAGAAGACTGTTCAGCTTCTTGTCTGCATTGGGTTAAAGGGGTAGACTACTAAGTGACATCTGTTAGCATGTGTCAAAGGCAGACAAAAAGAAGAAAATGTGAAAAGACTGATAAAACTTAGGACATGTTGGAGAGCATAGATCTGTGCTGTCTGAAAATAAAGATTTTTGGGATAAGGTAGAGGTTAAGTTATGCATTAGTAGACAAAAATAAAGTGTAAATGAAGAGATGAATTAAGAGGAAACAGCTTCTAGAGATCAAACCATGCAGCAAAGCGATCCTAAATGTTCTCTTGGTGGTGAAGAGCTGTGCATAATGCAATGAGACAGAACGAGTACATAACAAGTCAGAACTGAAGGTCTGGAGATCATATAAAACCTCTATGAGGGAATGATTTCTCTAAGGCACACATCTAGTCTACTTTGTATACTTAAATTTTGAATCTGAACCTTCTCATGCCCATGTACTGTCTATTTTTATGACATTAAGCAGCATCCAGAGGGTTTGGGTACAAAACCACAGGGGAGACCAATTGCTTTCAACCAAATGCAGTCCAGAAATCGAACACAAGAAGGGAGGAATAAAGGCTCTTATTTAATCCATATGTCTATCCAAAATTGAAAGCATTTAGTATGCAACCATGTTTTCTCTAGAAAAGCTGACAATTATGTAAAGTTCAAATTAATCACTCAGAAACAGTGAATGGGGTGCTGTAATGCCTTAGTAGAAACTGAACTGTGATTGATTTATGGTGTAAGAGACAGTATATACACAGAGAAAATTACAGCTTTCTAAGAAAGATACAATACTAAATGGGCAGGACCAAAGAAAATAATCTGGATTATTTAAAAATCATTAAATTAGGAACAAAATCTAAAAGAAAAAAAAAAAAAAAAAAAAGAGTAAAATAAATTAAAAACAATCAGCATACTAAGAGTTACGCTGAGAAAAAGATAGCCACACAATCAACTTGGATGCAGTAATTTGGGGTAACATGAAATACCCGGTTATTAACAGCTAAAACACAGCGCCTAAACACAGTTTAAAGGCAGAAAATCGGAGTAAATACTGATATGACATGAAAAGATCTATAGAACTCTGGTAAGAAAAGATTAGTATCTTGCTTTGCACTGAACCTTTCTAGGGGCAAGCCCTCTCCAGTAGCAGCTTTCCCTTTATGATTTGAGGATAAATGCTATTTCATCTTTCTGCAGCTAGTATATAATCTACATAGGAATCTGTTCAGGCTTGATCAGCAGTCGCTCTTCAGCTCTGTAGTCACTCTTTGTACTTTATAGATTGATAGTCTTCTCAGATGATCGTCCTCTTGTAATGAAAGGATAAACTCTTATCCCTGATGCTAATTTATTTAGAACTTCAGAAATCTAATTGTGCATTTTATACTAGTGTAAGTGATTCAGAGTAATGACAAGTACTTGAAGATGAAAGTAGGCAGAAAAAACTCTCTCATAGAAATTTTAATGTTGTGGGCCTCTATTCACTATTGGATGCTCTTTTGCACTTTAAACATGTGTAAATGCCACTGAATGCTATGATATGGTTCTGGTGTTACACTGGTTTAAATTATAACAGAGGTTAACTGGATACATTGCATGATTGTAAAAAGGGCTAGGAACAAAGGCTAGATCAGAATCTGAAAAGGTTAAAGGAGTTGCGCAGACAGCACTGTTACAAGGGACATCTCAGGTCCATTAGCTGCAACACGTAGCAAGAGAATTTCCTGGGTTCAGGAGACTCAAAAGGTGCTAATTTGCATACGCCAATTTGTCCAGTCACAGTAAATGCATCAGATTGACTCCATAAGGGCAGGACTTTCAATCTGGAGTTATGGCAAAGGTACAGCATCTGGGTAGTTGCTGCCCAAGGGGTTATGTACTGAAAGGAGACAGGAGGTGGTGTGGAAAATAGCAAATTGTTTTGCAATTGAAGCTTGGAACAGTCCACTTAAACCTGCATTTTATATGGCAACTATATATAAAAGTGTGCAGTTTCATTTAATAAAGAAATATTTGATCTGAGCAGGACACAGCATACAGTAGTGTGTCATTTAATTCCTGAGAAAGTATTTGAAGAAAATGACATATCTCAGCACTGTTTGTTGACCGTTTTGTTGTCACCTGCTGAGTGTTGTCATTTCCATAGCCAGTGGGCTGTATTGAATCAGACAGAGGGAATAGGTCATTAAAAGAAATGGAGGAGTTTCTGCAGCCTATAGAAGCTGAAAGAGGATTTTTTTCTTCAGATACATCAACAGAACTCTATTGGAGTCTGCATTCAGCTATGATTTGGGGTTTTGCCCTATTTTTCTCTGAAGTAAGGTGGCTTGAAAAGTATAGACAGGATAAACTAATATGTAGGTTCACCAGAAAGAATTATACCTTCTGTGGTGTTCATAAAGGTATAGGTGATGACAGTAAGTGTCCTTGCTTCAGAATGCCTTGTTTCTTTTTTTTTTTTTCTCAATCACAGTATTCATCAAGAAAGGAAAAGAGTGTTGATTTTATATAAGTAAATAAAAATGGGGAAAAGTATCTTTCCTGGGCCTGCTGGGCAAGTTAACTGATATTTTTCTTCACTTTCATGAAAACACTGATGGCAGTTTCAAAGATTACTATATTCCTCATTTCAGGCTTTATGAAAATAAAAGCACTAGAAATAGGCTTTTAAACATCCTTTGTAGTCCTCTGCAATAGATGTGAAGGAGAGCACTATGTGCCCTCTTTTAGCCTGGGAGCTGGCAAAGGGTAATGTTGGAGTCATCATACAGAACACCCTTAAACAGAGCATGGACAGTTGAGATTCATATGAATGCTATTGTTTCAGGCTGATTTTAACTGAGTTATTTCATCATATCAGGTATTTGCTAGTCACTTTTTCTTTTTTTTTCTTTTTCCAACTGTGAGGCCTAAATAAGTAAAAAATTAAATATTGACTTGGAAGGTGTGTGTTGAACGTTCCCCACTGCTATAGAAGCTGGAGTCCTAGACACAGTTCTGTTTTTTCCTGGATTTTACTTGGAAAGTGCAAGCACCTTTACAGACTTTTAAGTTCAAAGCATCTAATGAAATACAAATATTGTTGAAATGAATGAGTTACCCTTGTACAGCATGCTCTCTGTTCTGAAGTATATTATCTCAAAAGTTGATTAAAAGTGGTTGTTTCTATTAACTGCTGCTAAAATGTCACTGTATTATAATTTCTACTTGTACAGAAAATAAAAAAGGCACTATGGAAACAAATGATAACATTTCCACAAGTGAGGTAGTTGTGTGTAATTACGTGGCTTCACATTTGGACACACACACATACACACACACATTTAATAAGGTCACATAAGATGCAAATTGGCGCTGACTTCTGTTCATTAGTTATGCACAGTATTTAGCCAATGAATTGTTTTCTTCTTTTCCATCTTTTCCATTTTAAGGAGGTTGCTATTTAGATATATATCATTTTACATTTCTGTAAGACTATTCCTCTTCGATTGTGTCTCACTGAATTCAGGTTTGTTTTAATGCATTGTAGATTCTTTCCTACATATTACAGCTAGTGGTTTAAAGTGTGTATCATTGGCTTGCTTTGCACTTAGTATTTGTTATTCCGTTCTTCCATTCGGTGGTATCGTCTGTTTAACATAAAGATTTTAATCTTTACGATTTAATTCCTTCAGTTTGGGTTTTTTTTACACAGAGATGGTGGATTATCTGCCTTTAATGCAGATTTTAAGGAGAAAGAAAAACCTGTAGTGGGTGTGTGTCTGTTTCTAGAGTTCAGAAGTCCTCCTCATATTTCAGTGGAGGCCTACAGTAGAGAGCTGTCATCATTAGGGAGGACACCCTCTTTGCTTTCTCAGCTCTAGCAGTTGTCACCTAGCCCATTGATAAAGCTACTTGGTTTTTTGCTCTTCAAAAAATAACATTAGGTAAAAGGCTTTGAAGACAGGCACAATGGGACTGGTCAGCTTTCTTCAGGCTATCAGCAAATATTCCTTAGTTCACATTATGAAAAAAAGTGTTAGGTTTTCTGAAAATTAATGAAACAAAGCCAGAGTTTGAGTGGAGGCCTCATATGTAACAGACATGTAGTAGAGACTCAGATTTCCTCTGTGCAATCTCAAAGAAGGTCACTTACAGGTAAGATTTAAATTGAAAGTCTTAGTGTTTCAGTATCCAAAGCAACCAAAATTTTACACAAAAATGTGTTTCTGTTATAATTTAGAATTTCAGTGTTTAATTTTATAAAGTATATGGTCAACAGGCAATTCTGGAAATAAAGAGTAAGCCCTCTGTTAACTCTGAGAACAAAAAGTTTGGGACTTTAAAAAATGTAGTTTTGGAAGACTGTCCTGCTAAACTTCATATCTCTCTTTTTTATTCTCCCTCAAATAATTTTTGCATTTACATGTCTGAAACAATAATGATCGAGGTGGTGTTTTTCATCCTTTACAAATGATGTAGTCAAACAAAATCAAAGACAGAATATGATGCTCCCTTTGAAGAAAAAGTACTAGATATTCTACACATAAATAATATTTATCAGAATGTATATTACAAGGTAGGAAACAGTTGAAATTTTCAATTATATAATGTTGTATTATTCTATCAAAACAACAAGAAATACTTGGTTTTGTTTATTGTGAACCCAATCTGAATATCCTGAAAAAAAAAAAAAGAAAATCACGGATTTGTGTCTAATTGCTTGTAGGTATTAATTTTTATGTTTTGCATACAGAAAAGTAGATTATTTTAGTTAAACACCTAGTTGCAGGGTCCTAAAGCAGTGCCTGTGAAAGACCGAAGCTGTATGGCAGCTGGCCTGCAGAAGGTACTACACCTTCCTGTAGCAAGGTGTGCTCTTCTCACTGGCATTGCATTGAGGGCGTTGTAGGGGTTCTCATTTGTGTCTGCTGTGGGCCCACACACATTTGCATTTTAGGATGCAGTAGTCCACATCAGGTTGGGCACATGCCGTGGGAGAGGACGGTTGTTGCTTTGTGTCTAGTCCTTGCACATTTTGGCTACTGACTTTGTACTGCCCTCCACACTTCAGTGTTTGCCAGGGCTAATTAGCAGCATTTGGCATTCATTCTACAAAAGTTTCCCCAACTCCCAAATAGATTATTCCTGATGAGGGTATGAATGTAGGAGGCTTGGCAGGAAATGACTATAGCTTCTATTCCTGAATTTAGGAACATGTACGCCCTTAAGCCTTGCTCTAGAATGATATTCAGTGACCTCCCTCATGGTGAGACTTGGTTTTGTAGACTCCAAATCTGAATGGCAAGTGGCCTTTCCCATTTCTTAACTAAGGAAATGGTTAGCATGTCTCAATTTATGGGTATTTTCAAGCTTTGTTGCCATGTATGAAGGTAAATGCATTTCATTCGCAAGTCAAGAGGTAAAAACTCATTTTTTTCAAAGCAGCTAAGGAAGAACAGCAGCGACATCAGAGCACAGCATTTTAGTTAAAGGGCATTTTATTTTCTTTAGTGGCAAGAATGTGCCTGCCAAGGGTAACACATGCAAATATCCAAGGAGGTGTCAATAGTATTTTGGAAAATTTTTACTTTTTTTTGTTTGTTTGTTGTTTTACCATTAAAGAGCATTTTAGTGATGTATGTTTCCCTCTTCACAAAAATGTCTTTGTGGTGTCATCCAAACCTTACACTTGCAGTTCCTGGCAGTATACCTAACAGTAAAAAATTGTTTAGGATTAAAAAGTAATGGATGATATCAGCAAAACTTCCCATCCACCAGACAGGAAATGAACATTTACACATTCTACATATTTGCTGCACCTGCAAAATGTCATCATCTGTGCCTAAACCACCAGGAACAATAGAAATACTGGAATTAGCTGTATAGTAGCATATGAAAGCATTAAGGGATACAACTGTGCTCAGATAGTACTCCTTAACACGAGAGGCACCACTCACTAATCCACAGAACATGACTACAGGGCAGCAGTAGGCTGACCCACAGCCCACAGACGATCGGGTTTATCAGCAGAGCCATGATCCCAGCAAATTTACCAGCACATGCCACGATACAGGTTTCCTACCCAGACTTGGGCGTAGGAGTCCTGCATCTGTCAGTGTTACACCAGCAGTTGGCTCCCAACCTGGAGCAGCTTCTGTATTCCCAATGAGTTAGAGATCACAGCCAGCACAGTCACTGAGTGGGTAAGCCAAGTCTTCCAAAGCAGTGCTGTTACATTTGAAAGGCCAATTTAGGTCGAAAGAAGTCTTGTGAGACTGTATGAAGGCTCTTCCCATTCACGGCAAAATTGTGATGTATAAGGCTTTTTCTGCTTATATAGCCATGTGAAAAACAGCAGCACAGCAAGGAAATGAGTGCATCTTTAAATGCCAAAAGAAAAAAAAATACAGAAAAAGGAATGGAATGTACAAGAGGTTTTTTCCTCATATGGAGAAGAAACTTTGTTAATATTTACCTGCTGTTCCCCTGGGAGAATAGGTGTGGGTTCCTGAGTCAGCCTTGATCTCCAGAAACCCTGAAATAACTTTGCTTTAATAGAGAAGTTCTCTTCTTATGCTGTCCCAGTTTCATAAACTCTGTGAAGGCTAAATCCATTTGTGCCACACTGAGCAGTCTCAGAGAGTGAGAAAATCCTTTAACAGAGATAAGGGCTTCTGTTTCCCTTCTCCCCCAGTATTCTCTCCTTCAGCAAAATTCTTTATACAATACTAATTTTCACTTGTTTAATCTAGTGGGAGGGTTGTCTTTCAAAGAGTTTGAAATAGAAGTAACCATTTAAGAATGAACGCTTGACGCCAAGGAGCATCAAGGACACTCTAGGACTGAGAAACTTAGCACATTGGCCTCCTTTACAGGATCAAGGTGTAAAAGAACTTGGAAACAAAGCTTAAACCATCTACTTTAGTTGCCTGTAATCTACTTCAGAGGTAGCCGTATACCTGAATGGAGAATTCATTTCTTGCCTGACTTAGATCTTTAAACTAAATTCACTATAAACATTAAGTGGTCAAAATGCCAGAGCTGATTTTACCCTTGAATAGTCCAGACAGATATTTCTTCACAAAGAGAGAGGTGTGGACTGTGAACAGGGAGGGACACATGCTGTTTTTATCAGCTCTCCTGCACAGCTTTGCTTGTATGGTTTTATTTTGAAAACTGATAGTCAAGTCTTTCTAGTACAGAATTCACATGGTGTATAAGGATTATTGGGAGTTGATGATCTAAGTCTAGAGGGCTAGTGAGGTCTCCTCTGTTCTAAAAAGGACTGGAAGGATTACAGACAGTGCAGCACATACTTCATAGTTCTTTAAATAAAAATTGTTAGTCCTTTAAAATAAGTAGCCAATAATTATTAATTCATTAAGCTAGTACTATAAAAATTTTAGTCATTTGGAACTAATGTGGCTTAATATGCTTCTACCTTGGGGATTTTACTGCATTTTAGCAGTTATGTACTTTTTTTTTTAGTGTGCTGTTAATAAAAACAACAAGACTATTTCTCTTAAAGGTGTGACTTTATGAAGTGTTTCTTGTTTAAACCAGTGCTAATATTCATTGGCAGAAGAGAAGTTTTGGGTTTAAAAGGGAAATATTTCAAAAAAAATCAGGAATATAAGGGGAAGAGTAGATGCAATTCCCTTTTTTATTGTGTTAACCCACTAAGACACCATTAAGATATGTCTTTATAAACGCCTCTGGAGGTAAAAATTACATATAAGTTAAAAAAGAAACAAAATAGTCCTCTGCTGAGTTTACTTTTTCTGTACAATAGATTTTCTTTGTACTTAATTTAGTTTGTCATTAATAAATGTAGTACTTTGGATATTAGTTATTTCATTGACCTGTTGTGATTTGTGACATTCAGTTTTAGAGATGCTGCAGGTGCCTTATTTCTTATAAGACATTTCATGCATTATGTAAGAAAAGAAGCGCTTTATATTAGTGGGGAAGGGGTGACTAAAACCATGGAGGTAACTCCCCAGAAAAATCTCTTGTTGGAAAGTACTGACATATTTAAAAATGGTTTGCATTGTTCTTTTGTTGGTTGTGCTGTTTCATTAAATTGTATTCATTCCTGATTTTTCTTACTCTAGGCAAATTGTATCTTTTCTAGCAGAAACACTTCATTTAACTATGTAATGTCTGGGGCATGCAGAAGTCTACCTAGAAATAGTAGGCATTTCACAGCTATGAAATAATAAAGTTTTTGTTGTGAGTTACTTGTTAGAGTAAGATTTCTCTTTTGTGACTGTAGCAGAAGCACAGAAATTAATCCTAATTGTCCAGAACTAGATTTTTTTTGAGTCCCCCGCATATGAGCACTTCAGAAGAGCTCAGACTAACATGAATTTTATGAGAATAATTTAAGGGGTGGTGGAATATTTTTTTCCTGATTAATGTAGCAGCCAATGTATTTATATTTAGTGATTATTCAAGTCTTCTGTTTTATTCTGCAGACACCCCAAGGAGAGGCAGACCTGACTGCCTGTGTGTTTCACTTTGTCCTGTCAGGCTGAAGGCTGAAACGTGGAACTTTTGTGTTCTCATTGTTCAAAATAAGAATATTAATAAGAAAGTAGTATTGAGCAATAACGTAGTCTGTATTAATAGTAGATTAAAAGAACTGGCAGGAATACAGAGGTTTCCATTTGGCCATCGTGTCCACAGGAAAAAAACCATGGCTGTGGACTTCAGCAAGCATTGAAGATGGCTACATAAAGATACAAACATTCCTTTATGACCAAAACTGTAGGTTTGTGATCCATCTGTGTAACCTTCTCGCTACCAAAGATCCTGAAACAGAATTACAAGACATATGGCAATGTTCTGATTTCCATCTGATGTTCTGATTTTTTTCCCTAAATACTGTGTACGGTGAAATATTGCTGCAAAGCTAAACCTTTAGGTCACATGTGATAAATTTTTAGCTAATCATCTGAAGTCAAATTCCTCTGTGAACTTTATACTGCAGGACCCACAGTATGTAGTTAATGTATTTTATATATTCAGTCCAAATAAAAGATGAGAACACCTGGCACAGTCAATTGTGTAGTGTGGGAAACACTGAACACACAGATTTTCTACAAATAGCTGTTGTTTTTGCAATACAATACAAAGACCAAAATCTTGTAGTGCATAGACTAGCAAAATGAAGTCTACTGAGAAACAAGCCCAGATGAAAAAAAAAAAAAAAAAAAAAAAAAAAATGATTGCACAAGCCAAAGTGGCAGTTTAATAGATTTTGTTTAAGTTGTTCACATGAATATAACTGAAATTTTACTCTGAAAGAAAGAATACTTTTTCAGTTGCACAAGAGAGTAAAAAAGAGGACATTCAGAGCATATTTTGAGGCAGATCTTTCCAGGATATGGAACTGACTGAATCTATGAAAATGCACTTTGATGTTAGGCTTAAATTCCAGAAGTGCTACATTTTTTTAAAAAAATGAAAGTTCTCAAATATAAAAACTTGAATCCGTCAACACAACCTTTGAGTGGTTTACAAGCTTTAATGTTAGAAAAGTATAAGCTGGAAAAGGTTCTAAGACCTTTTCCCTCTGAAATTTATAACATTGTCTAAGTGGAAGTTTACTTCTCTGACTTTTAAAGCTTTGTTAAGAAGCAGGAAATGTCATCTACTGTGTGGACCTCAAAAATGCAAGTAATTCAGTTCTGAGGCTCCTCTCACCCTTTTTAAAACCACTTGATCAACTGACTTCAGTGGATACTCCTGAGAGCTCATACTGTCCATCTGGCCAGTCAGTTATGATAAACTTTTTGGAATTGTGTTCTGTGCTTCAGATTAACGCTACACCTGAGTTTATGATTAACTTAAAAGATGCTTAAATGGTTCTCTTAATAGGTGAATGTAAACAGAAACAGAAAAGATTATTATAAGAATAATTATAGAAATAATATTTAGGAGTGAATTCCATGAAGTGCAGATGGAAAATGACTGAATAGATGCTGGTATTGCTAAGGCTTTTGCAGAACCGCCTATCAGCTTTAATTATAGGTAGAAAGATTTCCTCCTTCTAATGAAGTACCTCTTTTAAGAACATAATTATTAATAGTTCCCTGTCAATAATACAAAATCATTCATTAGGTTTTGTTTATTTCAAGATAATTTCCTTGGTTTATTTTGTGCAAGTATATATTACTCTGATTTCTGCTTTCAAGGAGTTATTTGCTGTTTAACTCTTTTTTTTTTCCTGTTGCAGTCTTTGTTGATGTATTTTGACTTCTGGTCATGTGACCATCTTATGGAACCATTGAGCCATTTGAGATAGAACATTTTCTATAACACTAACTAAACACTTGTAGATTGATTTGATTTGAAAAACGCCTGCATGTTGTCATCACCAGGTTTTTTGTTTTGTAATTAATAAAGAAGCAATATCAGTATCTAATGAAACTGTCACACAACTTTCTGATACCATTTTCCTTATACTGCTTTTTCCAGATATCTTTGCAAATCTATAAAATAGCCTTAACAAAGAAAATCTCCTTGATAGTAGAATTATTTTGGCACGATTGGGGTTTTATCAATTTAGTAATTTTTCCTAGCTTCTGTGATTTGAAACCTGGAATATTGCAATGTGGAGTGGTGGAATAATGGTGCCATTGAAAAAGATCATTTAAATATCTATGTTAGGTTACAGTTATTCTCAGAGAAGTTTAGCTGGTCACATATTTCTTGTGTTACCAATCTACAAAAAGCCTGAAATAAATTCTTAAGTCAGTAATCACTTGTTTTAATGTCCTCTGCTGGAATGTAGCCTTATCTTTGAATGCTTCCATCAGCGCTGCCTCTACACTATCCTAAACATCCACTGGTCTAATTACGTGACCAGTGTGTCTGTCCTTGAACAGGCAGCAGTCACCAGTATTGAGGCCATGCTGCTGAGAACGCAGCTGCGCTGGGCAGGGCATGTCTCCTGGAGGTTGGAGGATCACCGCCTCCCTAAGATCATGCTCTGTGGTGAACTCACCACTGGCTTCTGCAAGAGAGGAGCCCCGAAGAGGACATACAAGGACTCTCTAAAACAATCCCTCAGCCTTGGCCATATTGACTACCATCACTGGTCCACTCTGGCCTCCAATCGGGAGGCATGGAGACACACCATCCATAACGCTGCTGATTCCTTTGAGAACACACGCAGAATCAGCCTGGAGGAGAAAAGACAATGCAGAAAGAACCGTGCCTCACCAACACCACCTATGGAGACTTTCTGCTGTGCCTTTTGCAACCGGACTTGCCTGTCTCGCATCGGCCTCTTTAGCCATCAGCGCGCTTGCAGCAAGCGTGGGTAGAGCCCTTCCCAAATCTTTGTTCGCGAAGCCGAGCCATGATGTAAAGAATGAAATCTAAAGTGTCTTCTAGTGTAGCTTTTCCCCAGGAAACAATTCGTCTACTGAAAACATCATGACTGCTGGTATCAAGGGGAGAAGGAATATAATTAATTCATTGAGAACAATTGTGTCTATATTGCCTAGACTGTCAGGTCAAGATCTCTTATAAGAACTTTACATTAATACTTTTTTACTTCTAGTGGAAATTCAGGAGTAAGTTCTAGGACCAAATACTGGCATCCTTCTTCAGAATTGTCTCCTAATCAAAAGTGAGTTGTGTCCTTTTTAAAGTAGTTTCTTGACATAATTTCTAGAAATAGTGATTCTCTATAAATATTGCCAGCTTCCTCTCTGAGAAAGACACCTAGCTGAAGCTCTCTCTTTCTGTTGACGCTATGAAACTTATATAGTTCCATTGGTTTGTTGCCATGGCATTCTTCTTTGTGTCACTGCCTGCAACCGACCTATGATGCATTGATGGATTATTTTAATTCAGACTGCCCGTGGTGTAAATTATTGCTTTAGTAAAAGAAGGACTATTATTAAACACGAATTAATACTTTAGAGAACCAGCCTTCACAAAACATTTTTAATTTTTTTATGTATGTATTAGGATTTTAAAAAACAGTACATTTTACTAGGGAAAATGAGATGTCTTTCTAACATCCCTGAGGTATTTAATATAATGTAAAAGTACAGCAACTACAGGCCGGTCAGCCTGACCTCAGTGCCTGGCAGGGTTATGGAGCACATCATCCTGAGTGCAACCACACAGCACCTTCAGGATGGACAAGGGATCAGACCCAGCCATCATGGGTTTAGAAGGGGCAGGTCCTGTCTAACCAACCTGATCTCCTTTTATGAGCAGGTGACCCGCCTGGTGGATGAGGGGGAGGCTGTGGATGTGGTCTATCTAGACTTCAGCAAAGCCTTTGACACTGTCTCCCATGTAATACTCCTGGAAAAGCTGGTAGCACATGGCTTGGACAAGTGTACTCTCTGCTGGATTAAGAGCTGGCTGGATGGCCGGGCCCAGAGAGTGCTGGTGAACGGGGCTGCATCCAGCTGGCGGCCGGTCACCAGTGGTGTCCCCCAGGGGTCAGTGTTGGGTCCAGTCCTGTTTAACATCTTTATTGATGATTTAGATGAGGGGATTGAGACCATCATCAGCAAATTTGCTGATGACACCAAGTTGGGAGGGAGAGTTGACCTGCTGGAGGGCAGGAGGGCTCTGCAGAGGGATCTGGATAGATTGGAGAGATGGGCTGATTCCAATGGGATGAAGTTCAATAAGGCCAAGTGCCGGGTCCTGCACTTTGGCCACAATAACCCCATGGAGCACTACAGGCTGGGGACAGAGTGGCTGGAGAGCAGCCAGGCAGAAAGGGACCTGGGGGTACTAATTGACAGGAAGCTCAATATGAGCCAGCAGTGTGCCCAGGTGGCCAAGAAGGCCAATGGTATTCTGTCCTGTATTAAAAACAGCGTGGCCAGCAGGACCAGGGAAGTGATCCTTCCCCTGTACTCTGCGTTGGTGAGGCCACACCTGGAGTATTGTGTTCAGTTCTGGGCCCCTCAGTTCAAGAAAGATATTGAGGTGCTGGAGCGGGTCCAGAGAAGAGCAACAAGGCTGGTGAAGGGACTGGAGCACAAGTCCTATGGGGAGAGGCTGAGGGAGCTGGGGTTGTTTAGTCTGGAGAAGAGGAGGCTTAGAGGTGACCTCATCACTCTCTATAACTACCTGAAGGGAGGTTATAGCCAGGTGGGGCTTGGTCTCTTCTCCCAGGCAGTCAGCAAGAGGACAAGGGGGCACGGGCTTAAGCTCTGCCAGGGGAAATTTAAGTTGGATATTAGGAAAAAATTCTTTACAGAGAGAGTGATCAGGCATTGGAATGGCCTGCCCAGTGAGGTGGTAGATTCACCGTCCCTGGAGGTTTTTAAACTGAGATTGGACGTGGCACTCAGTGCCATGATCCAGTAAACTGACTGGAGTTGGACCAGGGGTTGGACTTGATGATCTCTGAGGTCTTTTCCAACCCAATCAATTCTATGATTCTATGATTCTATGATTATGATAAAGTGAACGTAAACTTAAGCCTCTTTGCTTTGCAATGCTAGTAGTAGTTCCTGTAGGGTTCCTATAGGTTCCGATGGGTAAGAAAGTGTAAATCTCAATAAGGCATAGTATTAAACTTGTAAAATAAATAAAAGGTTGGCAAAAGTTTACGGGTGAAATGCATAGACCAAAGTTCTTTGTATTTGGAAGAATCACTGCCTATTTCATAACAAGCAGTTACCAAGTTAATGAGTCCAGTTTTTTAGCAGTAATTGCTAAAGGTGTCTTTTATAGGAATACCCGTTGTTAGAATAATTTCAGTTATTGGTTGTATCTGCTTTCTCTAGAAACTCAGATCTTGCCATGACCCAGATTGCGAACGTGAATCTGAATTACTTGCAACTCTCTCCCATTGACACATACAGCTACAGTAAAATTCTCTAGGTCTGAACTGAGAGATGATTAACCTTTCTATTCAAAGTAAAGAAAAAAACATTGTAAAGTTGAGCTGTATATTTTATTTAGATTGGCAGTGCCTTCACACCAGTCAGCTCTAGACTAGGTTCTGTTGACATAAATGCATTATATTCTGTCAGCCATCCATTTAAGGTGAATTTAGGGTATCACAGCCATTTTTGCAAGCTGAGGAGAACAAATACTGATTCCAGAGGTTCAAAACCTGGAGCCATTACGGCAATCTTACTGTGTCTGTTGTCTGGTTACCAGGTGAGAAAACAAGCCACACTGTGTTACCTACTGAGAATAAATTTTGAGTGGGTTTTTAGAAACAGTTCTACAATGCCGCCCAATAATTTGATGCCTTGCATTTTATACAAATTATGCATTCAAGAGGGGAATTTACAGTTTGAAAGATACAATCTGTGAGGTCTGTTTAGTCTTCATGATTAAGTTGGTGAGAATCTGATGTACTCCTTGAGAATAATTAAATTTAGGGGATAGAGGGGGGAAGGTGATGTTGTTGAAGGGGAAGTAAATAGTTTTCCACTAATTTTTTAGGCCAGAGATTGGGTTCTGCAGGACTAATTAGGCACCATTTTCTTTTTTTTTTTCCCTCACTTTTTTTTCTTTTTTCTATGAACCAAGATCAAATATAATGATAGTCCTTATCTTTCTGGATCATGAGCTTTTCTCATTTTTCCTCATAAAACTTGCTTTTTGGAATCCCATTGAAATGAGTCCAGTTTCCTTCTTTAACATCTGTGAAAGGTTATTAAGAGCTAATAAAGACTTGAAAATTGTGATTGAGCTTATATGAGACCATCAGTGAACTAGTTTGTGCTCATTCAGACACAACGGATGTGCAGGACAATCCCAGAAACACAGCTGGCAGTGAAAGATTTTGCAGACATAGATTGGCTTCTCTTGTTTGGCAGGAAAAACTATTGTGATTCAGAAGTACAAAACTGGTTTTTTGCTCCATACTGTTTGCCAAACCAGTTCCAGAAAAATCATATGAGTGAGAAATGTGAGACTTGTAGTTAATGGTATGCTTTCAGGTAAAAGAAACTAGAATTACGTGCTGACAGCAATCAGGTCTACATGTGTTAATAAGGGGAAATGTTTCTGCTAGTCTCTGTCTCAGTAACCATCCTCAAGGGCTTTACAAAAAGCTTTCACTCTTATTTTGTATTATACCCCTACCAGACTATTGTCTTCTCAGTGCATCTGGTGTCAAATCTCATTCCTTTACTCTTTACCCAGAGGAAATCCTTCTCCAGTATTTCCTAGTGGGAGAAAAGGCTTCTCAAGCTTTGCCCCACTGAATAGAGACAGTCTCCACGTTTCATGAATCATCTTTCTGTACCTTTTTTTTTCCTCTGGAAGAGGTCTCATGTTAGTGTCCTAGAATCAGGGAAAGAGACTCTTACTAGTTTCACCTTGTCAGCTTTTTCTGATTAATGAAACCAGTACTGTCATTAGAATTTGGGCCAACTAGTTACCTATGATTACAGTTAATGAGCTAGTGTAAATGGAGCAATAGACTTATGGCAATTTATGTCACCTGTGATTGTGGCCTTTAAACTGTGAACTTGTTAACCTCTTGGGGACATCTGGGTGAAAAAAAGTGAGTCTGTTCTATCAGACTGTGTTCAGCATACCGGATTTTTCATAACAGTATTAGGTGCATATATTTCAATTTGCAGGTGTTTATTTACTCATATAACAGACTCAAATGGAATGATTTTGGGGGCTGCAGTTGAATTATTGTGGATCAGACTGTTATACGCAGCAAAAGAAGAGGCCCTTACAGTGATGTTGGAGCCCTGAGGCTGTTGGCTTAGCATATGATATATTGTACTGTTAGTGCTTCAGCTCTCTCACAGGGGATTGCTGGTCCTACTATGAGGTCAGGAGTTAACTACTTGTATTTTAGCAGTGTACTGGTATCAATATGGCTTCTATGGAAACCTTACTTGACGTCATTTTTGGATCTTTTCTACTGTAGCTAAGCTTTAGTAAAAGTCAATAAGAACATTAGATTGTTGTCTGTATTATTACTTGCCACTTCCTGCCAGCAATCTACCAATTCATTAGCAGAGACTTTTGGAAATCTCACTTGATTATTTATGCAGTCAATAGCAAGGCTTGTCTGCATTCGTAATTGTTTGATTTTATGGCCTCTTCTTTAAACAAACATTGTCTATGGTAATGCGATGCCCTGATGGATGGGAAAGGTTTTGTCTGTGAATATAATTTAGATAATTAAAAATGACAGATGAAATCGCCTGCTGTCTTGACCTGTACTTTGTTCCCTCAGTGATGCTGAAGAGATGCTGATTGCTGTCAATCAAAAACCATTGGAGGTTTGTAAATTCTGGCTGCTGTGAACTCTGACCTCGAGTGTTGATCTGAAATAGATAATAACCTTGAAATTCTATTAGAATTTAAAAACTGTTTCACCAAAGGGGGCTTGCTATATATTTTTTTCTTAAGAACTTGATTACTGAGTGTCATTGTTTACTCCACACAATCTAGGAAACAAAAGTAAATGTATTATGTTTAACAAAACTTAATAATACAAATCAGAACTAAAATCTTATAAAATCACCTCTCCTTGTTTCTGTTTCAAGGCTTCAAATCACGTTGAGAAAAAATTCCATTTCATACTGCATAATAGTGTCCAAATAATGTTTGAATTCTGTTTATTGATTCTAAAGCTTATGATGTCCTGAATTAATGGTGTATTCTGACTTTCTATCTCATTTTTTCATTTCCTCTATGATTAGTCTTTGAGACACTTTTTTTTAATATATATTTAACAATAGTTCATTTCTTAAGAACCAGTAGGAAAAACACCAGCTAGAATATTTAAGATGTGAAAAGCCCAGGAAAAAACACACAGAGTTCTGAACGAACAACTGTCTTGAAACCTGGGTCAAGAGATCAGGTGCATAAAGGGCAGTCATCGTGAGATTTACTTTTTTTCATTACCTAGAAACTTCTGGGATAATAACAAGTCATACTGCTTGTTTTGAGATTTGGGATTAGATTTGAAGTGGATTTTTTTTGTTTGTTTTTCATGGGACAAGGGGGTAAAAGCATTTTGAGATTATATTTTTATAAAATCATGGGTTATAATCTTAAATTTACTGGAAATAATAATTCCCAAACTTCAGGAAATTAATAACTCAGGTTTTACATGTTTGTCCTAATATGAAACATCAAATAAACATAAAATAAGTGCTTCAGGATTTAGCAATTTTTATTTTACAAGAAAAAATTATAATTAGGATACCCCAACTAGTTCTTAAGTATATGTTTCTAATGGGGTGGTAAAACTTACTTTGTTACATTAAGAGAAAAAACTAAGCCTGATCTCTGAAAAGGTAGTTGACGAAATTGCTTTCTTATCTTTGGAATTTAATGTGAAATTTAAGTAGGACTGGTTTAATAAGTAGGATTTTCCATAACAGTCTTGGAATGGTGCAGAAAAAATAATTTAGACATTTTCTCATAGGTGGAGGGGAAAAAACTCCCACATCTAAATGTTGTATTCAGAATGAATTGTAAGGGACTCACTTGCATCTGCAAACCAATTTAGGAACAGCTCCAATTTTGTTTTGAGTGAGCATATAATTTCTTATCTGAACGAAAGCCAGTGAATATATGACTGTTTTAATTTCTGACTTACTTCCATTTGTTAAAAAAGGACATGTGAAAGTCAGTGTCTGTGTAAGTGAGACCAAATGCTTTCATCTCAGCTGGCATAGGTGTGTTTTGCAAGTTTTTTGCACGTCATTTACAAGGCTTTCCACCACCTGACAGACTTTCTATGGTAGTTTCTAAAGCAAAGGCTGTGAGTTATACAAAACTGGCAAAAAGGTTTATTATCCGGACAGTTGTGATTAAGAATAGAAGCCCTGAGGGCTCTTTTTGCAGCTTTCACTATCTGAAGCTTGGAAGGTGTTGCTTTAATTAGGTATCTTTTGTTGAGCTTTTGCATAGAAGGATCTCTTTTTAACTTTGTTTAAATTGATTGTTTAAATGTGTTTATAGTTTGTTAATAATCTTAATAGCATTATGGGATTAGTTGAAAATATATTAGGAAAAAAAAGGAGGTGAGACTGAATGAAAAATAGTTTATTTTAAAAAGTCTCAAGCACTGTTGTACCCTGAATTTAGATACACTGGAAGTTAGGTTTGGATTTATTAGCATAATCATAGAAGAGATATCTCTTTGCAAGTAAGTTTATTTTACCAGTTGGATCCTGACTATGATTTACAATATCTGCTTGTCTATAAACACACCTGTGGTTTAAATAAGTGCTGATTTTGTAAGATTTGTAGTAAATGTGTAGTGGAGTAAATCTGTAAAATATTACAAGTAATTTGCCACTGAATGTATCCCATCCATTTTTTGGAAATGGGATTTTATTGCTCAAGTGCGATTCCTAGACATAGCAAGAAAATGTTGGCTGTTGATTTTGAGGAGATTAAGCTGGTCTAAAATTACTGAATCTGATTTAAAGTGGGTAGACTGAGCATGTATGAGTATAAAGTGAAATTTCTTTTAATTCAAAAGGGCTCCTGAGGTTATTTTGCTATAATATGAAAATGAATTGTGACAATACAGACCTGATTAGAAGCATCCCAGGCTGTCCCACTGTGACAATTAGCTCCCAATTGTTAAACCATTTGTTTATTAGAGCATTAAGGGCTGGTGCTGTCTTGACATGCAACCGGAAATGGATTGCTACCAAGGTTGGTTATGAACACAAAGGACTCTTAATAAAGTGTTTTATTGGACAAGAATAACCACACATTTCAAACTAATTTAATTGAGTCACCTCTGGTAGATTCCAAGAGAGTTATTAAAAAGACGTCTGTAACAGGTGGTTCACTTAGTCTAATAGAAATTTGTTTTGAATGTTCATAAAACTTTAAGCTATTTTCCAGGGACCATAAAGCAGAAGATAGCATAGTAAAATGATCCAGAAATTAAAAAGGTGTTTGCTGACTCTCTATGACATTTAGTAAAAGCACAGGTCAAATTGCACTCTATGTCACTGGAAAACAAATAGAGGTGTTCTGTCACAGGTGTCCATATCCATATCTGCTTGGTTAAGCTGCAGCCAGAATTTGTTGGGAGGGTGGTATTTTGGTGTTTTTTTTTAATATATAATATATAATATTGCCTGAGAAAACTGATCACATAGGCACTTCCAAGTGTGTCACTGAAGACAGTGAAAACACAGTAGCTTCTACAAGAAGTTTGCTGGGTAACAATTACCAACCTCAGGGTGGAAATTCTTATCAGAATAAGGGAACGCTCCCTTTTCTCTGGCCATTAGGGTGTCCTTCTGCTTCAAAACATGTTTGACTGTTGTGTGGTGGTACCCAGAAACCCTGCACTCCTCTTGGCAGGGACAGATTTTTATAGTGCAAGATGTATGATGCTGAGATTCTTCAAGTGTGCAAAGCCCTCCAAAAAGTGCACACATAAACCCTAGTCATGCATTGGGAAGGGGGCACTCTACCTCAGTAAATACCAAAAGGAGCTATCATCCTCCGTCCAGTGCTCACTCATGGGAAAACATGAAATAGTCACATGGACCACCAAGAGCACATGTCTGCGTGGCGGTGTCTCTCTCTCTGTACCCTTCTGTTCCAGCCCTTGCTTTCCAGCCCTTTGCAGCCCTGGAACAGTATTCCCGCGGCAGTGGACTCCCTGCAGATAGGGAAGGGGATTTGAAGAGGGAATTTGAAAGAAATAAGACAGTAGAAAATATTGGCACAAAATCCATCAATTCCTCTACTGAATCTAGAGGTGGTCAGACAGTCCAGAAGGTGCATAGCAGAGGATTAAGAGGAAAGGTGAGCACAGTTTTCCGTCTTTTCTGCCTATGAAAAAGACAAAGGTGAGGGGTTTATTTACTTTCTTTAAATTTGCTACAGAGAAACATCCTTTAAAAAAATTGCTTAGTCAGAAAGCTCTCCTTTTTGGAAAGTTTTCCATAAGGTAACTTGGGCATGTGTTGCACTATATACCAAATGCCTTCATAGTCATTCAAAATTTGCAACACCATTACTACCAACAAAATCAAAGGTGTTCCAACACCCTTATCTGTGAAAAGAGAAGTAGCTTGTTGGTCTTGCATATGGTGGAGAAGATTTGGGCACTATATATAGAGCTATAATGCCCTGTTCTTACTAGTGTTTTATTAGACACAATCTTGTTTTTGACTTCTTGCTTTCTCTCTAGTGCTTTTTGAGTCAAACAGCGTCATACAAGACTAAGAAGTGGTAAAAGGAAATAGCATTTTTGATATTATACACGCCAGCAATAATCAGCAGTAGGAACTAAAAATTAAATACAAATATAGTGAAGAAGGAAATAAGTGAGAGTATTAGATAACATGAACAATGACTGAAGGGTTTACAAAAGAATCTAGAGCATATTAAATGTGATAAGCAGAACATACAGGCCACAGCAATGAAAAATGGACAGAGTGTACTTTAGGGGTGGAAAGTTTGCATTATGAGTTTAAAATTACCATTCTTCACTTTGGAGAAAATATTTTTGTTGGTTAAGCTTGGAGATTATCTAAAAGAAGACACTAATTCACCACACAGATTGAAATCAGAATCTGTCAAATAGTCTGTGTCAGCCATTATTTCCAAATCAGTTCCAAATCATCTGAACTTCAGCTGAGAGTGTAGTGTTGTCCCACTTTCAACTTTATTGTCTGTTCTGATCTAATTTTACTTTACTTGTCTTTTTCTGTAAAGAGTCCCACTGGATTGCTTTCATATCTAGATACAGAAAAGTGAATAAATCAGATTTGTTTAATTTGATTTTGATATCTATGAATATGCACTACTTCCATTGCTCCCAAAGTGCATATATATATCTGTGATTTCACAGGTAAAAGCGATAGCAACATACAGAACTACCCCACTTTGTTGATGAACTGCTAATAACTAAAAAGGTTTCCAAGACATGGTAACAAACATTTTAAAAGATATTTTATTGTTTTCATGATTTTCTTAAACAACTGTATGTTGCTAGATTGTAGATTGAGAAATAAAATGCAAGTAAGTTTATAAAGTACTTTGCTGCGAACTACAGTTTTTGAAGGAAATAGCCTCTGTTATGGGAAGGGATGGTGGATGAAAGAAGATCATCTTTGCACTTAAAAGCAGCATTAATGTGGATATAAAGAGACCTGAAACTTTATGAAGCTGGAAATGCTTGTATACATGTGTCATTACCATCTTTGCGTCAAAAGAATAGGTGTAAGTAGTATTTCAGCAAGTTTTAGATATATGCTTACATTACATCCACAGGGGTTCTTTTTTAATTTTTAAAAAAGTAAGCATATACTATAAGTGTTCCCAAATAAGTTTATTGTTTTAGGAGAATCCAAAACTGTGTGTGAAAGCTGCAGTGGTTTAAAATATATAGATATATGGGTTTGAGTTATTTTATTACTTCCACATTTTTCTTCTTTTTCTTCTTGAAGTCCATAAGAAAATAGTAGTTGTTAAAATTGTTGTTCCTGTTCGTGATTTGCATACAGACAGTGTGCTAGGCACCATACATAAGAAGTTAAATACACTATCTCTTTGGAGGAACTGAATTAATTTTCTTCTAAATAAAGAATTAATAGCTTACAGTTCCTGATATATAAGAATTGCTAGTTGATTCTAAGTCGGTGTATTGTGAATTTATTTCATAACTTAGGCCCTGGAAAATACAGCAACACAATGCATCACTGATACAAGAGTGATAGATATCGAAAATGTTTAGTGCGAGTATTCCACCTAGACCAGTAGGAACACCTGCTTCTATTATTCAATCACTGATAAAATGGTAAATAGCTTATGTCAGTCATGCAGCTTGCATAAAGCTACATAGTTTGCCTGTAGGTTTGGCCTTTTTTTCTTTTTACTTCTACATGGTTTGTGTTCAATTTCTTTGTTAACTGACATCTTAGAATTATAGGATCATGAATGGACACTGACACTATTTTTATCTTTGTTCATGTTATCTGTCCTGCAAATGCAGCTCTGCATGTCATACCTGGAAAAGAAAAGGGATGTTAAAGCTATAAACTGTTGCTTTTAAATAATAGGGTAGAATCCACATGGTCTATTTGGTCACAGTTTTGTTGTTTTGGGGTTTTTTTTTAACTAATAAGCTGGCTATGCTTCCCTTCAAATCTGTGAGAATAGGAACTTTGGTATTTGCATCCTCCTTCATACTTCTTGCTCCCAATTTCATTAACTGGTTTGCAAACAGGAGAAATAATGACACTGCAACTTCATTTATATGATATGATGTAATGGTAATCATACTAATTTCAGTGTACTACCCAAAATAATACTCACCTGGGGAAAGATGACTTCATCCCCACTTGGAGGATAGAATTTTTTTCAGTGATAGATTTTAGATAAAACAGTTGTAAAGACTAAAGCTTCTAAAGAATTTGAACACTTTCCAGAAAACAATTTGTTCCCTTTGTAATACTGCTCTCTCAGAATGGCAAGGGTAGTTCACTTCAGCTGAGTGGTATTAAATAATTAAATGATCCCCAGGTGGTATTAGATGATCCCCAGGTTGTATTAGATAATCCCCATGATGGCTGGCTGCCATCATGTGTGTGCCATGGAGTTCAGTCCGGTGATATCCTATTGCATTACATTTTTTTGAAGGAAACAGTGGAAGCAGCACTTCTAAGCAGACTCTGAATCAATTGCTTTCAAAACCAGCTTGTGCTAGGTAGTTAGTAAATACCTATTGCTCCCTATACTTATCAGACCAAAACAGTTTTTGTTATAGAATTTGCTTCCGCTTTACTCAAATTTTAACCGCTTTTAGCACTTGTGTTGTTTGGAAGAGGGATTGAATATTCTGCATGACTAAAACCCCATGGCCAAAGAAGTACTATGCTTTTTTCCTACTGAAGTTTCATTCACAGAATATATATTTTGGAGGGGAAAATGGTCCACTGCCTTCTGTTACCTGTGCTACTGGGATTTATATGGCAGGCTGTCTAAATAATGATTGACCAGATATTTAAATTCTGAATAGAACTGTCAGAGAGAAGTAGTCAAATGTCATCAGGTACTCAGCACTATTCTTTTCCAGAAAAATTCAAAATATCATCTGCTCTTTTTCTAATAAAAGACTAAGGTTGTAGCAGTGTTAAAACCCCAGTAGCCTCTGAACATACTACAGTGTGAACCCTGAAAACAGACAGCCTGTCGGGCTGAGGGACAAAGAGATGTGCGAGTAGCAGTAGACCATAGCCAAAAGCCTTCTATCTCCTCTTCCTTAGAGAACCATCTATGTTGTGTTTTCAGCAATGTAGGTAGTCCTTCAACACATGTTTCGGAGTTCAACTGTCAGATTTTTAACCCTTCTGGTATGCAATTGTGATTTGCATGTTATTGCATACAGTTGAATCATCTTTAGTTTTTTTTCCTACTAAAAAAAGGCCAGCAACCTTAAAAGTTACTATTAAAAAAATAGTAACTGAGTTAGAAAGTCAGTTACCAGAAGCTGAAACAATATTGGATTTATGGCTTTCTGCACAACCTTAATTTGTTCCTCTTGCATTTATGTTTTATGATAAAGTCTTCAACCACATGATCACACGCTTTGTACTCGGGTTCTCTGTTTTATTCTGTTTTATCCTGAAGAGGAGTTGTGCCTGTGTCAAGATAACACAGGGGATTTTTCTATCATTATTATTTTCTTTAGTAATGGAGTTCTATAGAGTAAAAATCATGATGTTTCTGGAAGAAAAAGATTCTCTTGAATGAAAAAAATTCACAACGTACCTAAAAGACCTCAGTTTGATCCATGTTTCCACCAGATTTTATACAAGACTAAGTAATTTAAACTAAAATATTGGCAAGAGTCCACTAATTGTGCATTCCTCAAATCCTTGATATTGGTTCAAGATCACAAGGGCAGGTACCGAAAAGATCAGAGCATACCCAGCTGCACTACATGAAAGTTCATTCTAGGAAGTGGCAGTGGTAGGACACTGCACTCAGCTCTCTAGACCAGACACTTAGAAGTCATGCAGTTCTGTGTTCCAGTGCTGGCTGTGCTACCTATTAACTTTTTGACCTCTGGGAAGTCTCTTTGTCTTGATTTCCCCACCTGTAAAATGGAGATAATAGCACTCATCTCATAGTGAAGATGAATTTATTAATGTTTACAAGGCATGAAGATTCTGTGGTGATGAGCACTCTAGAAACACCATGAGGAAATAAACAATTCTGCATTCACTGCAGGCATTTGATGGTGTGCAGTAAATAAAACAGGGCCCAGTAATAGCATGTTAAGAATAAAAGTATTGAATAGCTGCTTCTTTCTCTGAGCAGTATTTATCTTGGACTTCAAGCAAGGCAGGGGGCTGCTGTGGAAAATTTTTTATATGGTCCTGTAATTAAAATTTGTGACATTATGATTATACATGGGGTGAAGAGAAGGGTCAAATTTTCCCAAGCAATGTTAAGTTTGGCATTTTGTAGCTTTTGGGAACTTGAATTTCTCACTTGTAATATATGCTTTAATTATTCTAATTTTTTTTTTAGTCTAGTGACTCTCATTACACACAGGAGGGTAAGGGACTAGCTATATCCCTTACAAATGTTACTGCAGTCCATGCTCAGTAAGGGAGAACAACCAGATCTGAAGAAGACTGTAGCTAGAGATCAGCTATACTGTAGAGGTATACACAGGGAAGAGCAGCTATTGAGTTTTTGGCGTTGTTTTTAAACCTCTTAAGGATCTTAGTTTCTTATAGTCGTTATGAAAACCAGCATACAACTAACAACCTTAACTTTTTCCTCCCAGCATTTTCTTGCAGTTGCATTTCATCCTTCTGTTTTTAAATCAATACCAGACTACATTTAATTCTCTCAAACCATAGCTCCTTCCTGCATTTACTGCAGCCTAGTCTTCAGAGGCTGATTGGAAATAAGCTCAGCCTGAAATCAGGAAGGGTTGAGTCATAGTTCACTTGGTTCCGGCTCCAAATGTCACTTGGTGATCACTTTTCCCATCTCAGTGGTTGAAAATGAAATATGTAGAGACTCACCTCACTTCCATGTGCTTGTAGAGATGAGATAGGGAAAAAATTGCTGTCAGTGTTTCCTGCCTACCCATGGCTGAGATTTACACTTCAAAATGTAATTGCAATCAACTACAGCTTTGGTTTTTCTAAAACATTGAATTCAGGGAGTTTGGGTCAGCAATATGTTTGCATTATATTGTGTATCTGCAGTGATTTTCAGCATACAGAAAAATACATCCTCTAGTCCTGACAAATAGTGGCTGATATGGAACATTTACATACCACCTGATTATTAAGCATTTAGTTGCGGAGGAAGAGTTACTGAGTCTTCGTTCACCAGTGGCTGCCAGAATCACAAGTGAGTAAATCCCACATTAGAGGAGGAAATAATCTGTGAAGAAAATAATTCCAGATCCTTTCTGTGAAAAACGTCTTCAGTATACATTGGCCCAAACCCCATGTTTGTAGCTGTCCAAATTAGAACAAGTAACTGTATTTTGTCATACTCTTATTCATCTCTTTGTCAGTGGTTCATAATTTTGGTAATGACACTTGAACTACTGAAACAGCTGGAATGAAAAGGAGGATTTTGTGTAAAGAGCTACTAAAAACTATAGTCCTGTCTGAAGTTCTGCAAATTAAATGTCCATCATTCTGATGATGCTTTTAATACTTTTGCTTGCTAAAGGCTGTTGTGTGATGAGGGAGCAGGGGTGTCTTGTTAAATGCTTTCCTGAAAGAGTAGTTACAAAAGCCCTTCTGGAACTCATTCCTTACGTCAGCCTAGTAGAAGTGATGTGTAGTATGAATAACGTTGTGAAAACACTTCTCTTTCTTATTGCTACAGAGGCTACCAGCAGAAATGTGGCTGTAATTAGGTGCTAAGGAATATAGATGTGCTAGGTTTCTAGCTTAACAAGTGCATATTAACTCATTCTTTCATTATTTTCAGTGAAGATTTTTTGTAGAGGCGTAGCTTTTGTATCACATACCATATTTTGAGTAACCTGAAACAGTCAAATTTGAATTTTGAATCACTTCTTTTTGGACTGTTTTTTTCAACTCTTAATACAATCTAGACCCTAGATTGAATAGACACTTATTCTGGTAGTCTCTGAGTGGAACTCTATCTCTTGATCCTTTGGAGCTAATGGGAAAGACTAAAGCATCTTCTGTAAGCAATCATAGAAACAAAATGGTGTTTTGCAGTGAGAATAGACATCTTTTTGCAGGTTCAACAATTTGTGTTGCTGTCCCTGAGTTTCTTAAATTGGTTTTAATAACTGATGGTGCTGTATTGTTGGCAGCATTGGCTGCTGTCTTCAGAAGACAGAATACTGAAGCCAGAACACTTACAGTGGGTGCTAACATCAACAACTTTATCACAAATCCTAAACATGTGCTTCGTTCTGAAAGATATACTGAGGATCAAACACCTTAGAATAAAAACTCTTTGTAATGTAATCGCTGTTCCTGATTCAGCTGTCTGCTTCTTAATGCCTGCATAGGTCTCATATTGTCTGTCCAAAAGGCCACCATGTGTTCCTTTGACAGTCTCACCTTGTAGAACAAAATCAGGAAGATTAGACAATCCATTAAAAATGTGACTCATTTAATTATATAAGACAGACACATTCTTATTCTCTGGAAAACCATAAGCAATGAAAGTAGTCTCCAAAATATATCCCCCTTGATAAGAACATCATGTGCTTTACAGCTTTATGAACTGTGTCTTACCTTTGGCCTCTGGAATGCATGTGAAATTCTCCAGAAAGAATATCAAAACTGATGTATGTGTTCTTTTTAGCGACTTGTAACTCTTGTGAAGTGACACAATCCCATAACCTCAACTGTGGGAGCCTCTAAATTGCAAGCAAAGGGAATCCACTCTAAAACGTCCTAAAACCAGACTTAAATAACTTGACACTAACTGCATCTGTAGTTCCTCATTTCTGTCAACTCCTCTCTAATATTTAGAAGTCTATTTGAAATCAGATGGGACTTCATTCTCAAAGTCCAGATCATCAGTTAAAGAGCACATTTGAATCCTCTGTTTTATCCTCTGCCAAGATCATTTCAATTTCCCTGAGGCATGCATCAAATGCAGTTATCTAAGTAATGGGAGATGAGATCATGTCATTCCTGATCTCAGGTTTCTAGACAACGCCCACACTCTGGGACAGCAAAACCTCTCTATAGTGAAACCTTCAACCAAATATTTACACAGAATGTTTACATACGCAGGGGAGCTTTGTAGCTGTACGGGTATTCTCCTATCCAGGGAATCACCTTGTTTTTATAAGCTGACACTATTTACATGACTCTCAAGTCAGCTCAAATTCTTGATACTTCAATGTTTGCTTGAAACATTTCACAAAGGGTTGTGATTCTCCCCCTCTTTACATTACTTCAGTTACTCTCTGTGACACTATGCACAGAGAGAGTTTACACACAGAGAAATCATTACCTTCGCTTCTGTAAATTTCTTGGATCAGGCTGTTTATTCGTCAAATGCTACAGTGACAGCTGTCGCTGAGTTATCGATAACCATCTGATATTCTCAGATGGCTGTAGAAGAGCGTTGGTTCTCTGCATACTCAGCTGAGTTTAGATGAGCACACTCTTCTATATATGCATTGTCTAAATAAAATGAGTACCTAAAGTCTCAAAACCAAAACTAAATAATAATCCTAAGTAAGTATAAGGGATTTATTCAATAATGGCTCTTAATAAATCCATATAAGCTAAAATAGAAGTTTACTTGTTGTTGTTGTTGGTACTATATTTAATCTTCAGTCTGTTTTCTAATTCAAAGTGACTTCCATATTCATCTGTTCTAAAACAATCCCCCCAAATCAGTAGCTAAATCTCACATATTTGTTCATTAAATTATTCATATTTGCGAGCTGGAAGTCAGCTTTGCATGCATGCTAAAGATAAAAATGTTCAGGATAAGATATCCTGTAGGTCTTCTGCAGGACTGAGGGTGGGTTATGTTTTGTTTTCTGTTGCTGTTGTGCATTTTGTGATTGATGGTCATATGCATTTAGTACTTGAAAGGTTTCATCATGTCAGATGAGACTTCCCATGTCCTTGGCCCTGCGTCATTCACAAAGTTCAGTTGCCCAGAGCTTTGCTTGTTTTGTTTTACAGCAAGGTATGTAATTCACTCTGGGTCTTGAGTAGACTTGAGTCCCTGCTTGTGCACAATTTGGTTTAATCAGGAAATAAGTTGACATTTTTGCAACTGAAAAATAACTTGTGGTAATTCCTGTAGGGAGATTTCCAGTCTTTGTAAATCTTTTTTTGTTTGCTACATTGCTGGTATATATGGGATTTTGTTGTTTGCATTCACATCCCTGTAAAATGGTCAGCTGATACTAATTCCAGGGCACTGGGAACTGTGTGCTCCCTACCTGCAGCTTCTTTCTGGAGTCTTAGGAGCCTTCCAGTCTTGAGCTGTTCTTCTGGGGCCTCTCAGCTGATCGCATGTCCACTGGCTAAGGTTTGAAATAATGATTTGTCACTCAGAGTTGACATAGCTCTATGAAACTTTCCTGTGCTTTAAATGCTGCCTTGCTGCCTCCTGTGGCTCTGGATAATGAGTGAACATTACAAATGTTTTTTGGCTGGTCTTGACGTTTTGCATCTTCAAAAACTGGAGCTACCTTTAATGTTCAGCAATTTATCTCATATAGGATTTATCCCTGAATTTCTTCCTTTTTCTCTTCCAACATACCTAAGAGCCATGTTATCAACATGGCCTTTAACCAGTGCTGTGATGATGATATAATAACAGTGTGATATAACATTTAGTCCAGGTGCCGTTGAAAACCCTTTGGCTTGGATTCTCCATCCCTGTCCAGACCTCTTGGCCTTCAGAATTACCTAGAAAATATCAGGAGCTCACAGGCCATCTGAATGTGGTTCTATAGGCTCAACCCAACCATAAAATCCAAATACCTGGTTTAACAGTTGTGAAGAAAAGTGAAGGCACAAACTGAAAGTGGAAAGATAGAGAAGAATTTCTCTAAATATTTAAAAATTTTACAGATTATCCTGAAAAGTGATTGGTACTGAATCCATGTGAAAATGGTATAAACTGCAGAAGAACTATGGCTATTACTCCAAAGGAAGCTGAACTGTACATTTTTGAGAGAAACTGAACAAGAAGGAAAAAGTAGAGGAAAGGACAGGAGACCAATGAGAATGAACTTAAGAATATCTGTGAATTAGTAATTAATGTAAAAGTACCTTAGAATTGCCCTTCTCAGTGAGTAAAATAAATCATGCAGATGAAAAAATTCAGACTCTTACGGGGTTACATTATTGAGATTTCTTTCTAGCTCTTCACAAGAAGAGTATAAGATTTCTAATACGCAATACTTAACTGATTGAGTAGTTTGAGAAGTATTGTACTCTGTCAGACAATAAGTGCAGCCTCTCTTGCACTATGGAAGAATGAAATATTAGCGCTGATCTCTGGCTTAGCTTGAAATGCTGAGCACTCCATTCAGAAAAGGACGTTTGACTGTGACTCAAGAGTCTATTGCAAGGTCGCACAAAACTGAGGGGTGCAGGGTGTTGAAGAATGTAGCCTCTTGAAGCCCACCGAAAGACAAAGCTGCATGCTTCTGCACCCTGTAGATCTGCGTGAGATGCAATGCAAGATCCACCACTGCTAGAAAAAATAGCTTAGAAAACATCAAATAAAATGCTTTTCTTAAATGTAGTTCATGTGTTAATTGAATGGAAAATAGATTAAGCTGTGAGGTGCAAGTCCATTTTTCTGCTACTGTTCCAGGCCAACATCTCAGTACACAGGAACTGTTTTTAAAATTGGCAATAACATGTTCATGCATATTCATGAACTTATATAACCATTACTGCTTATATTTGTTTCAAAAGACTCTGCAAGTCTAAGCAAATAAAAAATTGAAATAATACATACATTCCTGAGAACTATTTTTTGTTACTATAATATAAAAAATATGGCCAAATGTGACTTTCTCATCTGTACTTGCTATGACGCAGTACTGTGATGCAGCCCTAACGATTGCTGAGTTTTCTTTTTAAACTGGAATATTACATAGCTTGTCTGCACATGGATATGTTCCATATTAAATGCCTCTGATTGACTCCATGTGTGAACACTTGTTTTCTAGAGCAAGAGTGGGGTAACCCAACTTTCAAACCTTACAGAAATGAAACTCCCTTGATGAAAAATAACAGTGACCAAGCATGCAATTAATTGGGAACCGCTACTGAATCATGGAGGAAAGAAAAAAGTCTGAAGGGCCAGTAAACTCAGGGTAAGATTGTATGGAGTGACACAAAATGAAACTCTTTATGTCCTGAAGCGTAAGGGCATAGCCTATTTAATTGACAGGAGCATACCTGTTATACCTCATGTGGCCAAGAAAAGGCTAAACCACTTTGATTCATCCAATTTTTTGATTATTCCAGAAGGAGCTGAAGCAAGGGATTGCCTGACACAGGAGAAACCCAAAAGAGATTAGTACACACCTATGCTCTCCAGTAATTAGGAATTTGAAATGCAGTTTGAGTCTTGATATCTTACACTGCATGGTCAACATCATGAAAAAGGAGTTCTTAGCAGAAGTATTATTAATTTTGCTTTAATTTTAATCAAGAGTGTTATACATGATGCTAATACTGTGAGTTCTTAATCATTAGGTGGAGATTAATTTAATTTTTACTTCTTTCCACTTCCTCAGTTTTCCTGTCATTTTAAATAGGGCTTTTCCTTTTAACTATCCTTGCCCAAAAATGACAAACCACTTTCTTCTTCACTAGTGGTTTATGAGATACCAGGAAGGGAAAAGAAAGAATGCAAGGGCATTTTTGTAAATAGGAAATATGAAAGTGATTGTTTCTCTCTCCTGTACATGGCACAAAGAGGCTGCTTCTGTTAAAGATTGGATACAGTTTTATGACTCTGTGTAGTATAATCTTGTGCAATTACCTCAGTGTGGTTCAGAAAAATAACTCTAAATATGGCCATGTAGGGTTCCATGGCTGTTTCTCATTTATCTTGTTTAAACTGTTTTCCTTCTTTAAGTTAAAGCTTTTCGACACAGCTAAAACACAGAATATGTGGGTCAAAGTATTACCTGTCTCAGTTTTGTATCAACAGTAATCTTATGTATTTTACTTTTGGAAATAATTTCATTGTTCTACTGATAATAGATTAAAGTGCTAGCCAGCATTTACCTCCTTTTCTCATGTCTCAGCCTTGGGGTTTGCAGTGCTAATAGGAGAAAAAGCTGTGACAAAGAGCTTAAGGTTCCTGATTCATAAAGTTAAGCTTCTGCCTAACTGTTCAGCATGGGTGATGTCCCAGCAATTCATGCTTAGAAAACTGGATTGGGACTCATGAATTTGGCTTCATGTCAGACTTCTTGTTTTCCCGAGCAAATCATTCAGTCCCTGACTGCATCAGTTTTCCTATGTTTTTCCATTTAATATGTGTATTTTGTGAAGGTGAACAGCTTTTATGACGTGCGTAAGTGAAGGGTAATAAGTTGCTATTGCTTTGAACCTCCTGTAAAATCTGACCAAGATTAGGAAACCCAGAGATTGAACCACTGATGGCAAAACCAATACCTGGAGTTCCCCTTTCAGCTCACACCTCTGGATCTGCTGGAGTGGGAAATTTCAAAGGGGAAAGCCAGTAGAAGGCTTCCAAATGAAAACAGCTAAAGGCAAAGATTGATTTTGGAAATTGGAACTTGGTAGTTATCCACAAACCTAGAATGAAAACAGACAAACAGGAGCAGCAGTGAATGCTAAGCGTCTTAAGCATCTTTTCCTAGCTAATATGAATGGTAGTCTGGTACTGCCAAAATTCCTAGTAGCTGAGCGTGTCATTGAAGGCAGCTCATGGGAAACTGTTGTCAGTACGATCTGCTGCACATGATTTTGTTTTGCTTCCCAATATAACTTGTTTCCTTGCCTTCTTGCAATAGAAATGGTTCCATGAAGTAAATGACAATTTTGCCTCTGACTGCAGCAGGGTCCCCATTTCACCATTGGTTTGCTTTGAAGTGGTTTTTCTGCTTGTTTGGGGATTGTTTGGGTTTTTTAATTGTTGGAGACAATTTATTTTTTTTTGTAATGGCACTCATTTGATTATTATTCCTGTTTATATATTTATGTTTAGCTAAAGAAGTTATTAAGAAATAATGCAATTATGACATAAGTTTCGTGGGATATCGATTTGTTATGGGACTACAGAGATTAATTTTGTATTGGCTGTCATAAAAACAATGATCTGCAAATGTTTCTGTGTATGTATTTTTAAAATAAATGTACTTGTAGAGAAATCATTTAGCATGTTAAAACTAAGAATATCATAAGCTTATACCTGCTTTTAACCATCTGCACATATCTCAGGCTTCTTCTTCTCCTTACAAAGTAATAGTTTTGTGCTTTGGGCTTTAAAAAATGCTAAATACATAAATACATGTCAGTGTGAACTTCTGTATGATGAGGAACTCATCTTTAAAATGTTCGTATTTATCAACTTTACCAAAAAACATGACTTCATGTGATTATTCCAACATATTTGTTTTCTTGCTTTTAAATGAAACTGACATCCTGAAAGGACATTCTTAAAGCAACTTCTTTAGATGCTGCTAAGTTGTATTTATAATTAGTTCCTAATTTAGCTATACAAGCAGAAGGGAGGGGGGGATGCTTATGCTTTGCCAGATACATGGGGTTTTTTCCCTTTAAAATGTAATTATAGGAGGGGTATTGCATTTAGACCGTCTTATCAGACATCCTCTCCTCAGCTACCAGTGTGTAGTTATTGCATTTATGCATTCAACTTCTTAGTCAAGTGATGATATTTTTTTTCTGCTGCTGCCTGACAGCCACTAATAATAACACATGAGGACAGTCAGACAAAATGAAGACAAATGCCGCTTGTCGCAGCAGAATCATAATGTCTCCAGACTCAGTAAAGACAGTCTAACTGATTGTGGATGCTCCTTATAGCTTATTTAGGCCTGTGGTTTTTCCCTGTGGTTTTTTTTTTTCCTCTTTCTTTTCCAATAGCACAAACATTGTGCAGAAATACATTAAGGCAACATATGGGCCTGTTAGTTAGCCAAAACAATGTGGAGCCATGGAGAATAGAGATTGCAATGCACAGATGGATATTGTAAAAAATTAATGAGTGGCATAACACATCTAAAAGGTAAATTTTAGTCAAAATTCAAGTGGGAAGCATAGAAAATTGTTAAGAATAGGTATTTACAAGAATTTCAAATCACCTGATATGAAACAGTGCAAATATTGCACAGATGTGTTTATTCCATTATTTGATAATCATGTTTCATCACAGCAATAATTATGTCTATCTAGATATGTGCCATCAGAAGGAGATTGCTGATAAACAATAGCACTTTTCTTCTATTTGATGTAAACTCTGCAGTATTAAATATCCATATTATTTCCAGTCCAATATTAGAAAATGTCAGTCATTGTGACAAGCCTGGCAAGAGCAGTGCATTGAAAAGCCCTCTGTGTAGTGAAGTGCTGGTTTAAATAATCGCACTTCCATGTTACATTACTTTGTTGGTGAAATCAGATTCTATACAGAAAATGAGTAAATAGTTCTTCTCTCCTATAAATTCACTTCTTCATAACAAAACTGAACAGCTCACTGAAACAGAAGGGAATTGCTTTTGCAATGGGCAACATGCAGTGCTTACCCACAACTAAGATCTGATCTGATTTTGCTTGAATGTAATTGAGGGCGCAGAGTTTGGTTTTTAAAATAACATTTATATTATCTCTGGAACTGGTGGGTGTTTCTAGCTTTTATTGTGTTCTTTATTAAAAGGATTATATACTATGGAAATCTTTTAAATCATACCTTTTTCTTTTTTTGTTTTTTCCTTTTTTGTATAGGTTTTTTTCTGTTTTGTGCTCTTGATTATCCTAGATGTGCTTTGAAAAGCTAATGCACTAATAGTCCATTTTCTTTTGTATAGAAAAAAACCCTTACAAATTTAACATGAGCACATTCCTGAACACACTAAACGGCTACATGTTGATACTGATATATCCTTGAGCTTCATTCCTGCACTGGCTGATCTAACTGTAAAATTACAGCGGTTGCTAGCTTTTATAGGGGCAACAATGTGAATACTAGTACAGAGAGAGAATCCAGACAAGCAGGGACATTATGAGCATTGCATAATGTGAATCTGCAGCAAGTGACAGTAGTCATCAAGAACTGTGAAAGAGGGTCAGGAATCTGCCTAAAGTAAATGCCCATTTATTTCTTTGCTTTTTGAACCAGAAGTCTTACTGCTTGCCTGAAATTGCAAATGATAAAGAGTTGGACAGGAAAGGCATCTGATTCAAAGATGCTCTTTTGGATTTTTTATTTAGAAGTTTTATGCCGTCAGTATTGCCTTGGCCAAATGTGCAGACCTAGTCAGTCAAAAATGACTTTAAATCACAAGGTATAGTTCTGTTACGTGGATACAAGGTTTGAAATCACCAACAGTCTGCAACTTTTTGTTCCCCAGAACTGCACCAGAGGGAAGTGGAGGGGGGGAAGTTGAGAGGAAAAGGAATGCAGTGCATTGCGAAATTGTGTCGCTTTTATCATTCCAGAATTTGTACAAAGATAAGAACTGTACTGCTTGGAATCCTACACCCACATTCAACTGCTTTGTCAGCGGTCCACAAGTTTAACAGGACTGCTCACTAAAATTTCTTGAGTAGTCCCTCTTCTTTCTATGATCTTAAGAAGAAATGTTTATTGCAGAAATCACTTCTCTTTAGATTGCAGAGAAACATTGACTTTCACATTTGCTATGGATTTTAGTGAAACTTCATTAGTAGAGGACCCTTTCAAATTGGGATTTGATGTAAAGATGGAAGATGACATTGTGAGTGCTTGGGAAAAGCCGTTTTGAATGAAATGCAGCAACTAAAGATGCGTAGAGTTTTACCTGGATAATTTTGATATGTCAAAAGTGCTATGATTTGTGGAACAGGAACAGACGATGAGTATTCGTATATGAATTAAGAGAGGGTGAATAGGCAAGACAGTACCTGGAAAATTATCTTGTGCCCAATTTAGTAAGAAAGCTATAACAGAGAGAAAGTGGCAGTAATCATGGCATTAGAGGGTATTGGCCTGGGAAATGCCTAAATTTAATCCTATTTTTTTAATAAATAGACAAGGGTAGATGTAGTTTGCAGGGCAGCAAAGGAAGGGATGACAGAAATTGCATGGTGATGGGAGGCTTGACAAAGTTCTGCTTGAGTAGATGAGCCCAGAAGGGAAGACAGCAGAAATGTTGTGCAGGGAGACTTGACAATATATGCCCAAATTAGAAGTGAAGAAATGATCCAAATATTTCTATTAGGACTGCTAGTGTATCTGCTTTTCATGGAGAAATAATTTTGATGCTCTTAGCCAACTATTTGCATCAAGAAGAGATCTCTGTACCTTCCTAAAGCACTGTTTGAATTTCAAGGGACTCGTCCCAAACCGAATGTCAGAAATGTTCTATGCTCCTAGAAAAGAACAAAAAAGTAGATGAACGTTTGCACTTTCAGGGGAATATGTAAGTGGGAAAAGTGCTTTTCAAAATAGTAACAGCAATGTTGCATTTGGAATATTAAAACAATTATATTCTTCCAAATAAAAAAGCTATGATGCTAAGCTTGCTTCAAATACAGGTGTCAGACATAATCCTGGTAAAATTTAGAACTGTGACATACTCGGCGTTCTTGCAAAATCGAAAGATGTAGCTTTATTTTAATGTCCATGCCTTTATTTATAGGATTGTACATAGTGATGGACAACTTTTTATGACAGTAAAATAAAGAACTAACAATTTGCGGATACACAATCTCATTGCAGTGGCATGACTTTAGAGGTGGGACTAAAACCTGTTTGCTTGCTATTTTAAGATAAGACAATTCAGGAGGTGCTAGCAATTCACCTTCTAGCTCTATGTCAAGATTCTTCCTGTTAATTAAATTATTAATTGGCATGTATGTCTGTTTACTTAATGAGGACTGTGACAGCCTTTACTGGCACATATGTGAGAACAAAAACATCACAGTAGGAGCTTCTAAACTGCCCGGCAAGCCAAGGGGTTAAGCAGTTTGATATGCTGTATTAAAAGTAGCTGTTATTAGCAAATGTTGTCTGGCTAGTTGCAACATAAATACCAGAATGTGATATTCATATATAAAGAAGAAGAAAATATAAAGTGTTTATGCAATTTTAAGTCGATAGTGAAGATAAAAGTTTACTTTCTACGTTCTTTCATTTTCACTTATTTGTGTGAAGACCATATTATAATACAGTTATTCTCAGTTTTATAAAATTATACCCTGTTCAAAGCCCAGCTCCAGCTTTGGCTCTGGCTGTGTGGGAGGCTGGCAAGGGGCACAGGAGATAGTACATGGATTCTGTAATGAAGGAATGTGCGCAGGTCAATATCGTGCAGGACAGAATACATAGAGGTCAGCATGATGACCAAATTCCTTCCCTCCACAACTGGTTTCTCGAGAGTCAAGCAGCAACTTCTTAAGTCCTATTAGCGCTACAGCAGCAACAACATGGATAAGAAAGTTTTCTGTTTCTAGGTTCAGTGAATGTGGATCTGCAGAGTATTCAGTGACATTCTGTCTGCTTCAGACAGTAAGCTCGGTACAAGGTTGCTTGTGGTCCTTATAATACTCTTCTGTAACAACTTGTGTGCTTAAATTTAGTACATAATTTTCTCAGATGGCTTTTGGAAACTGTCCATGGAGGACACTTTTAGTCCTAATCTGGCATCATTGCAGTCATGGGAAATGTCTGTCCTTGACAGTGAGGCAAGAAGACTCGGTTCTATCACCACATATTAAAAGAAAAGAGAATTCTACTGTGTGATTTACATACTCCTCTTTTGTTTTTCTAATGGATGCAATAACTGAGTGGAGTGGGAGCCATATTCAGCTGTAGCATGTATATGAATCCTCTTTAAATGTTCCCTCATAATCCTGCTTTTTTTCACCTGTAGGCATATTGCTGTGAAACAACTTATGAAAAAGTGAAAATTTATATAAGAAACAAAATAGCCTGTATTTGTAAGACTCATTAGCATTTGACCTTCTCTATCACTTGAATTTTCTGATTACCTAATGGGGCTTTGGAAAAATAGCTGACTTCAGACTCATTTCTTTTCTTTTGTATTTTTTTTACAAGTATCACTACCAAGTTTGGGAGGAAAATGCAGATATCTAGAAACTGCGAAAAAATGTATTGTGTAGATATGTTATAGACATTTCAACTATTGATCTACCATTATTTTAACCTTCTATTGATATGCAAGATCAGATTAATTTACTCTTTTTAGTGTCTTTTTGTGCATTCTTTATAAATAAAAAGGTTGTAATTCTATTTCTTGGGAATGCCCAAGAAGTAAGTTAAAATTAGTGGAAATGAAAAAAATAGAAACTGCAAAGAATTATATAGACCATTTAATGTCACAGTAGCATTTTCTAGTTCTGGAAGGCAAAGCAAAAGATTTTTTGCAGACTAGCACTATCAGGAAATTATCACAAAATGGAAATTGATTATGAGTAGATTCTAAAATACGCCTGTATGAGGCAGCAGGTCTGTGTCGCCCTTCAGTTCTCTGTTTCTATATTTCTCATGAAAGAAAAACAGAAAAAACTTGTTTAAAGCCATTTCCCTTTCAGTTTAGTATTGTATTTGAAGTGCATGATATATTAGTGTTTCTTCAAGTTCTACAGTTGCTTTATACCTATTTTTACTGAAAATAAAACTACAGTTAAACTGATGCTCTTAATAGGTACACAGTGCCTTAACAAAGAAAAATGTGAAGATTAGAGTGGTTTTTAAGGAAAAATCATTTGTTTTCCACATTTTTCTCTAATGGGTATCATGAAAGTATTTAATTCTCTAAAAAATAATTACAATTATTACATCAATGCACCATTTGTATGTTGGGAATTTTCTAAAATAATTGCTGGGACTTAGCATACATAATGCTTGTGTAATCTCCGTTTTGTCTGTATATTGACTTTGCCTGCTTTTCCACTTTCTGTTTCAAAGGAGCCCTCTGCTGGACAGCCTGGCTTGATCTAAAGTCCTTGTGTATATGTGCACACATACACCACAAATAAACTTATATATAAAAATATATGATAGATTTACTATTACTCAGAAGCTTCTTTCTCGTTAAAGCAAGCATAAGCCCCTTGAAATACAAAATTACAAAGGATGCTTTGTTTTCTAATGCTTACAATGTAATTCACTTAAAATAGACATATTTTGAAGTTCTGAAGAATATCAGCACATTGTGAAACATGTATTTTTCCTAAATTATTATTGTTATAGATAATTTAAGAAGTTAATTTTTCCTAGGGTAAATACTTGATTTAAAAGTAGCATAAGAGTTATGCAGTTAAACAAATATTATACACAGTTATATATCCAGTTATACAGTTTCAAGACTTATACAGTGCCGCCGTTCTGTGCAGTTCTTTTCTGTATTACATGTACTGTCTGAAAATTGTTTAAATCTTTTTTATTTCTTCTAAGTGATTCAAATTAGCTTGAATATGTTCTTTGTTGCCACATGGTGATATTATTAGTAGGGCCGTAAATTTTATTATAAACAATGTACAAAGACTGTAGAAAAATAAATACATATAATAGAGTTAAAGAAAATTGAAATTTGTTCAAGTAATGCATTAGTAGATTCGCTTAATCATTCCTTATTAGTCTGGAAAGTAGATTTCTAGTTTTCTATTTGTCTGCTTCAGAAAATGGTAAGTAGTTTGAACTTTGGCAAGACTTGCTGATATATCTAAAGATGCAGGATTTCCAGGGATGCCATAGTGTATGGTTTAAGATGTGATAGAATAGAGTGCTATTCTTTGTTACATGTTGGCAGAGTAGCACTGAAAAGTACTTGGGCTGTTTCTAACATCAGTGGTAAATTGAGCATGTAAAAGGACAGGAAGTCTTGAGTAGTGCTACACTAGGCTTGTAAGCATGAACTGAACACTTAAATCTATTGTGTGTAGGTCCCAACTTCTCATTAAAATTACTGCAAGACTTGTCTTTTTCTTTTCCTTTCAAGAAAATGTCAGGGAGACTCAAATTGTGCCCAGAGACAGCTTATCAGTAATAATTAAGGGCCAAAAATAAAAACATGGTAAGGTTGGGCTAAGTTCAGTATATAGAATGTTATTTTTTCAGAGAAGCTGAAATACTTATCTTCTCTACTTCTTCATGTCCACCAGAAACAAGTTTTTAATATAGCCCTTGTCAAAATGGAATCTAGTTTCTAACATTTTCTATTGCACACTGAACATGGTAGCCGAAGTTCTTTAAAAGCCGAGGGTAATGCCGCCTGGAGTAACCACTCTCATCTCAGCAATGAGAAAAGACTAGCCATGTTGCTTGATTTAATGATCTGTTTGTCTGCTGCAAAGCTCACTGAGATCGCCAACTGAATTCTCTTAAGTCACTGCAGCCAACTTGCAAAAAAGTAATGAGAGCCCCAAAATGTCTTAAATTAGAAACAAGATTTAAAATTGGGTGTTTTACAGCAGTCACACTACATAGAATATTTCTTTTTGGATGGAGGTTTGGGATTGGTTTTGGTTTTTTTGGTTTTGTGTGTTTTGGTTTTTTGGTTTCTTTTTTGCAATTGATGCCTTTGTGTATTTCAACATTTTTATCTAAAATTAAAAGTGATTCCTCTTTGCCAAGTTGGTTGGTTAACTGCCAAATGAGTCAAATAAAGTACAATGCACCATTCTTCTTTCATGATTTTTTAGTAGAAAATGCCTTCACTGTGACTCTTTCTGCTTTTAGTTAGCAGTTATAAACATGCACACACACTACCACCACTGCTACTGTCTTTTACTTGCCAACAATATTAAAAGCATTACAGTAATTTTTCTTTAGTGTAGAAATGAGAGTGGATTTCATTATTAATTTGCCAGTGTGGCTCCTACAGTGGTCAGAGTTAATGTTGAGTGACATTACAAGCAGTTACTTCACAAGGCTTAGGGGTCTGATCCAAACCCATTGAAATTAATGAAAATACTCCCATTGACCTGAACTGGCTTTGGATTAAAGGCTATGATTGTTCTGCTGCTTCTTGGGACTTTTAATCCAGTAAACCAGGGACAGAATCCAGAAGTAATACCCATGCTTCCTACTTTCTAATGCAGAGCACAGGAACTCATGCTGACTTCCTTTTTCTTTTTTCTTTTCTCTTTTTTCCCTTTTTTCCCCTGTGTCGTCAGAAATGCACTCTCTCTCTCCCAGGACTTCTAGAAGTGTGAAATGCATACAATAATTTATTATTTTATTTGTATGTGGGCAAGCATGAACTTCAAATTCTCCATCCATCAGAAACTGAATGCTGAGTAACAAGTCAAACAAAGCATGTCATAGCACACTGCAGCACAGTAGCTTCTGTGTAACAATATATGCCTGTATAACTACAGAAATTTAAATGAGCAATAAGGTACACCATGTAGGCTGATTCCCTTGATCTTTAAATTAACTTTGGGGAATTGTGACATAAATTCTCTCACAGGGTTAACAAGTACTCTAATTATGATCAGTTTCTGATATGTGTGAACTGCATGTATAACCTTTTTTGTTCTGACATGGTCATCTTTGCTACATATGGAGTTACTGAGATCCCAAATTTTTGACAAGGCAGATGAGTGGTCCTACTGGGTAAGACAATTGATTCACATACCCTAGTGTTCCTTCTTTGGCAGCGACCATTATGGGGAAAAATATTAGAGTAAGGCAAGCATGTAATACCATTTCCTTTCTGCCTTTGTCTGCACCTTAAGGATTTTCTGAGCCAAATGAAGTACCATGCTTTTATGGGGTTTTTAATATCTCATTGTTGAGTTTAAGAACTGCTTTCAGATTTGTGTAGGACTTTTGACATCTTACACGTCAACAAGTGATTGAAAATATGTACATTGCGCAAAAAAAAAAAAAATTTGTTGTTGTTGTTGTTGTTGTTGTTGAAACCTGCTTCCGTTTAACCTCACCGGTTGCCTCCAAGTGTTGTTGGGTGTGGGAAACATGCCTGTGCTGCCCTTAGCTTCTCCAGACCTCTTGTGACTTTGTACAGTCCTACCTTTTTCTCACTTCATCAGTTTTTTCAAAGTTCAAGAGATCTGATGTATTTAGTTTTATCTCACATAGAAGCTCCTCCACTATTGTGAATATTTTAATTAAATTTTTTATAACATACATGTTCAAGACTAGTTAATTACTGAATTGGTGCATGCAGTAAAACATTTTAAAGGTAAAGCAAATATTAGATTGCAGTAAGAATCATGCTGTAGTCTGGCAAGGCCTAGGAGAAAGAACTCCCATTCACTTAGACTTAATTGCACTTCTATGCCTCACTGATCACTTTTTTTCCCCAAGTCCTCCTTCAAGCACTAACATAAAACAGATTGTTTTGTGGAAATCACAGTCCATGAGATTCTACTCATAGATCCTTCATCAGGTAAACACCATTGCCAGCCTTTCTCTGCAAAGGAATAAATCTGCTCTGAATATGGTGAATACTGAGAGAGTACAAAGGTCAACAATCAAAATAAATAAATAAATTTGTGACATGACTGCTGGGCTCTGCCTTCCTGAGTGTCTGCTCCCACAGGAAGAGCCAGTGTGATCCATGTTATCCTGGAAGTTCTCACTTGTTTATTGGCAGTAGAGAGATTCTAACTGAAAGACAATAAATGAGATAATTAATCTGGATAGTGACCTCACATTACACCAGTCAGAGTGCGTAAGCGGAAAAGCTGGCAGTCCATCTTGTTGACAGAGGGGAGAGAGAGTTAAAGTTTATTGATTTTTTTTTTTTTTTGGTTGTTCTATATCCTCCATCCAAAACAGAAGCATGAACATTAGACAATTTTGTTTAATATAGTCAACTTCATCAGGAAAGTGACTGTTTCTTTAGCTGTGAGGCAGCCAGGAGATGGAAAAACTATGATTTAACTATTCCAGCATTGTCCCTGCACCATTTAATTGAGAATAAATGCCATTCCAATGCTACTTTTTAACATTTTAACCTTTCCTTCCTGATGATACTGGCTTTTTTCATAGAGCACAAAAACCACCTCTGATTCAGGAAATACTTGGGCCACAGATAACTTGGGGAATATTTGAGGAATTTGAAGAACTCTACCATCTTCCCTGCACATCTGCCTTTCCCCATTTTCACAGGGTTTAGATGTACGTCATCACATTTCACGTGATGTATGTACATTATCACGTTGTGTGCTTTGTTCTCTTATTACAACTTAAATCTGAAATTTGCTTTAAAAGAAGACAGTCTTCTTAAAAGTCCTTCTGATTCTATGCAACAGTTCCTTCATCATGCTCCTTTGTAAGTTTCTAGACTAAGTCAGATGTTTGCATGTGTAGATGGTGAATCTCTCTGTAACTGTTGTAAAATTAGTCTTAGCAATATCTCTGTGAGTTGGCTTATTTGATATGGTTGCCTCTTCATCAGGACAGTAGAGATTGTTCAGGAGTTTCCTCAGCACTATTATCTTACTCTCCCAGGAGAGCCAGTCCTGCCTTTGCAAACTTCTCTTTATTGCTAACATTACGAAATGGGCTTTTAAAAGGGAGATGGTCAAGGAACCACATGACTTTGAGGCGAAACATCATACATACAGGTTATGAAAGAAACTAACTGAAACCAAAACCCTAATGATGACAATGGCCATGATTCTTTATGTGGTTAATGGGCAAAGCATAATACAGTGTGTATTACAGGATATTTGCAAAGTCTTGCTGATATCTGTGGACAGTATGCTATTCCTAAGGAGAAAGAAATCTAGAAAGTCTATGCCTGAGGTTTTAAGTACACCAAAAGTTGCTAATTTGAGGTAGCAATATTTCAACTTAAGTGTCACAAACAGAGCATACAAAGAAGCTATGAAATGACTTAAATAATGTGGGGGTGAAATTTAATAGAGAAAAAAGCTCAGATGTGTTGTTTCGGTTTTGATCTCGTTCCTAAAAGCAGAACCACCAGCACTACTTCCATGAATGAACGGTCCTCATACTGATTCTCTTTACAGGGAAAGACTTCTAGAACTTTCTGGCTTCCATGGCAAAAGAGAAGGTGAAGGAAAGAAAAAAAAAATCAGAAGGAAACCAGTCCCAGAGTACATCCCTATTTAGGGCAGCCTGTTTTCTTATTATCAGTCTAGTTCTGCTTAGATCTTGTGTCCCTGTAATTTCAAAAAATTCTTAGTGATTAATGAGAATGTGAAGTTTGCAATATGTGACCTGTCCCTTCTTTATCAAGTTCGAACAGCCTAGATATTGGATTCCTAAGAAGTCCTGTGATAGTCATGAGGTCCAGCTAGCCTCCATGTCTAGCTTCATACAAAGACTGTCTTGACCCCTTTCAATATCAAAGACATTCGTTAGATGGAACCGTATTTTCTTCTTGGCTCTTTGGTAAAAGGGACAATAAACCCAATTTCTCTTCCCATGTAAACAGTCTTTTTCTGTTTTGTAGTAAAATCCCTAAAAATGCTGTGGGAAACTTTTAGAATGGTTTCCCATCTTCATGTGTTGCCATAACTGTATTTTTTGCTAATTCTGGCTTTTCTTTTAGATGCTATAGAGTGTTGTATGTTTTACGCTGTGATTATGAGTGAGATACTTGGAGTTAAAAATGGTTCTGTTGCGAGCAAGCTGGCATGCTGATAAAAATTATCTACATTCCAGACCAAATTTCAGTATTGTACATATTTCAAGGCCACTTGATGCTTTGATACCACAAAAGCAAAGGTCTTTTGCAAGTGCAAGCTTAGTATCTATTGTTTGGTTTGTTCTTTTTTTCCCCAGAGTTACTGTTCCAAAGACAGAGTTTTATCTAAAAATCTGCTTGTCTTATCTTAATAATAGTGTAGTCCTTTTACCCCTTCTATTTAGCTTAAGGTGTAGCAAAGATCTATATTAGTTTAATGTCTTCTCATTCAATTAAAACTGTTCAATACTTGCGCTGTACAGTGCAGTCAGCAGAATATCTTAGAAAATCCTTCTTTGGATGATACAAATGTGTAATATTGAGCTGTACAGTTTAATATATTCCTCTGAATGAGGATCTGTACTTTTTAGGACACAACCACTAGCTTTTATTTTAACCACTGAGGCAAACTGAGTTCATTAGTGAGCATAATAGGATTAGACAAGAAAAAATGGACCCAAACTTTCTAATCTCATTTGAAAGGAGCCTCTCCAAAAGCAGACAAATGCTTTTTTTTTCCCCTGCCTTTTTGAAGCACCATTTTGCTGAAGCTGACTCAGATTGATAGAACAAGTAAAAAGACGATTCACATTCTGCTGTGACATTATATCTGACTAAGGTAGTAAGAAGCACTTGCCTTCAATCAAGAGAAATATATTCCGCTTCCTAAGAAGTTTCTTCTCTGCTTCTTATGAAGTTCAGGTAGGCGTAGTTCCTTGATATAAAAATATATATCCAACATTGACTCTCTCCTTTGGTTGAGAACACTAACCAAATGAAATGATCTTCAGCAATCATGGTTGCTTGTTATCTTTCAAACACATAAGTAGAGAAAGTTCCCTTTGAAGGAAGTGATATGGTACCACAGCACAGCTAACCTTGCCCAGGTGCCGCCTGTGTGCAAAATTCCTGCAGCTTTCCCAGCTGAAGTGTGCTCGATCTTTTCCCCATCTCCGCAGTTAGGGGTTTATTTTCACACTCTCATCTGCAGGCTTGCAAATGATATTTGGGTGTGTTTGATGCTTAATGGAAGATTACAGCTCTGTGGATCAAAATGAACCGTGTATAGGAAAGGGGCTCTTAAGAATTTTAAAGGTTTAACATAAAAAAATAATTACACAGTCTGATTTAGAGTTGTTTCTGTACTTGTCACTCATACTTTTATGAGCCAAGCTTGTACTGCAACTGCACACATCAGGAGTGCTCTTGTCTAAGAAATGTAATTGTAACTTACACAAAATTCTTCAAAGATTTGACTTTTACAGAAGTTTGGTACATATGAAGTAAACCCTTGGTACCTACAGATTTTCCATATCCATTTTGTTTAAGACTTCTAACAATTTGCTTAGGTTTTCATATAATGAATGTGCTCTGATATGGGATTTAGAGTCCTTTTGTTTTGCCCTTTTGATTAATAAATTGTTTTCTTCAGACTAAGGACCGCAAAGTTCAGAAGTTCAACAGTAGAAGCAAAATAAAGCAGTCCACCATTTGAACACTGGCAATAGTGAAACATAGATAATTGGCTACAACTTCAGGTTATTTTTCATCATTCACAGATGGGAGTAAAATACTGCACTACATTTGAGAGCTGTTACTGAGAAATTACCTTACAAGAATATCTAAGGATTCTAAAATTATTCTGCATTTGTCTGTTAGCAAGGTGATTTGTAATGGTTTCTAAACAGTAGAGAGGAGCTGCAGCTCTGTCTAACGCTGACCTTACCTCTTCACATGACTGATTTCATAAGGCTCTACATGCAGGTGTTTAGATGTTTCATTGCTTCCATCTGACATAAACTAATGATGTTGACTGGCTAAACCTGGTGACATGATTAAGCAGTGATGTTAATTAGTGGCTTCTGTGAGAGACTTGATTCCTCTTTTTAGCAGTGTTTGTTACGCATTTACTCAAGTTAAAGGGACAGAAGTGGATGTTTCCTTTATAGCATCTGTTAATAGCATTAAGAGTTCAGGAAAAAAAACACATTTAAACTGTCTGGTAAAACACATAAGGTCCATCTTCATGCCCTGTGGTTGTGCAAAGACAGTATCTTTGTGTGAAGGGAAATGGTGATTTTTCTGCAGGCAGTAATCATCTGTACTATTACTTAGATGTCATGTATTGATGATCCTATTTCAATCAAACATATCTCATTCAGAGAGCTTTTGATGGGAGGAATTTTTGGAAGGGTTTAGGAAGGTTAAATCTCTGAGACATGGCTTCCATCTGGAATGCATTAGCTACAAAGATTTATTAGCCAGAGTGCCTCTGCATAATGTTCCATGGAAAGCAAAGCCCTGCATCTAATTTCCAGCATGATGTCTATACGAGAAGTGATCTTTGAAATATCATAGGTGACAATCAAGTTTGTTATAAAAATAGTAAATGCACAGGATTTTCATGGCAGCTATTTTAAATCCCTCATGAGGGCTGCTAAGCAGGTAGTTGATTTGTTGACAAATGATGAAACTGTAGGAATAGCAACATGCATGACATTTTTAAACAGGATAGACTCTTTAAGCAGTAAGAGTCACATCAGGAAAATTATCAACACTTAGTGGTTGCTTAACTCTGTGAAGGATGGCATTAGGAAATAATAGAGGCAATATTTAACTTTCTGTTTCAGTGTTTTCTGATTAAATCTGTTTCAAGAAGTGCTGCTTCTGATCAGCAAGCAGGAGGGAAAGAGCTTTACAGATTCTAATGCATTAACAAAGCTGATTCCCTGCAACTCTAAACCGTCATGTGTCTGATAGCAATTAAAAATTACTAGCATAAGGACAGTACTGATCTCAGTTTCACAAGGAGTCAACAGGGGAAGAAAATGTGTTTTATTTTTTTAAATCTGCAGCTACAGAAAATAACTCAGTGTGCCTGCTGGAGAATATTTCTACACAAAATTGACGGGGTAGGGTGATTGGGTTTCAATCAATGGTGAGAGAAAGGTGCCTAAGAAGCTTAGAAAATCTGAGCCATTTAAGCAGGACAGTGAATTACTAAATATTAACTGGTTCTGTGAAGAAGAACGCTGTTTCTGAAAGACTAGGAGACAGCAACTTGTTTTCTGTAAACTTGGTTGCAATATATAAAATGTGAAGTTGCCAGTACTTTCCAAAATTCCAAATAAAATAATTTCAAATAAATAATTCATGAATCATGATTACTCCATTCTTGTCTGCTCCTTGGCCTCTGAGTCATGGATGGTTCTGTCCTTGTAGAGTGGGCACTGGTAGAAGACTATTATACTTCAAAGGATTATAGATGCTGTGTTAAAACTGTGATTATGAAGTCTGGATATCTGAGTTGCATTCTCAACTCTTCTGCAGAGAGAAAGCTTATGTGAGCCTGGGAGGACCTTTAAGATTACCACGTTATGCTTTTCCGCTTGTGGTGTTGAGTGGATGGCGCTAGCTGCTTTTGCATTGGAGTCCTTTTTCAATTGTTGTAATGATTATTAGCCCTTTATAAGATTTAGAAGAGGAAGAAGGTACAGGTAGATTGCTTTCTATACTGTAGAATAATCCATTGCTGAAGTATACAAAATATTTGTTCTTACAGAATGTTTTGTTGCTGGGCTAGGATATCAAAATGAATTAATTTTTTCAGATGATTTCTGGATCGAGTTTTCCCTTCTATTTATCTGTTTGTGTGTACATATTTTTGTACACACGCATATATCAAAGTATCAGAAAATGCACTGGTTTTAATGTTTTCTTCATAGTATGTATTAACTGAAAAGTACCGATATTTTTGGAAAGTTTGTCATCTCATGTCTTCAGAAGTCTTGAAACAGTATATAATACCTGGAACATGCTAATGAATAAAGATCCCAAAAATCTGCTAGTTGCATCCAATAACACAACTTTTTGACTCCTTAGTAAGTGTTAAAAACACAGGGATGGCAAAATGTGAAGGACAACAATAACTATCCAACTTTGCCATCTGTGTATTTTGAGGCTAGATCAAGGTTTACAGTTTTTAAACTGCTAATTCCTTTGGCAAGGGTTGGGGGTTAAAAAAAAACCCCAGTATTACTCCAGTATTTTCAGGGAGTTTGGCATTCAGTCTATTTCTTCCTGTCTGCAGTGAAGAAAGTAAAAAGACCCTAAGAAGACAGTCCACTGTACCAAGTGCATTGCAAGAGTCATTCACAGCAGAGCAGAACACTTTCTCTCCCTCTTTTCCCTGCTCTGATTTCTATTCAGATGGGATGTGAGGCCCAGAGAACTGTTTTCTCCTTGGAACTCTTCCCTCTCCTTATTTATAGCCTTTCTGTGCCACAGGACTAGAGTTTATCAAGTCATTCCTGCTTCTGTTTGAGCCTACAAGTAAGATGGAACTGAGCTGCACTTCCATTTCAGTGTCTTTGACTGTTACACTTTGTTGTTTAAAAGTTAGTTATTAATTTATTTCTAAGCACTACTTTTCAATATGTGAGCTCATTACTTCCTTCCCTGTAATCGCTGAGAGGGCAAACAGCATAACAGAATAAATGTGGGGGATCATGGTCATTACACAGGCTTGGGGTTTTCAAGTGGATAGACCAATTCAAGACAGAGATGCATGTCTAGACAAGAGATAAGACTGCATGATGAGTGGCTCGTCATAATGAGTTTTTCATATCTACTGTGGATGTGCAAGTCCCAAAGCAGACCTGAAAGAAACTCTGTAGTTTGTTGATGAGTTAACCTTTAAGAAGGATAAACTTCCCCACTTGTTTCAGAAATGTACCGTGTTGTCCTGATAGGATAAGGGGAGAGGGCTGGAAAGAAGTGGATTGTGTCCTCTGAGTTAAAATGAAGAATTGTTAATTGTATAGTGTATATTTCTATTGTAGATAGTAAAATTCTTGAAGGCTGTGGTGGGTGGATCTTGGCTGGTCATCAGGTACCTATCAAGACACTCTCTCACTCCCCTCCTCAAGTGGACAAGAAAGCCTTGTGGTTCAGATAAAAGCAGGGAAAGATCATGCACCAATTACCATCATAGGCAAAACAGACTCACCTTGGGGAAATTAATTGAACTGATTACCAATCAAAGCAGAGTAGGATAGAGAGAAATAAAACCAAATCTTCAAAACACTTTCTCCCCAGCCCTCCCTTCTTGCTGAGCTCAACTTCACCCCCAAATTCTCTGCCTCCTGTCCCCCAGTGGCACAGGGGGATGGGGAATTGGAGTTCCAGTCAGTTCATCACATGTTGTCTCTGGTGTTCCTTTCCTCCTCAGGGGGAGGACTCCTTACGCTTCCCCTGTTCCAACATGGGTTCCCTCCCATAGGAGACAGTCCTGCACAAAATTCTCTAACGTGAGCAGTATAGGTCCCTTCTATGGGGGTGCAGTCCTTCAGGAAAACTACTCCAGTGTGGGTCCCCTGTGGGGTCACAAGTCCTGCCAGCATATCTACTTCAGTGTGGGCTCCGCTCTCCGTGGGCCCACAGGTCCTGCCAGGAGCCTGCTTCCCTCAGAATAGCATCCCCTCTCAGGCATCCACCTGCTCTGGTGTCCTCCACGGACTGAAGGTGGATATCTGCTCCTGGGTGGACCTCCACAAGTTGCAGTGGAATCTCAGCTCCAGTGCTCCTTCTCGATCTTCTTCACTGACCTTGGTGTTTGAAGAGTTGTTTCTCTCATATATTCTCACTCCTCTCGTCCATGGCTGCAGTTGTTCCTGCACAGTAACTTTTTTCACTGAAATGTGTTATTCCAGAGGTGCTGCAAACTGTTGCTGTTGGGCATGACCTTGCTCAGGGACTGGAGCCAGCTGCCATTGTCTCTGTTAGACATGGGGGAAGCTTTTAGCAGCTTCTCACCGAAACTACCACTTTAGCCCTTGCTGCTACCAAAACCTTGCCATGCAAACCCATTGCAAAGACACTTCTGTAAAAGGTATTCCTTGTGCATGTTTCGTTCACTTGTATACTGAGATAATTACATGGTAATGGATACCTTTGGAACAAGCAACTGATGTACAGTTAATACAGCAGTTATTTATTCTATTCTCAGTACTTTATTTTTAAAATAAACTGTTGTTCAGACAAGGAGCTAAAGAACTCATCCTCATTGTGTTGATGTGCTATGTCTTTCCTAGGAGAGACAACTGTAGGAGGCAGCTGGCAGGAAAGAGAAACGTGAAACATAATAGAACTTTTATGGGGCAAATTTTCAGCTGTGGAAATTGCTTGGTCATTCAATCCTTCTTCCCCACCCACTTCACATTGCATCTGCCACCACTTTCTGCTTCTGGTTTTCAGTGTGGGTATTCCCCCCACAGTAGAAAACATAGTAAGGAGTTGACTCACCATAATTTGTCAGCATGTTTCAGGTATTGAGCTTTTAGGCAGTACCAAATTCGACTACTTCTTTTCCCTCCGGAATCCCCAAGGGAAGGCAGCACTGCATCTTGAAATCACTGACCTCCTCTTATGATCAAAGGTCAAACTCTGATGCAGGTCTTCAGTATTGAGGGAGTCCATAGCAGAAACCTGCACTAAGTTAGCCAACATCAGCCTTGTTATAAATGGAAGCTGCTCTAGAAGAGAGTTCATGTACTTTTTCTACAGTATACAGCAAGTTTCTACAGCAAGTGGTTTTAAGTGTGAAAATAAGTACTGATATTTCTAGATGTCCCACATGCTATGGACTAGCTTCTACTGGTTGTACACCATCAGCTGCATTTAGATTTTGTTTCAATTGTTTACTAAGCATATTCTCATTTGTAATTAACTCTACTGGGAATGTTAAACACTGCTAGATTGTTGTCTTGCCTCACAAACATAAAGATCTCAGGTTTTGGAGCATCTGGTTTGTTTATTGTGAAATTCATAAAATACAAAAGTTACTGTTAATTCTTCAAATTCCAGAATCTACAGTTCAGTTCGTGGTGGCGTGTGGTGTGGAACTAAGAGAGAAATTTGGCCCTTAGTGCTTGTTTACTCATTCAAAGTATTGAACAGCACAGAAAATGTCCTTTGCAAATCAGAACAGTCATTGTGTTAATATAAGCAAACCTAAAGCATGTGTTGAATGCTTATCAGGCATTAGAATCAATAAGTAGTCTTTAGATTTAAAATTAATGATTTTCTGTGTTCTCCAAAAGTCAAAATCTCTCAAAGTTGTCTTTGTTGCTTCTGATTTCTCCCAAGAGAGTAAGCAGGATGTGATAAATCATCATACCCACAAAATAAACAAAGTGCCTGACAAAAAGACTTGAATTAGACTTAAAAGAGGGAATCCTTGCCTTAAATATCATCAGTATTTTGAAACTGGTGCAGCTCTAACCTAAGAGTATTGCATAGATGGTAAAAGAGCTTTAACACTGTCTTGACATGAGAATGAGGTCATGTTGTTGGATTAAGTCATCTGACCATGCCCCTGCTATTTCTTTGATGAGTCTTTTATGAGTTTGCTTGATAATGGTAAGTGATTTAAAAAATTTAAATACATAAAAAAATCAGCAGACAAGCTGACTAAGAGCAAAGAGATTTTTCACTGTCTTCTATGAAAAAGAGCAGAATACATTTTGTTTATGAAAGGTTTAAAAATTTGAATTAATAAATAAATAAGTGCTTAAACATACATCTGCACATAAAGGAAACATAAGAGAGAAACCTAGTATATAAAAATTAAACATTTTAAGGGACATTATTATGAAGGACATGCTGACTAAATGAATTTGAATTAATGTAAAAACTGTTTAAATACAAACAGAAAATTATATTTTTAAACGGGAAGGTTGAGATATAAACTCATAAGACTAGCAGTAGCAGTATTCTTTTCCTTAAACATCCTTTGTTCAGGTAGCAATGTTATTGAAAGTGAGGCCATCTCTGTATAATGCTGCAAGCCTAAAGCACAAGGAAAAATTATTGCTGATAAAAAGTTCATATCATTCTACAATATGCAGTGAATGTTTGCTGCTGTAGTGATTCATTCCTCTTCATCTTGCAGTAGAATTTCTATTTTCTTCTCTTGAAGTCAGATCTCTAACAAAGTTGGACATTTCTGTCCCATGACTTTCTTTTTGAGCATGTCAGATTCTTAGAGGTGTTATCCTGTATTTGTGTAAAAACTTTCACTGACAAGAAACATGCAGTACACTAAAATATCATTTGCAAATGGAACACAATGTAGCCTTTTAGAAAATTCACCCAAGAAAGCCTCTGTGGAACAAAATGAATGTCTGCCAGTAAGTACTAAAATTTGAAGCTATGACCTGTACCTACTAAGAAGAGTCGAATAGTGGATTAGCTATGAGATGGGTACACTCTTATTTTAGGAATTTATTGTCTATTTTGTTAATAAAATGGAAATATGAAACTAAAATGTATTGTCAAGGATCTGGAGAGAGGGAGGAAAAAAAATCCGCCCGTGTGAACTTTGGGGTGAACTGTGAGGTTAGAAGACGAGGCAATGAATTTACCAATCTGAAATAAACATCTCCAGTCCTGAGATGGCAAACTACTACAGGATTCATAAAGAATGTTTGGACTAAAAGAACATTTCTGCCGAAAGTTAAATTCTTTTGAATAATCTGACAGAACATGCTTTTTTTTTGAGGCAGTAGTAGCCCTTTTAAGCCATAGAGCAGAAGGTGTTATGCTAAATAAAGCCCTTGCAATGTTTGGATGAACTTCTTACCTTCTCTTAAAGAAAATTTGACATGTTGACACTCCTTCTAAAATTTTGATCTATGGTAATCCACGTAAATCCCACCTAGTCAGTTAGTTGGTGCATGATTTTCTCTCAAGTACAGTAGCTGAGCACCCTTTCTTTTCAAGTGCTGGTGACCTCTGAGCAGGGCGGTTTGCACCTTACTAGTCTCATCTTGGCATACCTCCAAAAGGCAAATAGGTCAGACTTCTGTTAGTGAGCCAAAAAGGAAAGTCCAGCCTGAATGCTTAACAAGAGAACAGAGCATTCCGCAGTAAATGTTATTCTGGCACATAGCAGAAAGTGCCAGAACTTAGTTTGGGAACTTCCTAGTGCAAAGATAATGAATTCCATTCAATTAGACTGCATTCCGCAGTAGCTGGTGTGGTGTCTTTATCAACACCTGTGAACTCCGAGCAAGTTGCTCAGCTCTCCACAGAGGTTTGCAAGGTTCTGTTCTGCAGTAGTAACATACAGATAATTCTGATGGACATTAATGGGAGCTCCTGGAATATGCTGTTGGGCTCATAAGATTAATTTCATAAATACACATAAGTATCAGTACAAGGCCTGACAGTGATTTTGCCTCTACTTCTTAATTATCTAAAACTCAGCTTTTAGTTCTGTGTGGAATGCGCAAATTCTGAGTGAGTTCGTTAAGGGCTGTCCTTTTGGCTTTACACCAGAAAAGCATCTAGTGATGCTCACGTACTGCAGGATTGGGCCTACGGAGACCCAACAGTTTTATTTATTTATAATAATGATAACTTGAAGATAAATCAAAATTGATTTTTCTTTCATTGATAACAGCAATAAAACTCCCTGTAAGAATTAAAAGACTCATTATAAAAGTATTTCTTAATGGTACAAATAGCTTCGTAAATCCAGCCAAGCCAAAATGTTCTTTGATTATTCAAAGGAGATTTTTGAAGAGAGCTATTAATTGGTGTCAGATTCACAAGCAGTTCTACGCTTTCCTCACAGATAGAATGTAAAATGTTATACTTCTCATAGTCATATATTCCTTAGTGTCTGTTATCTGTCTTGAAAGTTAGAAGATACTGCATGAAGAAACATTCACAAGATTAACTTGTGGAGCTCCAGACTTAGCTAGTGTTTGGAATGGGGGATAATTTCAGGAACAATGAAGCTAATGAAGCCAAATATATTTATGGTCTACTCTTATGTGCAATCTGGAGACTTTAGTGTCCAAAAAAATGGTTGAGCTTTCTTTGATTTGTGAGCTTTTCCTTCAGAATTTAGATCATTCTCCTGTATACAGGCATTTATTTTATGAACCTCATTGGTGCTCAGTATCTCTGAGATATCTACCCTTTTCTCAGATTTGGTTTAAATAGGTCAGTAAGTTCAGTGGTTTGGTGAGGCAGCTATACAGACAAACAGAACAATTCCATAGGGGCTTGTTTTCTTATGAAAAAAAAGGTTGTATTCCCCTAAATCAGAGGACTTCAAAGCGACTCTTATGAATATGTTATTGTGTTCTCTTAATATTCTCTGTAAATTGCATGCTCATTGAAACTTTTTTTTACTCTTTCTAACTTTTGTGTAGCTAACTGTTAATGGTAAAGGGGCAGGATGTGCTGTCAAAGAAACACTCCATAAAGAGCACCAGCTTTTTGATGCCTCTCTTCACTAATTTTATTGAAGTCAAAAGTTGCAAAATGCACATTTGATGATTTGATGTGTTGGAAAGATTTGTGGTGATCTGTATTCATATGAGAAAGGTATTGATGCTTAAAGTGAAGTATGAATTAGTTCTCTAGAAGCATATATTTAAATTGGATTTAGACCAGAAAATGAGGGAAGAAGAACAGAGTTGTGTTACCAAGAATGACCATGAAACAGGAAGTTTGCATGTTACAGAAAATTATTTTTGACACATTGTAATACATCCAATATATATTCGTTGTAATTCACTTTATAGTGAGCCACTTAATAGCAAAATATATATCATTTATACTGCTTATCCTTCATGCTTTTAAACTGTAATATCCTTTCCTCAATGACTGCTTGTCAATTTCTCTGATCTAGAGTTGATTTCATAAATTAATTAAACCAAGTAAGTACAGAGTTAAAATTCGAAGAGGAAGAGAACAAATAAATATTAATCTACCACTCTGAACTTCTTCTTTCCAAGATTCTGGCTCCCCATATAATTCAGTGTTGCATACAATGTCTTTTGTGCATTCATCCTCATTGTCTGCAGGCTATTTAATCAACATGGCATTTTATGGCATAAACAGTTTTATCTGGGTGAACATTGCCACTTAGGCACTGCAGTCCAAACACTATGTATACTTTGATACCACCCAGTTTTTTCTTTTCTCCTCTCTGTTAATTCCTTCGTGTTTGCACAAAGTCATTAAATGTTGCTTCACCTATTTGGTAGTGAAGTTCTTAGTTCCCTTCTATTATGACTCCTTGGCATTGGTTCATGCGGATCACAGAACCCGCTAGGGCAGTCTTTTTTCAGAACTACATATATAGGTCATTCATTAGAACATCGTCATTTGCTCCTGTGCTTGGAAATGAGACTGTCCATATTAATTCTTTTTTCTTGTTTTATGTTCTCAGACCAGTACATTGTAAGTTTGGATTGGAAGTTGCATCATAGGTTGTTTCTTTATTGATACATTTCCAGGAGACTTGTTCTTTAGGTGAATATTTATTCTCCTGGCCCTTTCTTAGTCCTTTTATTGCTCACAGCACCACCAGCCAATAAACAATATCAATTATAGATGCAAGGTTATTGCTAGAGAGCCTGGATATTGATCTCACATAAGTTAGAAATGGTTGAAGGAATGAACTTATTTGTTGGCAGATGTCCATATCATGAAGCAATCACCATAAATATCTTTAGGCTGGCCTTTTCTTGACTTACATTACAAATATTAGGAGTTGAAGAATCAGAATGAAGCAATATAGCATGCAGAGTTGAAACACATTAGGCAGTCAACCTGTGAAGAAAAACATATCTCTGTATAAAAATTGAGGACTTTAACCTCTAACACTGCCAATTTCATCTTTTGAAAAAAAGATCTTAAGTAACATAGTTCTTTAAAAGGAAAATACATGTAATCATTAGTGTAATCATCTTTCTTACAGTTTCACCATCAAAAGTTAAAGTATTTGCTTGTAAAGATGCTGCGTGTCAAGCAACATATGACAGTATTTCCATTTCTTGTATTTTCTTTAATAAAAAAAGGGAAAAACTTCTGGTTTTTGCCATAGATTGTCAAATATTTTTAATGGATTCTTTTGTCTCAAAAAATATTCATAATTGAATCCAAATGCTACACCTAAAGGTTGATGTTACTTTGAGGCTACTTTTAATGAGGAATTGCAACTGAGCCAACCTCAATTGCTTAGTTGCATCTTGGGCAAGTAGAAAAACCCTGATGATTGATCTACGTGGGTGAGTTGGCATCAGTTTGCAAGCCCTCTGGGTAGAGGCAGAACATCCACCAGGAAGAAATAAAAAGGAAAAGGGAGAAGAAACATTTATCACCCATTTAGTAACATTTTATGGCAGTGTTATGGTAAACTGAGAGATGAATGCCTACATTCATGTATTTTGCACTATTCTGAGACACTAATAACACTAAATCAGACTTAATACTTCACACCAAATGTTCAGTAAATAGTGAAGAATGTGAATATTTGATGATTCTATACACTACAGATACAGCATCAAAAGTAGTCCTTGAAACATATAAAATGCTGCGAAATAGAGGTCAGAATTATGCTAATGTCATGATAATATAAAAATATGAAGTCATCAAATGACAGGATTACAACCCAACTATCTTCAGTCCCTAGGAACCTTTCAGCTAAGTTTACAGTAAATAAACACCGGTCCTACACAGGAGTCTGATTACAAATTTACACATTTGTATCATTAGAAGCACAAAGCATTCACCTCTGGAGTCTGGGATTAAAATATAATTTAGGTTACTGGGGAATATTAGTGTAGTTGTCCTAGCCTAAGACTCCATTATATAATCTCCTTTCAGTCCTGAAACCAGAGTGATTAACATGTTCTCCTTTAAAAAGCTAGGATTGGAATAGTCAGAGATTAAAGTAAATTGACAGGCCTATATGAAAAACCATGCTCATTACCCTAATTATCTATATCTATATTTTCCAATTTCACTACAAAAGTCAGTATTCAGTGTACTAGTAATTTGGATAGAGAGGGATGAACAGGTTGAATGCAGGTGTGCATTCAAAGAAAAGCATGACTGAAGTGTATTACAAAGACAAACCATGGAATGAAAATCTTAGTTCACCATATTCAGCAATTTCTGCTATTCTTTTTTTCTTTTTTTAATTTTCAGATATCCAGAACAAGTCAGTATTTGGTGTATTTTTTAAGGGGTTTGTGTATGTACAAACGTTGTAGAGTTTATTACACTATTGGAGTCAGTAGAGAAAAGCTCTTTTTCAGTAACTGTTTTACTTCTGTTATTGATCCTATTTTACTATTCAGTTCATTTTCTATAAATGTGTAAAATATCATATATTGCAAGAATTTAATGACAATCTATATCTAACCAAATACTATGGAGATAATAAAATCTTTGCTTGTCAATAATATCAATTTTTTTCTCTTATTATATTCCCTTTTCTCTGATTAGATTTTTAGGCAGGCGTTTTAAATTCCTGAAGACATAAACTACATAGAGCCAAGCCACTGTAAAGGCCTAACACATCAGTAAATGTCACTAAAGTGTCAACTCTTTGCATCATAACTGCAGTTCATTTCTCAGCATTGACAGTGATGCTTATACTGGATAAGGATTGGAATGGGCATATTTCCAGATCTTAATTACATCAGGCATGGGGATGAGGAACAGTCTTTTTCCTCATGGGGAAGGGAGAGTAGAGCTAAATTTGGCCATCTAGAGCCCTATGCATCCCCGTTTATCTGGAGATAATAGGATTAAGTTAAGCTATGGGACTTCCATAGCTAGAACTGCCTTGCTGGCTTCAGCAGGGGTCTAATAAGGATAGATATAATTGGGTAAATGGTGAATAATAATAAAAAAAGTACACAGTATAAGCAGTACGCTTGTGAATAAATGACGGCAAATTGGATTCCACCCAATCCCTGCAGAGCTAGTTAAGATATAGCTACACATGTGAAATTACAGGGTGAAATGTGTATCTTTCTCATTTTCTAACTTCTGCCATCTTGTCTCAAGATATAAAGTATAAATATATAAAGTATCACTTAAAGTTTAAGGAGAGTATGGTAAAAGGGAATTGCAGCATTTGTTTGGTATTAAGCTTTTTAATGCTGTTCATATAAGGTTAAAGATGCATAAAATGTGAGTGGCTACAAATACATGCTGCACAAATGGGTATTTGGTTTTCTGACTCCTAGTGACTTACTGAATTTAGTCTGTTAACAGTTTAACATTTATTTTCACCTCTCAAAGAGAACAATAAACACAAAGAATGTAGCCCCAATGGAATAATTAAGATCATTCACTGGCAGAGATTCCTTAATTTACTTAAATACAGCTCTTCTTTTGTTTCTTTTGGGTTTTTTTCTGTTTTGGTGGTGTTTTTAAATGCAGTTTAAAATTACTTTAAGAAAAATCACAGTAGAGATCTAGTAACTAGAGATCCAAAGCTCTCTTTGTCTTAATTTTCTGTCAGTAAGACACAGTAAGATACTGGAAGCCTTTGCCTGATGTATAAGACATAGTAATTTAATTATAATTTATTTTCATGTTTGTGACTTATAATTTGTAATTGTGAATAGGAAATAATCTGTGTCAGTGTAGTTCCTCTGCTTTGACTGCAGACGCAGAGTGATCATATCCATGAAATTTGCAAAGTTTACTCCAGAGATGTGGAACAAGGCTCATAATCCTGTTGTAGACTAAAAGGGTGTGATCTACCTTAATTTCTTCCATTTTGTGGAGGAAAGATGCCCACCTGATGTTACCATACCTAGGGAGTAACTTTGTAAATCATTAGGATGCTGTGATAGGTAGAGCTAGTTTTAGAAATACTGGCTTGTCTCTGCATTTGCTCTCCTTTCCTTTGTCCCTTGAAGATGGCCCTGATTTTAAACTGTTAGGGCTAATGGTTAAACTGTCAGGTTGCTCCATCCATATACATGTTATTACTTACCTGCCAAAAGGTTTGTACATACTGATGCATCCCATATAAATCTGAGCCTCTGTTTAAAGTTGCAGCACCCTCTCTGACACAAAGCAGAGAGCAGCATTAGTATATTTACAAGCGATGTCACATATTTATTAATAACAGTGCATAGAGAATGATAGAAACTTTAAGAAAAGAAATTATAGAAAGACAGCCAATCTAATTAAGTGGGCAATAGCAACACAGATGTTATTATGAGCAATAAACTGAAGACTTCTGAAGAAATGTAAGCAGTCTGTTTAGGAGAGAACTGGGAGATCTATGAGCCTAAGCAGGAACAAGTTAAAAGGATAATTAGAAGAACACAAAGAAATACTGAATGTTTCAGTGTGGAATATATCAGCAAACAATAAAAGATTCTTCAAATGTATTGGCAGAAGACAGAAAGTAAAGAGAAAATTAGTTCACCAGAAATGAGTGAATTGGAGACAAGGTGATACAAGGAAATAAGAGTGTTGTTTTCCCTTTGCTTTCAAAGGCTCTTCTCAGAGATTGAAGGATATGAGTTCTATAGCATAGGTAGGTGCCAAAGCAATGAAAGTGGCTGCATAAGGGCTGAAATTGTAATGTGGATGAAGAACCAAGAATAAATCCGTGTTACTACCATTAGATATTTAGCGGAAATCATCTAATGAAGTACATACAGCTGTTTTTATTAAGAATAAATAAAAGTTCACAAGTTGAAGACTTCAAAAATAAATAAACTTGCTTCTAAGATATATTTATGTCTCCGATCATAGATTTTTTTTGAGAAATAGAATGTACCTATAACATAATGACCTCTTTTAAAGGAATTGGGTATACAGTACCTACCTGCTGATGGATTCAAATCAAATATGCATCAGGTAGTTTCATTTTGGGTCTGGGGCTGCAATCCTACATGGGCAGTGTTTCTGTGTGTACATGTTTGAATTTGAGGGATGTGCCTAGCTCTATTGACATTTCCAAGCCTTTAGAGATACTGCTGTCACAGCATATAGGATCTGGTATGTTTGTTGTATATAGTATCTGGATTTTCAGGTAACTCTATGTTGAAAAGATTTAAGCAAAGAATCAGAGAAGAGAATGAATTTGTCATTTGCATTCACTCAGTTGCTTTTTTGGTAGAGACTTTTGGAAAAATGTTATGAGTTGTTTGCTAAGAAATGTTTGAAAAGTACTGATGTGGGTAAAAAGAAAAATATAACAAATTAGTAGAGCTAATTGCCTAGAAAGCATTTATTCTTTGGTATTAAATTTGATCCCATTGAAATCAGTAGAAGTTGTGCTACTGACTAGACTGAAGTCCCAATCACACTGACAGTTGTATTTTATTATTATTTTTAAATTGACATCAGTAAAATGATTTCTTTTGTATCTTCTTTAATCTGGATCTTGCTTATGAACAGTACTTTTAGAAAGAATTGCCCTGAAAAACTTAACGTGAAACATTAGGAAGTCCCTTTGATCTAGACAGGGCAACAATGATTTCAGGATAGTAACCCAAGAACCTTAGTTGATCAATAATAGTACAACAACTGCCAGAAGAAGAAATGCAATAAATACAGTTGAATTGAGTGAGTTTATTATATTAGAATTCTTGTCAACCATGCATCTGCATTCATCTGATCTGAAATTGTCCCAGACTTTTAACAGATCTGTCCCTAAACTACTTAAATCATGGAGGCAAGAAATACTGAATCTTCACTAACAATCCCTGTATAACAGAATCCCATTCACTCTTCAACCAGCTTTTTATTATCTCCTTGGATTAGCTTCAGGCTCAAAATTAGGGATCAGTGGAGTTCCCAAGGTATAAACCTTGTGAAGGACATCTGTGTCACTAGGGAAATTCTTCACTGAACTAGAGTTGTAATATAATTTACTCAATTTAAAGTGAATTAAATTTATGTTAGCATCAGGGACTGCATTCAAAAATGACTCAAAAGTTCCATTTATAGTAGTTCATTCAAACTTTTTAGTAATTTTTCTGTCTTTTAAATTTCTGCTGAAGTTACAGAATAATTAAAAAATTCAAACCTAAAAGAGACTTTCATCCAACTTCAGAAGTTTCACTTTCTCTCCAACCCAGACTCCTTCACCAAAAGATGAAGCTCTTAAGCAGCATGTTTAAATTTCAAATGTAGATGTGGAATGAAAATTATAGTTCAATTTTTATTATTTTATCTAATTCTGATTTCTTAGAAAGGCTTTTTACAACTCCTTCAGTTCACAGGAAGGATCTTGTCTTTCTGAATAGTTTTCCAAAAAGTGTAACATTTAGTAATAGCATCAGAAACTAAGTGTAGACCTGAATATTTCCCTTACCTTAGTAATAGTCAGAAAAAGATGGAGCTTGTATTCAGAAGTGTGTGCTTGAATTATACTCAGTTTATATCTGCTATTACTGTCAGTATTATTACAATTGGAGCCCTGAGAGTCATGATCGTGAATATAGTGCCAGGTGCTGCATGAGTATGGACTAGCAAACAGCTCTGCTCTAAACATTGCCAAGAAAACAGTTGACACCATTGTATCTTACATAACATCAGTTTTACTGCTCTTAGTGCTGCATCAAAGGGCTGAGGAGGCCACTTGACTTTCTAGTAAAGCCTTACCCACACTCATTTCTGGAACCAGTTTTTATCTACGTTTCAATACTACACTTTTGGCCATTGTCCCCACTTTGTCCCAGAATCTGTTAGCCAACAGATAAATGTCCCAGGGAGCTCATAAACACTCCTTTCATCCACATTATCAACATTATTGTGATGAATTGGGAAATGTGTTTTCAGTTTTACCTTAGCTCACTAGTGGTATTTGGTGCTTATTACCTAAAGGCTTGAATGTATACATGCAATGAGAATAACTGTCTGAAAGGTTTAATGATACTTGTGAAGCAGTCAACCATTATTTCCCTCTGACAGATTCTACTACCTGAAAGACTCAGGTTAATAAAATGATTGAGTGCTTCCACTTTATGCCGTATGCAGTAGTGATATTGCTCTGTATATCACATGTAATATTATCTAGCAGTTATAAAATGTTTTGCATGTGCACTCTGCTTTGTGACCATTAACTAATTAATCCTCACAATGGCTCAGTGAGATACTAACAGAGCCAAGATACTAACACCCATTATTATCACATGGTTATGCTGTCATGGCTCGTTTATGACTTTATTTACTTTATAATGCCATATCTAAAGATTCAATAAAAAAAAATTGGAAAGAGTGAAAAAGAAGAGAAACTCTGGCTTTTAGAAATACATATGACATATTTTTACTCTGGCAATGAGCTAATATAATTAGAGGGTACAGTGAACTCCAAAAGAAAGAAAATGAAATGAACTTCCCCCATTCTACTTAACAGATGACGTTTTTTTAAGAGACACAGGCTATTTTCTGCTTGGGGAGGTGTGGTGGAGAGGGAAGTCTAAGTACAAACACATCAAAAATAGGGTCAAACTCTCTTTTGAAAAATTACAAGATTGGTTTGCAAGAAACCATAGTAGATTCAGAATCTTAAAACAAATATGAATGGTTTCTTCTAAATGCAACTATTTAAATGCTGTTTCACAGTACATGGGATAATAGGTCAAACCTGGCAGAATTTTCTTTCTGCTGGGAAAGAGTTTTCTGAAAAATTTTAACATTCATAGAGGTACCCATATCCATGCAGTTGACAGGCAGTGAATCTACATCAGTTGTTCTCTTCAGATCAGGGGTACAGTTCTGAAGCAATGCTCATCACACCCACATACCATGTTTCGCTCCACGTCATGGAGCAGTCCTGGAGCACTGGAGCTACATTCCTTTTGGATTAAACTAAAGCACGCAAGTTCCCAGAGTATCAATTAATGCACTCCAGCTGCTAATGACTATTATTCAGTCCATAGGACCAGATTAGATCTTGTGAGAAGCCCTTTGTAATGCTAACAGCATAAATACAAGGTCCTCAGCACCATCCATTTCATTCTACAGCCCACTTTTATTGTGGTGCACTGTTTGGAAATACATAGGCAAAATACTCTGCTAAGAGTAGCCATATAGGACTGTAAGTAGCATTTAGCTCTCTGAGTTTCTTCCATTACAATTTTCAGAGGATGACAAGGAAATTTGAGGATGAAATCCCATTGACGTTTTATAGCATTTAGATTTTTTATTCTGCCTGCCTTCATCTGACACATTAAGCATACCAGCATTGAAAATACCCCGCAGTTTTTCAGCTTGATCTTCAGAGATACCTAATTTGCTTCATTTTATCTATCCTTATAATATTATCCATTTATTTACAACTGTCATTTATCTACTGTGTAAACTCAGCTTTGATACAGGTTACATTTAGCATCAAGAAAATCTTCCTAGGATTTGGTTGGCTCTTTCTTATGGTTGTTTGATCTCTTTAAAATGGAGAGGCAGAAATGAATGTATTTTTACTATTGAACACAAATTATCAATACTTCTCTAAGTTTTTGGATGTTTAATTTTACAGGGCTATTGTTGTACAACATCAAAGATGGATTATATGAAATAGCAACTCCTTAAACATATTCTTCAGAGTAGAAAAAGGCTTGGTGATAGAGCCTGCTGGCTGATAGTGAAGGCTGTGGGAGTTGGTAGTCAATGACTGTGCTCTTGAAACAACTTCACAGGGAGAAAAAGGTAGCAAACAGACAAAAAACAACCCAGATTGTGAATTCTAATAATGTTTACACTGCTGCAGTTGAGAAAACACCGTATTTCATGAGTTGTTCCATCGGAGAGTATTATAGTTTGTATTGATATAATTTTTGTATTGCATTTTTCTGCAACAACAACATTCCCAGCTGAACTTGACATGATTTTTCACTTTCCGGTTTGGCAGTGGTTGAGTTAAAATGGCAGTTTACTTTTGGTTCTGAGGCACAAGAAAATGCTACAATTTCATTCTTAAAAAAGTAACCCCAAGAAGGTATTGTAAATTGGATGGGCTTAGAATAGGGGTTGGTGATTAGATTCCAGTGCTTCCTGCTGAGTGGTATATGCTTGTTTTGCAGTACAACTTTGAGTCAGAGATTCAAAGAGAACGAGCAAATCCTATTCAATCTCTCAGCATTGTTGATCTGTTTTTTATTGATTTTTCATCTGTACAAATCCAGTGCTCTCCATATATTTTAGAAACCTTATAGTAGAATGTTGCAGAATAGGATTTTTAATTAGAATTACATTCAGTTCATCAAAAAGCTTCAGTGTTTTATAGGAGGATGCAGCATTGTCTTGGTTTTACTGTGCTCATACAGTCTCATTTTCCAAGGAAAAAAAGTTTTCTTTCCCTAAAACAAAGACAGAGTAATAAGAGATTATAGATTTTGTGTCCACACATCACTGAAGACAATGACTTACCCTGTGTGCATTTGTTCCACATACAGGTAAACAATATTTTGTTATATGTAGAGGGGTTTTTTTCTGAGTTTTCATAGTTTCTGTATTTTATAGTATTAAATAATAATAGGATTTTGGCATTGTGCTTTTGAGAAATTTATTAAGTATGTTTCTAGGCTTGAAATTGATGTTAGGGAAAAACATTGTTTGACTTTTTCTGCCTATTAGCTTTCTCTCTGTTAATTTTTCTTCCAGGTCTGTTGAGTAGTATGCAGTGACATTGTAAGTGGGATGTATTTCCTCACATCAGTGCCTTGTTAATGCCGTTCATTAATCTAGAACCATGAGCTTGTTCAGAGATGGTTAGATATTCCATATTTCGATAGAGTTTGAGGGAAGGGTGACAGCTGACTTACAGCATCAGAAACTGGATCTCATTGCATTGTCATGTCATTTTTAATACTGACAAAATAGCGGAGGTTGCTTGTGTACTCATAGCCTGCAAATGGTAGAGCAGCACAATCCAAAATAAGTCATTCCTTCAGCTTCTAGTCAACTGAAGCTTAGATTGTTTTAAATAGGACTATTAGTGAATTAGTACGTGAAAAAGCTTTGACATTTGTTATAGCGCAGGTCATGCTGAAGTAATAGCAGCTTATTTTCATCTTAGTCTGCTAATATTTATACTCACTTTCTAATTACTACTTTACATTATTTTGGTATTGGTAGTGCCTCGAGGTCCCCATGATGATCAATGTCTCATAGAGCCCATATAACGTTATGATTCATGGTTCAAGCAGCTAACACGTGCTAATGTGTCAATGTTCTGGACTATGCCAGCATTTAGTATGAAACTTCATTTCTTTAAGATCTCTGCATACTTTTAAAGAGAACTGGTCATCATAGATTGATAATTTTATTTTTTGTATTGAAATTTAAGGTAATTTTTAATATTTAAAATGCTAGTGATGTTACTCTGCTCACATTTTATAAAGAAATTTGCATACCCTACTTTCAATACCTAGTTTTCAAGATACAGTTTTTCCAATTTTTGGTTTCCAATGTATAAAACAATCCAGTCTTTTAATTTTGGTTTTTGTTGGAGATTCAAATGCAGGTATCCCATTCTTTAAAAAAAAAATAAAATAATTACTTTCATTTCATTAGCTCTTTTACTTCAACCAAGCTGTGAACACTTAACAGATAATACTTGTCATTCTGTTTTCTGGCAGACCTAGGTATTACTTTTATTTTTGGCTGGAATTGCTGCAATGTAAAACTACTAGTGAGAGTTGGTGTGACTGTGATTGGATAGACCACCACTCAGAGCTCCCACAGTCCATAACTGTAATCTTGTCAGGTTTTTAGGTATCAAAGGAACTACTAAAATGATAGATCTGAATACAACCCATAAAACTGCAGATCAGACAAAATGTAAAGCAATAAATATTAAAATCTTCAGGTGTTTAAATGTGGCATTGCCAACCATACTGTTGGAAATTGGGAAGGCAATACAGGGCTAGGTCTTCAAGGAAACTGAATGAATAGAACACTGTGATGTTCAGCGGTATCATACTTATTCATTCTTCCTATAGTCCAAGTTGCTAGTTCACTGACAAAAACTGTGCACTTCCTATAGATAAATACACAATCTAAGATATTAACTGTGTTTTAAACAATACATTAGTGAAAATTAAGCATCTAAAATATGAAAAATATTTCTTCTAAAAGGAATGCAATTCATATTTTATGGAAACTAGCTGTATCCTAATCACGAGTTAGATTTTTTTTTAATTGTGTTATGTATATCTATAATAAAAGCAATATGAAAATTATGTTCAGTGAATTTCACAGTAGGGGCTATAATTGTGCTCACTTAGAGACCTGTTCTGCCATTGATACCTATGCATAGCTCCCATTAACAGTAATAGCAGTAATGCACGCCTTTTGATGGCAGAATGGATTCTTACTCAGAGTGTTACCGTATTACCATTCCTACTGTGATAATAGCAATATCATATTGCCATGATAATAGATGCATCATTGGAGCTAAATTAAGATTCTCAGAACCAGAAATATGTGAGGAGAAACAGGAACAACAGCTTATGGTAGTGACTGAGAGCAGTGTGCCTATAGAGGGCAAGAACAGATGTAATGACTCAGGATAATTGGGCAGAAGATTTGCAAGTCAGTGGTCCTTTCTAGGCTTTTCTTGAAGGTGGTGACCAAGTAGAGTATGGTAAACCCAGCTCTGGTTCACTGAGAAGGGGTCTCTGTGCTTAGCTTTCTCCAAAGCATGGATATCACTACAAGGAATGAGGAATCCCGAAACAGTCAACATGGTGTTATGTTTACTGCCTTTGCCGTTGTTATTGCTAACACAGACAGGGGCTCTGTCACATCTGACGTCCTGACTCTGGCTCATTCCTGTGCAGGATAAGGTGTACCTTTCACCTTTTCTATCTCTCAGTGGAGCACAATGGACAGGGACAGGCTGCTGCCCTGTTTTCAGTTGGAGAGAAGCCTTCTCCTAGAACAGTCCCAGGTGCATGCCCTGAGCTGGCCTCCTAGGATTCCATAGCAGTGCTATGGAGATTTTTTTTGAGCTCCAGCTGTTCATGTCCCTTTGGGAAATAACGCTAGTGAGTGAGGGTCTTGAAATCATCCTAGTTTATTTATTTTTAGAAGCACAGTGATAAAGAAAAAAAGTTTAAAATAACAAGTCAGCTTAGCCTACCCTGTTTCTAAACATTTTCATTCAAGTTTAGACAGTCCTACTGATCTTAGATATATATGTGTATATATATATATATATATATATAGTGGGGGGGGATTCAGTCTGTCTTCCTGCAGTTGATGTGTCCTGTGAGATGTATGTCTCTTGAGCTCAAGAACACAGATTGGTTGTTTGTTTCAGTTTTCCTTACTGGAAGCCCTCTTCTGCTTTGTAAAGGCATTATCTGCCTTCCTGTGTACTTGCAGAGAGCTTCTGCAAGGTTTAACCCTTGGAACTATGAAGATGCTGACATAATAACAACCAGATACAACAAACTATACATATAATACACATTAAAATATTATTTGCAGCTAAAACATTCTTCATATACTTGCTACGCCATATGCATAAAATCCTCCGAATACCTGTTATCTATTTCTTATTTTACCATGCAGAAGTTGCCACACAGTCAGATGTGAGATTTATGTCTATAACTGCCACAGGTAAAAAAACATTCCTAATAAAGTCTATACTAGTGTTAGACATATAAAAATTCTTAAGTCTTTGAATATACCTAGTTAGAATAGGATTTCTTGGTGCCTCCTTTCTTTAGATTGTTAGCAAGTTTTTATTTACCATAACATGTAATGGAACTTGTTTTGGAAAGATATTTGAATGCTGCATACAGTCTGAAAGCATATTTAAAGCTGTTGTTTTCGATTTTTCTTCTAATTCCTTGATACCACTGCTAATGTAAAGGACATGGATTGAGGAGAGGATCTTTTTTTCCTAGGCAATGTGTTATTGATGAGCTGGCATTTGCCCCGTGGCTCTCCCCCAGGATTGCTTACATCTATTACTCACACACATCGATTGGTTAATTTGATAATTCTATCACCAATCAGCTTGTGTCTGACCTTTTGCCATGGCAATGATGGCAGAGTCTTCATTTTTACATCGCAGACCTGCTAGATTGACCTTTCTGAGGAGAATGTCAAGACATCCCTTGATCTTAACCTGTCACTAAATTTGTTAGAATTACACTGTCCCTTAACCTTGATTTGTTGTATTTGTAACGTTCAGGATATGCAGTTTGTGTGGAAATATTCTCAAATAACTTATGCTGTTCAAAGAATAACACTTTCATAATTAAAAATTAACTTTCTGTTAAGAAAGTGTACATTTAGAAAGTTTTCATGTCTGTTTTCCTTTTAGACATCTGTATAGTTCTCCCTGCACTGTAGGCTAGTCCCTAAGAGGTGCTTTCCCTTTCAGTGACCAGTGAAATTAGAGGAATTTTTTTTGTCCCCGTCTTTTGGAGTTTGGTGAATGAAACATGGTTTGTTCAAGTACCCTATTAATTAAAGGCTGTGCTGTAGGCATTAATAGGATCCCAAACAAGATTTTGCAACCAAGTTGAAGACAAGCATCAATTGCTTTTGCCATCATCTGATAAAGTTCTCTCCGTCTTCAGGCATGCCTGAAAATACCTGAAGCTAATGCAAAATTTCAGGTTTTCTACAGGTCAAGCAAATTACACTAACTTTTAATACCTGCAGTCTTAATGCTGCAAAGTAGAACACCATGCTCTTGTGTCAGCATTCTGGGTATATTCTGAAAGAAATAGACATAGTCATGTTTATTGCGTGTCCTTTAATAAATCTACGTGTTACGCTGCCCAGCTTCCAAGAGGACTTTTGGTAATGACAGTATTCTGCTTGCATTGCATGCAGCTCGGTCACTACATGAAACCTCATACTTGTAATACACTAACTTTATCACAGAGCACAGAGGATAAAATTTGCAGTTTCATTTTGTTAAGATATTTGCAACCCCTCCCTGCACTTGAATGTTAGGTCCTCACCTCCCCTTCACCTTCCTCAAAAATTGTCCAATTCTCTTCTTAGCAGAAAATTCAAGGGCAGCTCTTGGTGACTTTGAATGTGTTAATTTAGTGTTCAGCTCAGCTGAAGGCAGAATACAAAAAATTCTGACTTGGTATTCCTGCCTATTTTTTTCTAAAAATGTATGCCTGTATGTAATTCAATTATGTATAAGGGAGCTATTTTGGGCCATTCTATTGTTAAAGGTTTACCTCTATGTAAAAAGCAATTGAAAAAGGGAATGTAATTCCTGGTTTTCCGTGAGTGTGAATAATGCCGAGAAAATACAATTTCAATGAAATTTTGTAAAATTTGTAATATGTTTAGAAGATGGGAACTTGCATCCTAAACTTTAGCCTGAAGCAAATTTTGAATGGGCAAATTAAAGATACTGTTTTGTTGCGAGAAAAATAAATCTTCCATTTGAAATTGAAATTATCTCAGGATATAGTTTTTAACTGGGATTGCAGTCTTGCATTGTATTTATTTCAAGAAACAAACCTCAAATGACTTTAAGAATTAAAAGCAATGATTTTGCCCGAGCAATAACTGTTGCATCATTATGTTTAGCCAAATACTATCTGTGTTGTGTACAAGTGATCGGCATTCAAACTGTGCTACAATCCACCATTTAGTAGTCACTGGGTCCCACTTCAAATAGACTGTTTTGCTCCAGTTAGTGCATGGTAATCATGCTTCTCAAAACTGAGTGGAGAGTTTATAAACAGGGGTTTTATGACATATTGGTCTGGATTCCTCACAATGTAGAATTCCAGCTAACAAGGGAGGTAAAGCAAGCTACAGCAGTTTCATTTTCAGGCACAGTATATTGATACATTTTGCATGTTGACTTTTCAGTAGGCCAAAAAGATTACATGAGGATCATGCCTAACCTGACTGTGGATGTTGTTGTGGCTGGGGCCGAGGAGCCAAGGAGTGTGCTTTAAAGTAGTTGCTGTAATTATTAGACAAGAGCAAGCAGTTTATAAATTCTGTTGTTTTTTTCTGAGGAGTATGGTATTCACATGTCACATGCCACACATCTTGTGAGTATTATCTTGTATATGCCTTTGTGTTTGCAGTGTAGCTTTTGAGTTAATTTGAATTTTGTAGCTGATATAATTGAGATATGTGTAACATTACTACTGTTAAGCATGATTCAACCAGATACCAGTCCTAAGGTAGCATCTTCACACAGCCCTGCACATGAAACTCACTTCTGAGCCCCAGAACTCCTAATCCAGCACTGTTTCTACTCTAGGAAAAAGCTGGGATCTTTTAGACATTAGTGCAGAGTGGCTTTTAAATGAGAACAGTTTTTGCAAAAAGCAAAGATGAGACCATTAAACTCATTTCACTTGTAATCTAAACCAAATTCCAGTCTAAGCCTTCAGAAGTGAAAGGTTATTGCATTAGTCACCTATACTCTTTGTGTTCACATAAAATTAAACTAAAACATCTCAGCTCCATACGGCCCAGAACATGCCCCTTGCTAATTAGGAACAACATAGAAAGACTGAACTAAGAGTAAGAAAATTTGTATTTAAATATTGAAAGATTAAAGAGTTGTCTTTCTCTTTGATTTATAGTAATGGAGACAATATTTGTTGGCTTCAGAGTAATCTTGGCTGAGGCTGTGAAAAAGACATTGGTAAAAATATTTATTTTAAAATGAGAGTGCAGACAGTTAACGTCTTTGAAATTTCAAATTATAAGATAGTATATAGCTAGATAAGAAAAAATTGGGTGTAGATGGAGTGAGAGAGCGTCACTGGCACACTGAACACAAACTGTAGTTGAGGGGATAGTGGAAAACTACTGCCCTGCTGGTTGAAAAATGGGACTTAATGCTCAAAGCCACAGCCTGAAACCATTATTCACAACTGGTGCTCACTTTTTGATCCCAGAGAGTAATAGATTTCTCTATAAACTGATGACTGTAGTTCATATAATTCTTATTTTCTACCCATTAGAAAACTGACAGAGAAAAAAATTTCCCTCTTCTCAGCTCCATAAACCTATGTACTTCCTTTCCATTAGACCAGGTTCCTGACTACTTCCTTTCTGCCTTGGTTCCCTCCATCCCTCCTGCCCCCAGCACAGTAGTTGGAGCTTTCATTGTTTCCTCATCTTCTCTCTGAAGCAGGGTTTCATCAATCATGGTGGTAGGAGTCTGCTCTTGTAATCAAGGCTAAGATCCATCAAGTGTCATGGCTGCAGTAGCTCTTTTCAAGCTCCACAGCAGCTCAGGTTTCTGGGCCTTTTCCGAGGTTCAGTGCCCTTGTAGCGGTGGCTCAGTGGCTGAAAATATCTTCAGCTCCTTCTTAAAAGGAGATTTGCAATTCCCATTGAAACGTGGCCACAGCAGCCATTGTATGAGAAATCACTCAGGTTCCATACAGTGCCATGATGTCTTATTGATCCATGAGCACTATTGAAAAAAGGATGTAAGGAAGGAGGGAAAGAGTAGAAATTGCCAGTGACATATGTGCATATGAAAAGAGCAAGGGAGGAAGGTGGAAACATGAGGATTTGCAGCAGCCAGAATCTTACTGTGCTGGCATTCAGAAGAGTAAACGAAATGCTGGTGACAACAACAAACCTTGGGTATGGGCGCACACACGGCAGAATATTTTGACGGGTCTGAGATTGCTTATTGGACCATCATTTTAAAGCTGGCCTTGGGCAACCAGCTCAAAATTGCATAAAATGAACAAACTCTTAGATTATTATTCTTTTTCTTTACTAGGGTGGGGTTTTTTTCCTTCCCTTTCAAACTGCAAGGACATTACCTTAGAAAATATTGGAGGAAAGCCTACTGATAACTCAGAAGGTAAAATAACATATGAGTTATTAAAAGGTCTTTTCACAGAAGTGGAATTAATTTCCATATCCCTTAGGAATCTCTGCACATGCTGTTATCACACAAATGGCGTTTTGGTGGGTGCATTAAAAATTAGTTAATAAAATTAAATTTAAAAATGATTGGGCTGTAGTCCGGGAGAGCTAGACAACACACTTTAAAAGAATAGAGTGCCCAAGAAAGTCAAAGCAAAATCTACAGTCTTTTTTTCATCTGATGATATTATTTAATCCATTTTTGTACTAAACATCTATAGCTGAACATGCATCAAAATAAATTCTGATTCAGTCTTGACCTTAAGTGTGCACCTGAATTGTTCCCATTTAAATAATGAAGGAAAAAGCACAGGAGAAAACTACATTTTCTGTAGTAAATATCTTACTGCAGTGAGATTTTCACTCATTCTTAACTACAGAAGAAGGGTGTGAAGGGCTGCTGTAATTGTAACTGTATTCTGTCAAAGACAGTATAGGCCTTTGTTTAAATCCTTTTGTGTGGATGTCCTTCATGTAATTTTAGGACCATTTTTTGTAACTATATATGTATTCTACAGTACCTGGAATATACTGTGCTAATATAAACATCATCTATTCTCTACAGGTATTATTTTTTTATTTGTGTAGCTTATGATTAATTCCCCTAAAAGCAAGAATTACCACCAGGTCCTTGAAAGAGAGATAACTCAAACATCTTTCTAGAGCATTGGAGACTTTTAAGGACTCCATTAGGGGCTATGTTATTTCTTGGGACACAACTCTACTGTAATAACAAAACAGTTCACTCAAAATTGTAGGATTATGGTGCACAAGGCAATATTTTCAAACGTCATGTCGGTTGGGATGGGAGAGAGCATCAAGCCATTTCTTCGCTATGATTTGTTTTCCCCCAGTGGCTTTAGTAGATAAATACTTGTGTGACAGCAAACAGAGAAAGATGTTGAGATTGCTATCTTTCATGAGGATTAAAATACAGTGGATTGAAGAGAAGGCAAATAAAGCTTAAATATTTAGTGTCTTTCTTTTGCAGCTGATGAGGCACACAAACTTCCTTAACAGTTTTGGTCCTTTCATGGTATAAACTATCTGTGGGCCCTCCCATTTTCTCCAATCATTGCATTGCAATTCTATTTCTTGCCAAGTGAAACCAGACATTTCTGTCCTTTTTTATTGCATTCCAGGTGGTAACGGGATCTTTTAAGGTTTGTTCTTCATCTGAGTTTCTATTTCCGTTCATATCATACCAGACTATTATTCCCATGCTAGTGTTGTGCTTGAATTATATTAAAAGTTGTTTCTTTGTGATTTTACAAGAAAAATCACAATTGTCCAGTTCAATTTTGCAAACTCCTTCCCTGTCAATGACCTTCTGTGTACAACACCAGTAATACTCTTCTTTTTAACATTCTGCTTGTCACACACCCTGTTTTATTATACTGATAAAACTGTTTCTTCCTGAACACAAACTCAGACATTGAAATTAGAATATAAGAATATATGAATCTGACAATGCTACAGTATATAATTAAGTTGTATCACATTTATTGGTAATGTGGGAGCAATATAAAGACCTGCAGATTTTCCCCTGCCCAAGCTGTGTATGATATTTTCAGATGGAGTACAGAGAAATATTACTAAAGGCTGTGATGGTTATTACAGGAGCACCTCTCTTACTACTGCTTCTATTGGATCTTAGTATGGACAAACCAGCAGCAAGCAGAGATTGTTATTTTGGGGTTGTTTCAAATTAGGACTTCCAGTACTAGTGCTTGTTGCCTCTGACACACTCTAGTGATCCCTAGATACCACCCAACTGCTACTAAAACTTGGAACTCTCATGTACGCTGTGTTTTTCATATCAATTTCCCTAGCTGGCTCCTATTTTTCTCCAACTCCTTCCATCTATGAACAGCCTACAGATACCTCTTTTTTCACAGTTAGGGTCATCATCTTTTCAATATCCATTTGGTCAATTTCCCCGAAAGAGAAATCACAAATTAGGCAGACTTGCAAAATTGTATCCTAGTTGTATCATGACTGTATCCCAATCCTTCCATTAAGTCAGAGAGTTTATGGTCACATGCAAATTGTTTGAAAAAAATATTCATTATTTAATATTCAGGTTTATTATCTAATATAGAGAACTTCTCAGTGAAAATGTAGATGATCCTCACATTCTAATCACATTATCAGTGAGCGTCCCTACTCCCACACAATAGTGGGCCCAGATGACTCTGCCCTTTCTCCCTATAGTGTGGCTCTACCATTTGCCATGAAGGAGGTGAAGCAACTGGAAGATCAGCCTGGCAGCTCAGTGAATTTAGATCAGCCTAAGGACAGACAGCACCCAGACCTATAGTTCCCACTGACAAGAGTGAAACCACAATGCCTTCTGGTATATGACCAGCATCACACTTCAGTCTCAGCAGACTCATTCTTTATGGTTCTAGGGTGCATTACTCTGTCAATTCACCCATCCTTTCTCAGATTAACTGTAAAACTTTCCTTCTGAATGGGAGGATGGCATGTCAAAAAATTAGTCAAAAGGAGCAACGTTAAGAAAAATAAGTGCATCTGAAAGGTTAAAGACATTTGGGGGCTGGGTTAGCTTTAAAAATATCTTCAGGTTGCATTGGAAGCAACCACTGTTTATTAAATATTAGAAAGAATATTTAATTATACTAAGCATCCTGCACATTTTCCCATGTATCTTTCTTCTTTCAAGAGTAAGTAACAATGAATGTTTCTTCCCATAAGGCAGAAAAATGAGACCAATCTGATTTTCTGTTTCAGCACTTGGTTTATCATGGAAAATTTTACTGGGGTTTCCATTAAGCCTTCTGGCCTATAATGCAAGCAGTATTGTTATTGGTATTGCTGTAAAAGGGAGATTTTTATGCTCAGATTTGCCATCTGTTTTAAACTGCATGGCAACACCAGGCAAGAAAATCCTGCCAAATTATGTTAACATTTGCAACAAGCTTGCTTCATTAAATAACGTAGTTGGCTTTACTTGCTAAATAAAATAAGTTCTGGTTTTATGGTCATGAGATACTGGATGACTCCTGATGTGTCTGGTTGTAAGAAAGTATTGAAAGGCTTGGGCCTGAATTTCTTTGCTTGATAGTTAAGGGTGAAATAATGACCAAAGACCCACATCCTGATGACAAGAGGGAGAGAGATGGAAAGGAGATAGAATGGGGCTGATAGCTGAGAAATGTTTCATTTCAGAGTACAATGAATCTAAATTGTAAATCCCAGAATTTATACATAGGCTTTCTTGTTCTCCCAAAAAGTGCAAATAAATTTGGAGTAGACTTACTGTTCCAAAAAGATCAGGAAGAGCAAGCCTATTGAATAAGAATTTTGTAGGTGATCTCATTCTGTTGTTCTCAGATGAGCTCACTGGATTATGACAGAGAGGAAGCACATTGGTGTTTTAGGAGAAAAATGGACACCAATCTACCTACAATGTAACTTCCAGAGCACTCCTGAATTCCCAAGATAAAATATGAAGATACATGAAATTCTAGAAAAATTAAAGAACAGCCTGAGCTTCCCTCAGAAGTTTATTGATTTGGTTACTGTTGTGTTCAAAAGTTGAAATTACATAAGCTTCCTATTCTAGGCATGAAATCCTAATGAAGTCAGCAAAAAAACTATTGCTAAGACCACTGAATCAGAATTTCAATTAAGATGTTTGCCTGAACTTTCAGAGATATGCATATCAACCCATCTTTTCCATCCACCTGCTCCCAGCATGTCTGTTGGTCTTTTTTCTTATCCTAACAGGCCAGAGCTAGGACAGCCTGGACTTGGGACTAATCTCACAATGAATTTTCTTATGTTTAGTAGGTGAGTAGATACTTCTTCCTATAAGTAGTCAGGGTTGAAAAGGTAGGGCTTGTGTTTCTGAGAGCTTCACTTCTTACGGATTTGGATATTTTTTGGTTGCTTGCTTTTTTTTGTGGTTGCTGTTTTTTAATTAAGTAGATACAGCCATATCCTTTCAAAACTAAAGAGGCTTTTCTTTTAAAAATGCTCTGCATCCTTTTAAACTCAGTATACTCTGTATTTGAAGTTGATGACCTGTAAGTGTTGTGAGTTTTGTGACTGTCTCTTCATGATAAGCATGGGATCAGACCACAAGGGGCTTCATTCAATATGAAGGACCTCCTGGTCTGTTGATTAAAGCACCCAAGTGTGTAGACAGTGGAGCAGAACCAAACTGTTGACTCTCTCAGCTTAGCCAAAGTACTTTTATAAAGCTGATTGCAGAGATTTGATATGACATTTGTGGCTATAGAAGAACTAAGGGTATTCAAACAGATGTGATGGATAAAGTAGTTATTTTCCTGGCGTAGTAGTAGACATATAGATAAAAATATTTATTTGTAATTATTGAGACAGAGATATAACTTGTCTGATAATGCCTATGTGCAGAAATGAGAGAAAGACTCTGACTTCATAATATTTCATGTTCCAAAACTTTGTATAGCAAATCCAGGCCTTCAAATTAAGTGTGCTGCTTTCCACATAATTTAATCATAGGTTATTTCAGCCCACTGCTTTATTTGAGGAAAGCCCCAGGAACCAAATAATTTGTGTTGTAAATAACCTAATATGCGCTCATCAGTTTGATCGCTTTTGCTTCTTTCAACAGGTTTGATTGGATTCAGTCTCTGACCATTTAAAAACTGCCATATAATCAATAGGGAAGCTGAAATACTGAATGAGATTGATGAGAAAAGATCCTTGGTAATAAAATATTGGTATTGTTCTCTTTTAGGCCCTTTATACGCAACTGTGCTCTATGAAAATTGCTCTATGAACCCTATGATATGTCTCCTGTTCACCATGTAGAAAACCTGTTTATAGAAGCATTCTTGAGTAGTTGCCAACCTTGTGTAATTTACCTGTCATAATGAACAGGAAATGAGCATTGTAGATGATGTTCTACATGCCAGTCATTCCTTCTGCTTGGTGGATGTTGCCCAAGTATGTGAAAATGCTATCTTTTCAATCATGTTTATAGAAAGAAGGTAATTTGGGCATTTACATTATAAAATGTCAAATAGTGTTCTTTCTGCAATGACCTACATGTTGTTTCTGCTGTTATCATTGGAGAGTCATAGCATATCCTGAGTTGGAAGGACCCATGAGTATCATCGAGTCCAGCTCCTGGCTGTGCACTAGACAACCCCAAGAATCACATCATGTGCCTGAAGGTGTCGCCCAAATGCTTCACACAATCACAGAATATGCTGAGTTGGAAAGGACTCATAAGGAACAATCCTTAGCCCTGCTCTGTCAGGCTTAGTGCTGTGACCACTTGCCTGGGGAGCACCCTCTGGGTGAAGCACCTTTCCTAATATCCAACCTAAACCTCTTCTGAGACAGTGTCATGCCATTCCCTTGGGTCCTACCACTAGGACCAGAGAAAAGAGATCAGTGCCTGCCCCTTTGCTTTCCCTCATGAGGAATTATATGCTTTTTCAGGTCTATGCCAAGAAGACTCTATTATAAATACCTTTTTCAAGTTTTGTAATAAACTTTTTTGCAAGCTAGATGAGGTCTGTTCAACAGAAAGGACTGTAATTCTACAAGTACCTTGGAGAAAGTTGATGCTTTTAACTTCTGATTTTTAATACATGGATGAGTGCACTATAAATGGACTACTAACTGTCTCAACCTTCTGTTTTACTTGACTGAACTGGCTGAGCCCTTTAGATGGACATCAGCAAATTCGCAGCATTAATTTGTCAAAATACAAGCTGATGACCATGACCTTGGCCTTTCTTTTTTCCTTGATAATTACTTTGCATTCAGTGACTCTGCACTATCCTTAGGCAAGTGTTTTTCCATGTTGCATTATTTAAAAAAAATCTAAATTTTGAATGGAATTTTCTACATGTAATATAATATTATTTAACCTTGCCCAGAGGATACTGAGATCACATGGCAAAGAAAAAACTGGCAGCAGTCATTACCTTTGCTCATCTGACTGGGCTCTGAAAAGCAGGAGACACTGAGTGGAAACTGGAAATCCTTAAAATATTAAAGTGGATTAGACACAGTTAGCTACTATTAAGCTGCCATAATAAGCTCCTTCTAAAGTGGCACTGAATTTTGCTATGGTGTGTTCTACCAGCTGTCAACATAAGGAAGGCATAGTTTGGATCTTTGGGTGCCCTTATGTGAAAATAAATTTTTCTGTACTGGTAGAACAATGTATTTGTAAGAAGGAAAGAAAAAAGTCCAGGAAAAAATGGATGTCTGCAACTGATTGAATGATTGCTTCCGGGAATACTCTGGATAAATTGTTTAAGAATGGTTCATTCTAATAAAATAGTAATGACAAGAGACTGACTTCAGATCTGAATAGGTCATAAGTGAAATGAGTTTGGTGGTCTTAGCTAATCCCTTTGGATATTTACACACATTACAGGCTCCATGTACAGTTTGGTGCAACTCTTAATTTCTGTTTGACTCCAGTCAGTAGTCTTAGGAGTGAAATTAGAGGTTGTTTCATCTCACAGCTGAGTTGAAGAGACAAACTGATGGTGAGAATATTCACCCAATGTCTTCCTCCTTGTATTGTTTCTCTATCAAGACAGTGTTAAAAATAATAATTTTCAAACATTCTAAATTCCCATTTTTATAAAATAGATAATTTCTCCAAGATATGAGGTAATTTAAGTGGCCTGACTTCTAAGTAGCTGTTGTGCAAGTTAAATCTGCTTAGGGAGTAGGGTGCTATGAACGTTATGCTCCCTGAAGTCTCATTTTAATTTGTTTCTAGCAAAGCGGTTCTCTTTGGCCAATTGTACCATCATTTTCTCTTGAGCTTTGTCTATGGTAGATTTCTCCATGCTCCCCTAATAGCATACTGATCACATCATCAGTAAGCTGAGAACTGAAATTTCATGTAAACATGAACACATTTTTTCATAATTCTTATCAGTGATCATTCATGGAAGTTTAGCTGGCTTTGAAATTCCAGTGATGTAGGTAATTCAAAAGCTACAACCTATAGAGGTGTGTGTAGGGTGGGCAAAAGTCAACAGGCATGCTACTGTTGGGACATGAGCCAGTGTTGCCCCAGGGCAGTGGCGCAGTGTTACGCACGGCTCGCACCCCCAGCCCTGACCACACAATCCCAAACAGGCTGCGGTGGCCAAAGGGAGGTGACCACTGATGAAAGGCAGTGCTTCAGTGCCAGGCTGTTGCGTGTTGCTGCTGCTCTCCATCACCCTGGCTGGGTTGGCAAAGAGGTAGAGGGCATGGCACTTGGCAGCCTCCTGTGCTTCTGTGCTGGCATGTCACCTGCTGCACATTCCAACACAGCGTACATAGCAGATGCATATGACAATGTATCTCTGTGCTCTTAAGGTCTGGTCAAACCAGTTTCTAAGAGGAAAGTGTAAATGCTTTTTGAAAACCAGCAGTCAATTTCGTGTTTTGTCAACTTTTTTGTTTGTTTGTTTGTTTAATCTAAAGAAAACACTGAGGTTTTATTTTTCATTTTCTTCATTCTGTATGTTTCTGTTGAGATAGGAAGGCCATGAATTTTTCTCTGATTTGCCTGTGGAAAAATATGAAAGGAAAAATATTATTTCATGATATGTTTTGGAGGTTTTGTTGGCTGTTATGGCATTTATAAGGTAGAAAAGAAACACAAGAACAAAAATGGCATTTTTTTATGTCTTGCATTTATTAAAATTGTTAACTGCATAATTTCTGTCAAAAATCAGGAATACACAAAATGGAAAAAAAAAAAAAAAGAAAAAACAGGAGCCCAAACAAAACAACAAAAACTCTGGGTTACACAATAAATTTCTATTGGTTTTCTTGTCCCCAACTTCTCCGTTCAAAATATTGCACAGATGACTGTGTAGAGTAAGTAAGGTGCAGGTCTTAACACAAGCAATAAATGGGGAAAAAAAAAGTTGTCATGCAGGATGTTTTCTGTGTGGTCTGTGTGTTAATCAGTAAGCAAATTCTGAATGTAGACAGATAATTATTCATCCTTGAAAATATGTACAATGTTAATCTGATGCTAATGTAGTAAAATTTCCCATCATTCACTCAAGCCCTGGTGGTAGCAGTTGTCTGGGGAAGGTTTGTGCAGTTTGATTCTAGTTTTGTTATGTTGAGTTGTTATGTTGATACTCCGGATGTCCAGGTTTAGTTATTCCTTTTTTAGGATGTGTGCTGATTTTTAGACTTACATTTTGCTACAGGTGTTCAGTCTTACTTATTCAGTGCCATTATTTATTTGTTTCTGCTGAGTTCAGATAGTGGTTTTCAAGGTGTTTTTCCATTCTTGAGAGATCCATGGGGCAGTTAACCTACATTAGACCTGAGCGGTCTGAGGGTTCTTCAACAAAGAATTTCCAGATACTTTCCTTCATGATGTGTCAAGGGCAATACAGACAAAAGACTGATGTCTCCTTTAACAACTTGATAAGTATCTCAGGATATTCTGCAAGATTCACTACTGTTTCTACAGTGTACTGTATTCCCATTCAGCATAATATGGCTCAATATGTGTACTGTGTGTGACAATGCTGAAGACTTATCTTTGCCCTGAGGGCTAAGTGCTGTAACACTTCTCAAGTGATAGGCTTGATAGAAGTGATGATTCAGAGGCAATGATCTGCTAAAAAGTCACATTAAATATATGTGAGAATTAAAAATATAGGTCTGTGTTTATCTTGATTTTTTTATTTTAAAAGTTTCAAAGCCCTATTTATTTGCATCATCGAAATCCCTTGTACAGTAAACTAAATCATTCTTGTATTGACCATTTTTTCATGTTGTTCTATTGAGGCATCTTCCCAACTGAGTTCCTTATTGAATTGTATTTCTATGAGGGTATTGTAGGTTAGCAGCACATTTTTATGATACACAAAAGAAGTGCCTTCTGAATTTCCAATGCCTTGCATGTTGTTCCCTATAGAAGCAGCATCTCTGAAAGATGGAATAAATCAAAACAGAAGCAACTGGCTCTTTACTTGCTGTTATTTTTCTTTAAGTTTACACTTCCTAAAATAACCTGTCCTGCCTAACTTTCTTAGTAGATTATTTTGTACTAAAGACATCCTTTGCAGAAACCTTAGACATCTTCACCTCTGTTATCTCACAAATAGAAACAAAAAAAAAAATGCAATTCAGCGCTAAACCTATACAAATATACAAATACACAAACAGTGTTGTCTGCACCCTTATAAACTCTATGCCCATAACAGGACACCCAATGACACATAGTCCTGTGATAAACCTCTAAAAAGGGAGCCTTCGTTAGTATCTAAAGGAGATTTTCAACAGAAATTAATGTGGTGTGCTGTTGTTCAACTGTGTCAAAAATTATTAATGACCAGTTAACCCCAGGTTGTGAAGGTAGTTACTTAGAACAGAAACTGGCTGGGATGCAAAACTGTTTGCTGTCTTAGGCAAGTATAATAAGGGCTGCAGGCATGGGCATCTTTTGTAGTACATCTTCACATATTGATTTTTTTATCAAGAAATGTGACCTGATGGGTATCCATTGATGCAAAGTGGTAACTCTGGTTTGAATTGTCCAAGATTCCCCACACTAGCTCAATTACAATGTCATAAGAGCATAATAAATCCCATTCTGCTGCTCACAAATGAGGTGGGGATCAGGCTATTTAAATTCATTCTACTTATGACCTAGTGTGCAGAAGGGTTTCCAGGTGAATTTCTCGGGCTGGAGTATCAATTTCCTTAGTGTGCTGTTAGATCTAGTATTTGAGAATTAGTTTTGCTTCTCCGATTAGAATTTAGGAAGCATAGTTTGCTATTTGGCAGTAAGACATCCTTTGAAACTGTAGAAATAAAAGAATTGAACACAAGTGAGGTAGGAGAATGCAGAAGTATGGACCAAAGGAGATTAGATGAGGAAAGAATAGGAAAGATAAATACATAAGTAATTGTGAATTCTTATTGTGGTTTAATAAGGTTTTGTGGGGGCTTTTTTACATGCATATGTACTTACATTCAAGTAAAAAGTCCTACACAGATTATAGCACTAATGTGCCCTCTCCCTCCCTCCCCTAAGGCTAGACCTATGAGATGTTGAACTTGTTTCTTCACTCATGACCTTTCATCACTATCAGGTATAAATGATTTTCTTTCACTTATGTCCAGGCTACATTTGAAGGTCCTGTAGGTCTCCACACAAGAATTATCTGTGGATAAACCTGCACTATCTCTAAGTCACTATCACACAATAAAAAAAAAAAATAGTAACTGTAAAATCTTTTATTGTGTGCAAACTTTTCTCTTCATTTCAAGCCACCTTTAGTTTGCATAGCCTTTGCTGCTTTTTTACAAACAAAAAGCATGCATTTCTTTCAAGGATTTTTAATTACTTCTAACTAAGAATCTGCTAGTGGTACAGTGTTATTACAGTAGTCCTTACAGTCTTGTCAGTACATACACTCACTTTTCCCAAGCTGCAACTGTAAAATAATGAAGGAAACCATTGGTGAATTAAATAGCTTGTTAGTCATGGAGAATCGTTGGATTGAACTCTCCAGAGGTTTAAAGTACAGGGTAGTGGCAATGAGATCAAGAAAAATCAAGTCACTGGATACAGAAAATATATTAACGCATTCTACAAATGTAGTATAGGAAACAGCTTTATTTTAGAGCTTTGGTAATTTAGTAACTTTCATTCCTGGCCAGAATTTAGTTTAAATCAATTAAGCAATTTTTTCTGGACAGTTAATTATCATGGATACTACAAAATCGCACCGAAATCAAATAAGACACTCAGATAGTCAGACAGTCCTGTATGCAGTACAGTTTCTTGTTATGAACTATGTCCTACACCTTCCAGCAAGAAAACAAAAATAACATATCGAGCATTTCAATTTTGTCTCTAAATCATACTTTCAGTGTTCTTGAATCCAAGGGAGTTGAAAGAGTAAAGCCCAGGGTAAGTTGCTAATTCAAGGGGTAGTGCACAATCACCTTAACTCAGAGTTTTTATCAGTGTTTTAAAGTAACTTTAGTTGTCTATTTTATCTGTGACATTTCTGTCCAAACCTCTTGCACTTCCGACTCTCTGCTTTCTTGTGATGCCGCAGGTTGAAGATGAAATCTCACTGAGAACTCCCACTCATAGGGAATTTCCCCTCCTACCTGGCTCATCTTCCTCTATCAGAACTCACTTTTAGAGGTATTCTCACGACTCCACTGTGGAGGTTTCTTAATATACACTTTGGGATTATTATGCAGTAATGAAATTGCATAAAAATAATTATATGTATTCAAAATTGTCATCATATGGTGGTTTGTAGCTGACAAAAATTTTCTTCTTTACTAGTATTAATGTCTGCCCAAATATGTTTGAAAAGTGATTATGTTGTGTATACTGTGTAAAGCACTTTGAAAGGGTTCAAAAAGTGCTTAAAGACTAACATACTTAGGCAGAGTCTTCCTTATCAGAAAGGTGTGAGGCATTAGTGTATTAACCATCTTGTAACTTATAAGAATGAAAATTAAATTGTGGCAAAGTGAAACACCATCTTTTAACATAATTGAAGACAGGTTTATGACTGTAAGTGGGAGAATTGTGACAGGTACAATTACCACAGTCTCGACCCAGAAACTTGTCTGAATGAGAGACCAAAATATTTTCCTACTCCAGTAGAGGGCGCTAGGGAATCTCTAGGATAATGTACCTTGCCCTCAGTGGTTTCAGGGACACGTGATAGTATCTGAATAAAAGACAGCCTAACTCAGGAAACTGCCAAAGTTTATGAAAATTTTCTTCCTTGTGTTCATTTTTGTCTGTCACTGAATCCAAAGAACTTATATTTGAATCAACAGTGATGCCACCTCAGAATGCAAGTGAAGTAGTGGGAATATATCCATCTCTAAAGTCAGATCTTCAAATTCTAGCAAACTCAGGATCCACACGCAAAAGGCTTCCAGTGGTGTAAACACTGCATAAGACTGCCCATATGTTGCAATACCAAGGTGGTGTGTCAAGAATTTAAGCAGAGTTTTTCATGATCCAACTCACCTCTACCTTGCTTAACTTTTCAATGAAAGCTGAAGTTGATTACACGGGAAAGTGGTGAGTCCTGGGTCCTTATTTGTCTTGGAAGAGTCAAAATGCAGCCTTTCTGGTATGAAGGTGAAAAGATGGTGTAGTCCATGGACTGGCTGTAAAAATGGGCTTTGCACACACATAGATGAGGAAATGTTTTTCTTTCTTTTGTAGCATCTTGGTAATTCACCTTGCCAAAGCCTTTCATTCTGGCAGTAGGAGAACAGAATGTGGCTGATGGTACAAAGAATTCTTTTGCACCATGTACAGATTAAAAAGCATATCTAAAATCACATAATATTCTGAGTTTGGAAGGGATCCATCAGGATTATCAAGTACCTGCACAAGACACTCCAGGAATCACACCATGTGCCTGAGAGCTGTAAAATGCTGCTGTCTCCAGATAGACCTGGTTCAATACACTGAGATTTCTCACCACATAATCTCAGTTACAATTTTAAAGCAATTCCAGTGTTGGCAGTGGTAATGAAATTAAAGACAAATTGGAAACTGAGGGATTTCTTTCCTCCATCTGAGTCTTTAGAAAATTATTCGCTTCCCAGCTTGTCTTTGTAGGTTCAGGGGGATGCCCCTGTAGGGTCTCTCTTTAGGTGATTGTTAAATGTCAGTCTAATGTGGAAAATGATCCACACAGAGCATGTGGAATGGAATCCAAAAATACCAGCTTTGTCCATCGGAGCTAGATAATATTGTCTGCCACTGTGTAATACTATTAAAGTCAACATGCCATATAAAATAATTCAATATAATGAATAATAATGCAGATGTTCAGATTTATCCTATACAGGTAAACTAAGCAAGTAGTGAGTGCATTAAGCAAAAGTTATTATTGTAATAACAGGATTGAAATATTACGGTTGCATAGATGAGAACCTGAACAAATCCTCAGGATATAAACTTCAAGCTTAAATATAATTTAGATACCATAGAAGCCTTATACTATGTTGAGGCTGAAAAAGGTTGGAGATGACCATGAGACAGAACTGCAATATCTGCTGGAAGTATTTTCATCCTTCTCTGTTACAGCTCTGCTCTCACTATATATGGTATAATTAAGGCTTATAGAAAATGCTCATTAAATTGTAACAGCTTTGTGTATCTTACGGTTAAGGAAAATAGATGGAGAAATATCTGGAGATACCAAATTTCTTTGTTTCAATATCACTTCACCACAGCGGAAGAAAGTTCAAGATTAGCACTGTCTGTTAACGGTATGTGGAAAGATATGATGTTCCAGGTGATGTAAATATAGGAGGATAGACTCAGCTATAAGTCTCTTTTGAAACAAATATTCTGCATTTTCTCCTTTAGAACATGAATACAGGCTGTGACTGGGAAAGGATATATTAACTGTTATTGTAGACTTGAATCTGTGATCTTTGGGCTGAAAAGTTCTGTGTGGCCACATCTGTATATAGACTTCTTTGGAGCAGGAAATGTTATTTTTTTAAATGTTTTTAAGTGTTTTGGGCTTATTTTCCAACTATTTCCAGAATCTTGTATGTATGATTCTTCTAAATTTTAGAAGCTGAAATTGAAAGAAAAATGAGTAAATCCTTTGAGAATACAATATTTTTTCTCAGAGATGTTTCTATAACAAAAATATTTATAGTAAAATTAGAGTTTTAAATGGTATGCCAGGGCCTTGTAAGCAGAGTCTTACTAGCTCTTGCCAGTTGTGGTGTGCCAGAGAGTTGCCTATTGCCATGAACTTTCATTCACATTCTGATTTAAGCAGTCAGTGCCACTTGTGGAAGTGAGAATTGAAAGAGGAGCTCAATGACTATTCAATTGCAAATGGGGAAAAAAAGAGTTTTGCTTAAAATTGGAAATAATAAAATGCCATTTCTTTTAACGGCAAAGATGACATTTAGTCAAAGACATTTGATTCCTGTCCATTTTCTTGTTCTCCTTTTTGTAAAGATGTTTTCATATTCTGTCACCGGGGAGCTTTACAGCTTATGCAGCATTCCCTTCTTGCCCACCAAGCTAAAAAAAAATATCTCCATGCTTTCAAGGGAAAAATTCAAAAACTGGGAATTAATAATCTCCCACTTCTCATAATATTCATTTTAACAGAGAAAACACTGTAGAGTTTACAAGGTATGGGTGCTGATGAAGCACTCCATTGTTAATTCCACAAGCTGCCTGATATAGTTTATAGGGAAGAAAAATTCAAACACAGACAGACAAAGGTGTTCAGTGCTGGCAGAGTAAAAGAGTGAAGTCCTGAAGAATAAGGGGCAGTTTAAAAATCGCTTCCATTTCCAAAACGTTTGGATGTGAGTGAAGTCCTAAGAACAACATGAGAGTCTTTGCCTTGTCTACAAGTTGGAATGAAAACTTCAATATTTAGTGCTGCATCTTCATAAATGGTGGTTAGAATTGACAAAGTGCGGCCAAAAGAGTAGTAACCTCTCTTCTTGGGATAATGAACAGGAGCATGGAGGAGTAGGGAATGTGGATTCAGTTCATTCTCAGAAGCTTCAAAACCAAGAATTGAGACCTACACACTGACAAGTATTTGAAGGAAAGGTTTTATAAACCTTACCTCATTGCCTTCATACTAGTTTTTCTGGCAACTATATTTTGTTATTCAGTAAATATCTTTCTCGGGTAGAAGCAGCTTTTATGATATTTTATAAACTGCTAACATCGCAAGCTTTATTGTAACAGAAATGCATTAAGTTGCTGTGGTGCTACTGAGTTTCATGTGCTACTGTGCTCTTCTTCAGAGGTTTAACTCCTTTGGCCTTCAGTTTTACACTTAGTGCGCACAAGGTACCAGCAGCCTATTGATGCAACCTTATCTCAGCGTGCTGCTACACCATAAACTAGCTGAAAGGCTTGCCAGACTGGTCTGCATAGGCTGATATTAAGTCTTCCATTAAGTGAGACAGACTGGATTACTGATTTTGGAATTGATGATGGATGAAGAAGCCATAGAGAGATGACATGGCTCTAAATTTGTAATACTGAGATTAGGAAGTTTTTCTCTGTAATGTTATAATAATGGGCATTTCTCAAAGACAGAAGGAAAAAAAGATTAGATTTGGTGCCTATGTGTTGAGGGAGGTGGAAGGAAAGAAATAACCCCAGCTGAAGTTCAAATTAAGGTTTCAGAAGGTGCTAAATACATTGGAACAAAAATAGAAAGCTTCTTCACCTCAAATTCATCACCAAGGACAGAAGGATGGTTTTATAATTGAGAGTGTCAACTCTGCAGTACCTGTCACTTTATCTGTCTGCAATATGCCATATGCATTTATAGTGATGTATAAGTAATAATAATAATTTTGTGCTTGAAGGAAAAGATATGGATTTAGGCAATCCTTTTCATACCCATCTTTGACACAAATTTCTTATGTGGCCCATGGACAAGTCGAATTTCTACACCTCACTATTCTCTGCTGCAAAATGGGAATAATATTGTTTCTTTTGAGGAATGTTGAGAGATTATAATAATATTAGCAATTTGTTGTGAGAGTCTGAGCTAAAGATACACCAACTGCACAGCATTGCATTTTCTCCCAATTCTTCCCAGGGAGAGACTCCGAATTCTAGAAGTGCAGTCAAGTGCTGACTTTTGCTTAGGGTCTGTGGTTAATCACCAAAGCCCCAGCCTTGTTCTGTTAACATATTTTACTCATATGAAAGTTATAACTGAAAGTTCAAAAAGTAGGTGTTGTATAACAGATTACGGGGATGCGGAGGACATCTGTCCCACTCAGTGAACAGGCCTTGGAACAGATGTCTCAAATTTCTTCAAATCCAGAACATGCTGTCCATTTTTCTGTAATAAACAGAATTTTTCCTCTCTGTCACTGAGCACCGAAGTATTATCTTTAATGCATAAAATATGTAAATTCTTAAAGCATCATTTTGCTCTTTAGTGAGTTTAGATATTACAAAATGGTTTAATTATAAAAACAGACAGACCTAGTCCTGGGACCTGTGCATCTAGAAATAAATGTGCAATCAAAACTGCAATTACCTGCAGAATTTAGTGTAAACAGATCAGCAATCACATAACAAACACAGGCTAGTTTGCATTCTGATATGAATACAGTTAGATCCAAAGCAATTTTCCTTTATTTATCTTAGCTGCTCAGCATAAATAAAGCAAGGGCATTGAAGCAATTAGCATAATTAGAGTATCGTGGTCAGGCCCTGTGTGATTTCTAGAGACGTTTCACTTAAGAATTCTTTTTCCCGTACAAGAGTTTCCCTGAGCCACTAAAATATCGCTTTGGGCATTTTTGTATTTCAAATTTGCAAGTTGTCAGTTTGAAAAACCCTTGACACACGGATGTGAAAGCATCTCACAGACAACCACAGAAGGTATACCCTCAGCTTTTCATTACTAAGAAACAGGGGAATTTCCTTTTTCAGCTCTTTCTCCTTCTTGACGTTTTAACCCTAACAATGTCAGGTTTAATTATTTCAGGTACCACCCAGCAGACCTAAGGGTTAAAAACCACCTGTTCCCCCAAAAGGTGTGACATTTATGCCACTTCAGGGCTGACAGTTATAAAGACGATTTTCAGCTTTCCCACGACACCCTTCTCCAGTCTTTTATTTGCTTGTCTCTGCTAGCAACAGTGGAAGAGCTTGTGTGGGCAGAGGTGTTTTTAAGATCCTCAGTACCTAGGACCAGCTTTTTGCTGGTGCTTCTACAGTTGTGATAGGATTCGGAGAGCTGAACTAATACTAAACTGTGGGACCATTGCTTGACCTTTATAGGGTGAGTGCAGGGTAGGGAAAATGTGGGGAGCTTGTATTTTTTATTAGAAGACTTGTACTGTGTCCTCTACAAGAAGGGCTGGGTGATAGGTGTAACGTACTTTTCTCAAAGTACCAGTTACAGCTACCAAGACCACCTGCGAGCATTGGAATGAAGTGAATGTGGATGGGAAAAGAGGACTGTATCTTGTACTTTGTTTTTTGGGAGGTTTTTTTGTCCCCTTTTTCTGCTTCATTAATGGACATTTCAACAAAGGAATAGCAAAAGATATAAAAATTATAGAGATGTTCTTTCATTCTTATGAATTGAAAGGACACCTACTGTTTCCAGTAGGACATGATGGATTTCTGGGCCAAGCTGTAATGCAGTGGACTTCAAGAGCATGGGCTGGCCACAGGCAGCATGTATACTGTGCAATTAATTGTTAATCAAAGAGATTTTGATTATTAAATTGTGTCCTATAATTTTTAAATTGTCTTTGCCAGTGCTTTGAAATCTCAGCCACTTAAGCAGGGGAATTTGTGACCTCTTTTACTACATTCTTCTCCCTATTAGCAAATAGAATCAGAGGTGCAAAAAAGGGGAACCTAAAAGACAGAATCAGAGCATAAACCATAGACTGGAGGTCCAAGATATTTGGAGTAATCTGATCTGTTTTTAAATAATGTTGTTAAATGAAGAATTACAAAAATAATAACAGGGCCAGGGTAAGGAACAGTCATGGGAGCAGTATGTCTGAACGTTTTAAGTTGAAAGTGTTCCTCCTGTCCCTGTCCTTTCATGCCCCTTCCATTGCTTCAAGTGTATTACAGACAGTTTAAAAACCTGTCAGTTTTACATGTTTGACATTCTTTCTCTTAAAGGAACATAAAAAGAAAAGAAAAACACCAATTAAGCTTATCCAGGCCAAAACATTATTATTGAGATGGTAATAATCCCAGTAAATTATTGCCAATATTGTAGGGGCTACGGAGAATTTGCATAGCAAACACTCCTACAGTTTTTTTAAAAGAAAAAACTTCATCTGCAGAAGTGTTCCATCCTTCTGACTGCATTTATCTTACTGATTAGTGATAATGAAAAACCTAGCAACAGTTTTCCACAGAATATTAGAAGCCCCCCAGGCAGCCGGTTGCAGAAGCAGTAACCCCTCAAAATAACGTAGGTAAGTCTGTATGAGTCAAGGGGCAGTATGAGGATGCTGAAAAAAGTTAAAGCTTAATAGGTAAAGACACTAAAGTAAGTCTCTTAATGATAGGGATAAAGCAGCATGACATCTTTAAACTGGGATGTTAGATGAGTTTATTTATTCTTTCTTCCCAGTAATTTTCATAATGTTAGTTCTTTGAATGCAGAAGCAGCACCTTAAAGATTGTTTTTTAAACTGTCAAAGCCAGTGAGTCATTATGAGTGAGGTTACTTTGATTTCTCTTTATTTCATGTATGTGCCTGTATTATGTGTATATATAAAAGTGAGGGAGCAGATGAATGGGTTACAAGGTAGGGAACAGTAAGCTTTCTTCCATCTACTCTTTAGCATTTGTCTTTTCTATTGGAAACTATTGTAGTGAAAAATCCAACCATCTAAGGGTGAAATTCTCCCCTCTGCAGCAAGACAACACAAGGTCGTCACACCCTTAAAGTACAAATTCTTTGTTGTTGTCATGTTTTCAGTAGATACTGATTTTTGATGGCTTTTCCTTTGGTGCTTCTGTAGATCTTTGTTTCTTTTTTTCTTTCCCTTATGTATAGCATAGGTATTGCTATTTTGAGTCAGACTTGCTGTAGAATTAGGCTAGTGTCTTGTCCACCAAATAGCCAGTATTAAATGCATTGTAGGAAGTGCAGGAAACTTCAGATTAGGTAGACCTGAGTTAATCTATCCCATGTTAAATTTTGTCCTAAGTCCTTGTAATCCAAAGTTATCTTAAACCCTGGACACAAGTTTAACATTGCTTACAAAAATTGGCTTTACTGCAAGGGCATTCACTCCTTCATACACACTATGTATAAATGTGTAGCTCCAAATAAAGAAGCTGTGAGATAGTTGAATTGTGTGGGTAGCATGACTGATAGTTCATCAGAAAGAAAGTGAATGTCAAAATTAGCAAAGGGTTATTATTTAAGGCACTTCTAAAATTTTGCCCAAGTCCTAAAAAAATGTGCCTGTTCCACTGAGTAAAATGTGTTATCTAGGCTCCTGTAAAAAAGGAAATGTGTTTCAGATTATATCAAGTTTCATGGGATCAGTATTTACACTGTTCAATATTCTGCCTTTTGGTGTAACTATGGCAAGAAAGGTGAAGATGAAGATGAAGATAAGCCTGGAGTATACTGGGGGCTAACTCTGAAAGGCTTAGCAAGCTCCAAATATTAAATAGATAACAAGAGAAAAAAGTTGATTTTGATCACCCCCTTACTATAGAAAGCTATGATTCACTACTTCTCATTTGGTGCAAAACTAGTGCTGGTTGTTTTATTTATTGCCCTGTGTCCTGAAGGAATCACACAAGCAGTAATTTTTGCTTAGTTGAGTGTCCAGCATTGCTCCTCAGTTTCTAGTAGTTTGTATAGAATTTAGCAGCATGTTTTCTCTTGGGATTAAGCTAACATGGTCATGTTATGCTCACTATCCATTACCTACATTTGATTCCTAAAAGTGGAATATTGATTTTAACTTGGCCCTGCTGCTTTTAAATCCCTTAATAGTGTAGACTCTGGCTGCATCTGAGACCTCCTGTTCAACCCTCATCCTTCTGGGTATTCAGGCTGTGACACCATTTGCCATGTAGAGAATCCATCATCATTCACACATTGCTTTGGCAGATAAATTGTGGTTTTATTCTTTATTTCCAATGGTGAGGTACTTTCTCTCTCTTTACTCTGTAATTCTCACAGACACACACATGTTTTCCTCTTCCAGATAAACCTAAGTTGGTTTATCTGGAACATTTTCCTGTCTCACTCCTTTTATGAAGATGGCTAACAGATTTGGAACAATGTATAACATCTCTAGAATATCACCCACTTTTTTAAAAGAAAAGGTTTAAATCTCACCATATAGCAGTGCTGATCTGGTAGAACTTACTTTTCTGATGTCTCCCACAGTGCAATTAATCAGAACAGCTTATTTACCTAATAGGAGGCAGCTAACATGAAAACAAGGACTTCTGGGCATCTGCTAGTTTTGTTGTTACAGAACTTCAGCCTGCCCTTCAGTCTTATATAGCCTGGTTTGTACTTGCTTTTGTTGAATATCCAATTATACATGTGAAATTAGGATCCTTATCTAGTGAAGCTAATTGTTGTATTCAACATCGATCAGTGAAAATAGTGATGTGGACATTGTTAAGGGCTACATTTTCACTCTTATTTGCAGTTTCAGAAGGTAATTTTGGAAATAAATTAATGTTTATGAAGCACTCAGATGCTGTAGTGACGAGTATCATGGAAAAACCCACAAGAAAGCTTATAATTCTGTCTTCAGAACATGGTTTGCATAGAATGCAGTAAATAAGGCCTGGGGCCACACACAGAACACTGAGGAGAAAACAAAATATCAAATAGCTGCTCATTAAGGCAGCATTATCTATCACATGCAATAAATGAGGCAGGAGTTCCAGTGGAATGGGTTTTTAATTTGTAGGACTCAACTTTGCAAGCTTAATGCTTTGCTTTTAACATTGTTCTGGATGTAATTTTTTATGATCTACTAAAAAAAGTGGAAAAGTCTGAAAGTCTTGCTGAAGCCAGCATAGTTCATTGGAAGAGATATAATTATAGGTTACTTAAATGTATTTTTGCCATTTGAACTAACAGAGTAACTAAAAGTATTATTTTTTTCTATGCACTCTGGCATGAGGGGTGGAGAGGGTGGCCAAGCATTGGAACAACCTCCCCAGGAAAGTGATAATGGCCCTAAGTTTGTTGGTGTTCAAGTGTTTCAACATCTCTCATAACTATATGGTTTAACTTTTAGGTGGCCCTGTGTGTATTCAGGAGTTGGCCTCAATGATCCTCATAGGTCCCTCATGGCTGAGATATTCTAGGACCCTACAATTTTTCAATATCCTTCCCAGCTTTGCTGATAGCAGAAGAGTGCTCATGTCAAGGCAGACTGAGAGCCCTCGAAATTTGGACCAGCGGATTTGAAGTTCTTTTCTTAGATTATGAAAGTAGCCCAAATCTTCTTGGCTCCTAGACTAACCAATCCTAGAGTAATCCCTATACTTTTTCTTAATCCCAGTGTCTTTCTTCCAGTCAAGGGACTCCATTCCATGCTCAGTCTCCTTCTGTTCTTTGCCTCATTGTGTTTGTCCTACATGAAGCCTGATTCATGCATCCTTAGATGGATGATGGCTTCCTCCTTCCAGATCACTGGAAGGCACCTGATGAGGCAAGTGCAGTTTTCAGTTCTGATGGTGACACGCCACTGACCTAATGCAAATTAGAGGTGCAAATGCAAGATCTGGTCTGGTGCCAGCAGTCTCTCGCAATACTTCCATGCGTTTAACTGAAATCATTAAGATTTGTTTTGTGTTAGCTGTACTCTGGCGAATTTTTATGAGACATGTAAATTGGAGTTATATTCAGAGAATCAGAACTTGATCAGATGAGAGCATATTTGAACAGAACAGTTTAAAGAAAAGGTCATATCATACAATTTTATTTTTTTTTCACATGGGCAATGTAAAAATCTCTCTACCACACTTTTAAGAACAGTTAAACCAATTTGACTGAATTGTCCCAGAAATTCATCCTGCAATTGACACCCTAGAAGTGACAAATCTAAAATCTTGTTTGCAGAATGGAATGTATACTACTCTGTAAATGAAAATGCTTAATCACCCTTTCAGTGAAAAAATTCTTCCTAGTGTCCTACCTGAACCTCCCCTGCAGCAGCTGGAGGCCATTTCTTCTTGTCCTGTCAGTAGTTGCCTAGGAGAAGAGATCAACTCCCACCTTGCTGCAAACTGCTTCCAGGTAGTTGTAGAGAGCAATAGATCTTCCCTGAGCTGCCTTTCCCCCAGAGATCCATGGTGGAACAAAGATCCACCTGTATTCCTTGGAGGAGCCCGATGCTGGCAGGGACCTGCAGACCCCTGGAAAAAGGGTACTGTTGGAGTAGTTTGTGAAGAACTATATCCTGTGGAGAGGACTCACATTGAACAAGTTTGTCACCCATGGGGAGAAACTCCACACTGGAACAGGGGAAGAATTCCTCTCCCTGAGGAGGAAGCTGTGGCAGAAACAGGGTGAATTGGCTGCAACCCCCATTCCCTGTCTCCCAGCACCACTGGAGGCAAGGAGGTAGAAAACAGGGAATAAAGTTCAGCCCAGGAAGAATGGAGGGGTGGGAGGAAGACGTTTCTAGGATTTCTCTTCTCATTATCCTGTTCTGATTTTGATAGGTAATTAAGTCATTTAATTACCCTAAGCCAAATTTGTCTTGCCTGTGATGGTAATTGGCGATTGATCTCTCCCTGTCCTTATCTCAACTCATGAGCCTTTTGCTATATTTTTTCGCCCCCGTCGACTTGAGGAGGGAAGTCACAGAGCGGTTTTTTGGCTTCCAGCCAGGGTCAAACCACCACACCTAGTCCTGCTGGCCATGGTATTTTTGACACAGGCCAGGATGCCATTGGCCTTCTTGGCCACCTGAGCACACTGCTGGCTCACGTTCAGTTGCTGCCAACCAGCACCTCCAGGTCCTTTTCTGCAGAGATTCTCTTCAGCCACTCTTCTCCAAGTCTGTAGCATTACATGGGGTTGTTTGTAAAGAAATAATTTACTAAAAACATGTGCTTTTAGCCTATTTTCTGCTTTGCAGTAATATGTTCCAAATGTGGTTTTTTTTCTATATTGAGCAATGTTTTTCTAGTTAATATGTGTGCTTTACAAAGGTGCTACCATGTTGGTTAACAGCACCAACAGAGTAAGATGATGAAAAGGAAAATCTTTCTTGTAGTTCGTGGTCTCCACATTAAGTTAGGATTGTTTCCTGATAATTGGTGCAGCCTGATTGTTTGGAAAAAAAAAAAAAAATTAAAACATTCCTTAAGTTTTCCACTAATGTTATCAGAGAAACAATAGCATATGCATCTTATGACTGGATGTCTTTCCAAAACCCCATTACATTTATTTCATTGTATTAGCAGATTGATGTCTGTTGTTCCCTTTTCATTCTTCTTATAAGCCATGTGAACAGGCTGAATCCATTTTAGGGAAATGTAGCACTCGTCAGATATTTTACCCAGGAAACCACTGACTAACAAATCGCGCAGCAATGCCAGAAGAGGGTGGGGTTTCTCAATACTAATTCCTTTTCAAATTACATCAGTTTTGCCCTTGTTAACTAATTTTGTATGTTATTGTCACTCCCAAACATCAACAGGAGTAACTGGGTAAAGCAAGGAGTCCTGCATCTGTTTATTTCTAAGGAATGTCTATATACTATGTAACAGTCCAAAGTAATGTTTATCACTAAACCAGATTTTAGTAGTGAAAAATTTCCACAGATTATGTGTATTAAGTTTCTTACCAAGGTAGAGTGTAAAGCTCACTTTAATAACAAATAATAAATATTACGTATTGGATGTGTGGTACAAAAAAAGTAGTGTATAAATACAGTCACAGGGATGTTTCTTTTGTTCTACTGGACAGTTCTATGGATCTATAGAGATCTAGATCCTCCCACACAGAGAAAGGTATGGGTGTAGATAAATTTAAACATATTTGTTGGCCTTTATAACTAGTTTTCTAGGGGGGAGAAAAGAAAAAAAAAAAAAAAAAAAAAAAAAAAAAAAAAAAAAAAAAAAACATCTAACAT